>CM057818.1:35902441-35997441 GCA_030067965.1 Latrodectus elegans | reverse complement strand
TTAGCTTCTTTTTCGTGTTTTCTTTACCTTGAAACATGAATTTACTACCAAAACTAGATTAGTTCTCAAGTATGGAATTTTTCATGGTGAGATTCCATGAAATTATAATTAGTTTCCACTCCTCAATGAACCTTAAATTTTCGATTGGGATGGTATTTGAGCATTCTATGACATCTTATTGAATTAACTCAGTTGTAAGAAGAATATTTTAAGAAAATGAGTGGATATTTATTCATGAATTTAACTTCGTGCTAAAAAAAAACTGCACCCCCCCATTATACAATTCATCTTTTTATTAACATTATTATATAGATCTGAATAATATAGTTCCAGTATCAATTGTACGGATAAAATTGCTATTTCGTACAAAGTATTTTCTCATTTGCTTAGAGGAAAGAGAGAAAATATTTATGAATAAATAAAAGGTCAAATTCAATGGATGTAAAAATTTTTGTTACCATATTTATATCTAAACTTAGAAAGTGTTACATAAATAAGTGTATCTTTATGCAATTCCCTTGATGCAATTAAAAAACCATTTAATATTTAATGTATCTACAAGCAATGAACAGCGCGTTGCATTAGATTTTGAAAATAAATTACAAATTTTTATCTTATAGTTAAATTCACATCCTGTTTATAGGATAAAATTTCATCTTTATTATCCCTCATAATAGTTTTAATATTATTATATGATGTTTTTTAAAATTCTGTTATCGTTTTTTGAGCTGTTATTAACGTATCTGGAGTATATGTTGCGATATACTTGTTAGAAAATTTGAAAGAAATTCTTAAATTTGAATTTTTTAAATTCAATCTAAAGAATTTCTTTTAAAATTTTTATTTCAATAGCTAGAATATGGATTTTTTTGTGAACTATAAAGATTCAAAATAGAAAATATCTTCACATTAGATATATTATAATTTTACCTATATTTTTAAATAACTTTGTATTTTAAAATGTTAGATCTTTTTTTTTGTAAGTAATTAATAGCAACTTATTTTATTTTTTCATTTTTTGAAGCTCCTTTATAAGCGAAATTAAATGTTTATTTAAAAGATTCAATCTTCCAATATGCAATGTAAAAAAGAAAGGTATAGTCGAAATTTATCAACTTTAATTATTAATGCATTCTTCTTGATACTTAATTTAGATCTAAACCCTTAGATTTAAGATAAATTACGTTTCTGCTACAGGAAAATTCTCCTATACCGCTATTATAAACACAAATGCCGTATATTCATCTAAAATATTCATTTGTGACAAGCAATGAGAAAGGTAGATGTAGCTTAAAAATTCGTAGAATTAATGTTCAATGAATTCTTCTTGAGGAGAAAAAAACCCTAATTTCGATATATAAAATAAGATTTAAGATAATTGACTAGTTCAGCTACAGCAAAATTCACTTATACCTGTTAAGCAATTAGGAATGCAAACACTGGTTTCGCAGTTCGGCTCTCCTTTTCTCTCAAATCTTCAGCTCCATTGGACAGCTTCGGGGGGGGGGGAAGAACTCTTATCATTCAAGGAGCTATTATTTTTGATAGGCCTCATTTCGATACGCAAATGTCCCCGCTGAGAACCAAAAAAGAAAAGAAGCGAAGAAAGAAAAAAGAAACCTTGACAATGAGACGAGTGACAATTTTTCGTCAACCTCATCCGTGGAGTGCATCTTCCGCACATAATAATGACACATTCACGGAAGATAAGACATCTACGCAGAAGAATGATTTATCCCTGAGTTATGTGACAGACGCATAGGAAGCTATTAGGGGTCTGAAATTGAGAAGAAAGAATAAATGTCGCCGGCTATCGATCAAAAGGGGGACCTCTGTTGTTGGTTTTGGCGAATGGATGCAGATATTGGCTGCTTTTCTAGGGCCGATAATGATGTGTCTTAATATTCAGAATAGCTTCTCGTTTCCTTTCCCCCAAACAATAAGTGCTGCTGATGATGATGTATGTGTTACGTGGATTGATAGTGATATAAAATCATAAAAATATAGTTTTATCGTTTTTATATTTACTCATCAACCAAAATCGTGATTGTCTCATGAAATAAAACCATGGTATTTTGAAGATTGGCGATGAAGGAACATGAAATTGTTCATATCAACATGTGAATCTTCTCAATAATTTAAATTTTTTAAGTCTTCGGTGTCTGAAATAGGTACATAGTAAACTCTCAAAGATCTTTGGTGTAGTTCCTAGTTTAAAAACATTCTCTTGTTAGGGCCTAGGATCATGATTATTTTCATAATTATAAGATGTCTTAAATAGGTGCATATAGTAAACTCTTAAAGATCTAGTTTAAAAACATTCTCTCGTTAGAGCGTTGGATCATGATTATTTTCATAATTATAAGGTGTCTTGAATAGGCGCATAATAAACTCTCAAAGATCTCTGGTGTAATTCCTAGTTCAAAAACATTCTCTTATTAGAGCGAAGGACCATGATTATTTTCATGATTATAAAGTGTTTTAAATAAGCGCATAATAAACTCTCAAAGATGTCTGATGTAGTTTCTAACTTAAAAACATTCTTTCGTTAAGGCAAAGGACTATGATTATTTTTTAATCTCTTAAGGAACGAAATGTACATTGGATTGCATTTTGTTTTCTTGCAAAGAGAGATAAAGCTTCTGGAACACTTGAAGAAATTTACTTGCAATGATTTACAATTCAATTAAAGATCTTTGGGGATTTCCAAAGGTCGTAACAGACGAAATGAGAAAAAGTCTCCCCTCCCCCCAACAGAAAATGTCACTTATTGACTTACGACGACATTAAAAACACATTACGTTCCCTCCATTTGAAGTCACTTTTTCTTTGCTTGAATGTTTTGCAACGGAAAGATTTTTCTTTATGAATACGACAATTATTAATGATCAACTAAAATTTGAAAATACAATTTTCTAAATATACAGTTCAACTTTATATTGCTTTTAAAATATTAATTTAATTTTCGACTAATATAATATGTTTTTAAGCATTCAGACAATAATTTTTGAAAAACTTTCGAGTCACAAACTGATTTATGAGGATAAAAAAAGCCAAATCAATTTATGTAATTTAACTTTATTAATATGCAATTTTCCGAAAACTGGAGATTAACACCTGTACTCTTAATCTATTATATTCTTTTAAATAACTCTAAACTTCAAATCTACTTGATCCTTATGAAACATTTGAGTAACTCTGAATAAATAATATAATTATTAAAATGATGCTTCTATTTCTTTAAACACACAGAGAGCATAATCCTTCTTATCAATATTCTATTTAGTTATAATAAAACTTTCAGTTACCATGAAGATATTTGGTTTTCTTCTTTTGTATTAGAAAGAGATACGTTGCATATCTTAAAGATTTCCTCAGAATAGTATAACTTCCATTAATAAATATTTATTCATTATTTTTAAGATAAATTATAAACTCATATCAATTTTATCTGAAACGTCCCACAGATTTTCCATTAAAATGAGTTTATCTTAACAGTTTCTATTCCTTTACAAGCAAATAGAATTTTGATATAATTTATCAATCCACTGAGAGATAAATTGATTATAACCACACCAATTCTTTTCGATTTTTTTAGGATTTACTCTGATTTCTAAATGATAAAACAATCATTCCAAAACCTTCTCCGTTTATTTTTTTTTTTTTTTTTTTTTTTTTTTTTTTTGTGCCAGAACTATTTAGTAACTCTGGTTAAATTGCATGTTTAATAATTAATACATATAAATAGTTAAAAGAATTCTCAATATATATATACTGGGTTGTCCGAAAAGTAATTTTGTTCTTTCCAGCTGTATCAGCTTTTTGCTAGTAAAAACGAACCACTTTATGATTATGGAATCCTGTTACTACCAGAAAGATGGTAAAAAGTATTGGACTAGAGTGGGTAAAATGCAATGCAATACATTGCTTGTTCACACGTTATATATATATATATATATATATATATATATATATATATATATATATATATATATATATATATATATATATATATATATATATATATATATATATATATATATATATATATATATATATATATATATATATATATATATATATATTAGGTTATAATATATATATATATATAATATATATATATATATTAGGTTGGGGAATATATATATGTATATATCGATCGGTGTAAAGTCCGGAGAATATGGCGAATGCTATAGGATCTTCCATTCAAGCTCCTGGAGCACGGCTTTGACGACTTGTGCAACATGGAGTCTGGCGTTGTTGTGAAGGAGTGTGGCTTGACCATGCCGATGAGGTCTTTTCAATCGAATAGCCTCATTCACGAGGTGTAGCTGGGCAATGTAGAGCTCCTGTTGACTGTGGCATTCTTTTCGAGCATTTCCCAGTGCACCTAGAGGTCCTTAAAAACTGGCTCACGACTTCTTTGACACCAGATCAGGCGATTTTTGGCGGAACGGTATCAACAAATGGATCGAGAGATGGGAAGAGGTTGTAAACAGCAACGGTGAATATATATATATATATATATATATACATATACATATATATATATATATATATATATATATATATATATATATATATATATATATATTAGTTTAAAGTTCATTATAACCCGCATTTATGCATGACAAAAAAATTAGTTTAAATTAAATTTATATTATTCGATTCCACTGCTGAATGAAGTAATTTGTGTTGTAAATACGCGGCACTTTCACGATTTCAATTCTCTTTGTTACATTTAATAATGATAACTTTCTTTAATATAAATCCTCTCGGTTTAATTTTTAATTTCTGTTTTCAATTTATTGATCCAAATGTAATCTTTTTACTACATGCACTGGAAAAGATACATCTCACCATAATAAAATATTTCACGTCAGCTTTGATTCATGCTAAGTAGCGTTTCGGACGCTAGGAGATTGAAGATAAATAATAAATCTGAAATATGTAATGTATGTTTATTTCCTAAGGACTTGATTACTGATACTCAAACACATTTTCCCAGTAGAAAAGAGTCATAACTACTGTATATGATGTTAGGACTAGACGAGTTGAAAGTCATTGATTAAAATGGCATTTATTAAGAGAGATAGGATCGGCTAATTGGCCTTCTCCCAACTGGAAGCTGTTCCTTAATGGGCGATAATGATTTTGCCTTACTCTTTTTTTTTTTTCCTAAAGGCTTGTCCTCTGTTTTCACAAAGGACAGTTCTGCTGTTATGGCTGTCATAATTCCCTACCGATGGATCGGCAATCAAATATTCTGTCAATGCAGCGAATGTAAGTGAATTTTTGTTTTTATTTCCTTAACAATTAACGCCAAACTTTCCGATAATTGAGACGACTTTGAAATTCGGCTTTGATGCCATTTATTAAATACCGAAGGTTAGAAAACAGAAATGCGGTTTTAGATGCTTGATTTTCTTGGGAAATTAATAAGTATTTTTTACACTCTGACAACATTTTATTATTGATGTAAGATTTAAAAGATAAAATATAGCAATTATATAAAAGATCTTAAAGTGTTTTGGTCGTTGATATTTTCCATGAAGTTCAGGCTACTATAATTATATTCAAATATAAACCGTTGGAGTATAATAAATGTAAACAATTCATTTTTTAGTCCTTTTTTTCTGCTGTTATACTGAATAAAGAAATGAAGATGAATAAGTCGCAATAAAATTTGAAACATAAAATTTCATAAATGACAATTGGCTACCTGATTCTTTGTAAATTTCAATATATTTAATGATTTAGTAAATTTATAAATTTGATTTTTTGTTGATTTAGTAAATTTGTGACCGAAACTCCAAAACTGTTCTGGCTACTTTAACAAGTGGTTACCATGCGTAAATTTCTATTAATAGTGCCTCACTTGTAAAAACTACTATGACCATCCAGACTCACCGGATCATATTCCGGATTACATCAGACTATCTAAGAGTTTACCTTCCAATTCCCTTAATATTATAGATTTTTTGACGTTCAACAATTTTCTGGAGATGATCTGATATATGTCAGATAAGAGTTGTGGTGGCCTGTTTGGTTAAGGCTTCGTACTCATTATTGAAAGGTAGTGAATTTGAATCCCGGTAGATCAAAATTACGTAGTGTTCACTAAAAAAGCGCTGGGAAACTGGCCATGGTCATAATGTCCTCCAAGTGAAATGATAACTCTGGGAGTAGTAGGCCAAGTATTGGAGGTCTTTTTTGTCCCTGCTTCAAAATCGCGAAGACTCCACATGGCTACTTCTCTGTTCAAAAGTTTCTACAGGGCTCGGTATAGGGATGCAGACACAGATGCCGCAAAATCCAGGATGATAAATTCTGAATTTTTTTGGCGATAAAGAAATGTTGCCAAGATGGCGTACTGTGACGTATAAAATGACGTAAGTACTAAGGTTTCCAAAATGGAATTTTCTGCATAATTCTTATAAGTTTCCATATCTAAGACGCAATAAAAACCAGGTTGCCACATACGCATGAAAATCCGCTAAAAAAATCACCAAAATCAAAATTTGGCATCCTGGATTATGCGGCATCTGTGCCGGAATGGATATTGATGCAACATATGTCAGATATATAAAAGATAAGCTATAACAACAGTAGAAATTTAATGCATAATCAAAGAAAATGAAAGAATATATATATAATGACAAAGTCTGCAGTTTATGAATGAAAAAAATTTAATAATAATAAAATTTATTTCAAAATATTCTAACATTTTTTTATGAATATACTACATTGTTTTCGATTTTTAGATATTTTAAAGAAATACGATTAATACTGACACTCCATTAATGATCATTTTTCTTTTACATTACTGAATATATTTATAACCAAATAATTAATATTCAGTGAAAATAAATTTTTGATAAAAAGAACCTTAAACACAGTCCTATATTCAATTATTAGATAATTGCTGAAAATATTGCAAACCATCCAATTTAAATCTCAGAATTTACAGATAAATGTTTATTTATTCTTCGATTAATTAATTTAAAACATTTTATAATGATTCTATTGTTAAAATTCAGTGTTTAAAGGGAGGTGGGAAATAATGTACTAAGAGCTAAACAAAGCTTGAATGAAGTGAGACCAAACAAGATACACATCAAGCCCAGAAGCTGTGTTTATGAAGGTTATACCAAATAATACCTTACAAGGTTTACTAATTAATATGTTGCCGTTTGCAAATTACCAACCAGCCATTCAAGGTGAAAGAACATTTTAATTTAGCATCTGGGATAATAGTAGAAATTGTTAAACTGTTTCCTTTTGTTCTAAGCCAGCTTCGATTGTAGTTAAAGAGCGGGAGATAAGAGAATAATGAACCCTAACTATGTCTAGTTAATATTCTAACCACTCTTGTGCTCTCATCACTCAAAACATAAATAAGCGTTTGGCGTTGCCAGTCACTCTTTGTGGAAAACGACATACAAGCGCTTTGTCAGACACAGCAGAATGGAGTTATGATGTCTCCAAATAACAAATAACGATCCGTCCGGTGATTTCTTCTTGCCATTCAGATCTCAAAAATGGATGTTATCTTCTCGCTGGAATAATTTCCTTTTTTTTTTTTTTCTTTGAGCTGTTGCACGGATCGAAAGGTGCAAGTTCGTGCAATTGACCTAAAGCACTTCGATTCACACATTAGCGAACATATCGAAGTGCCCAGGTTAGAGGTTGGCAGAGAAAAGAAAACAGTCGCCAACGTATTGTTCGATGATAGGCTATTGCTTGATACAATTAAAATCGGCATCGCCTTTGTTTGAGAGCGAACGCGGGCACAGAAGTGGAAGGAGATAATTCTAATGGTCTCCTTTTCCGGTGGTGGCGCGTGAGTTGGTTGGCAAGAAGTTCGCGCCTGGATGCTGCTGCTGATGATCGTATTTGGAACCTCGTCACCAACGCCTCCTACATTCGAGATTACAGGGTTCCTCCACCCCTACAATCGATGGCTTATCGTTTCTTTATTCTACGGGAAAGTGGTGGCAGTCTATCAAAATTTGACACATGTTTGTGCTAACAGCCAAGTGATATGGCAGGTTAGATAAGAAGAAAATCCATAAAAGTTAAATACTATTTGATACTTTATATGTTTTATACTTCCACTAATTTAGTAAAAGATCTGTATAGTGCAACTGTTATATTTATTATGGGAATTATTTTAAACAAAAATTTGTCTTTCAAACAAGTGAATTTAGTTTTTTAAAGTTCTATTCTATGCTAAATAAAATCATAGAATACAACAATTAAGTAGTTGTAAGTATTTACATATAAATTAAATTTGGTATTCATGACGAAATAGAAAAATTTGTTTTATATTCATTTATTTCAAAATCTACTACATTACCATAATAATTTCAGCGTAAACTTTCGCTTTGCTGAAATAAATTTTTTTAAGTGCATCATATGCTTGTACTTTAAAGTGTAATAAAATTTCATTCTAATTAATAAATCTTGGAGTCAGATTTTTGTTTCAGAATTAAAAGAATGATTTAATACTAGAAATTTTATGACAGAATTGATAGACAGAATTGTAAATTGAGCAATTATTCATTCACTTAAACATTCTGAATGTTATAGATGACAACGGAAGGCTGTAACCATGCAATTTAAAAAAAATCCAGAGAAATTTTTTTAATAAAAAAAATTTAATTTTAATATTAACTATATTACACTCTGTCATAGTCTTGAAATAACGCATACATTTTAAGGTAAACAACTGGTAATTGGTATAACTGCACATTTTTCTAATACTAACAGCGAAAAAAAAAAGACACACTCTTTAACAACACACTCTTTTATATTTTATCCATAAAATAATTCACATAACAATCAACTATAAAATTCATTCCTGAAAATTAATGCCTTATTTTAAAACAATCGTAACTCATGTGTAAAAAAACAAGGTAGTAAAAATTACTCATTTTTTTATTTTATGCCATGCAATACACACAATTAGAATTTAAATTTTATAATTAGTTTAAATGTAACCCTAAATTTGTTTTCTCACGTTGTTTTGGATAGCTCATTTGGAATAGCTAATGTGCTCTGGTCTTCCTTCGCACAGTTTATAGGTTCATTCCCACATTGGCGTTGAATTTTGGTAGAGACTTCGAATTGATTTGAACTTGTAGGTTTGGTTCTTATTTGCACTCATGTACAAGAAAAAAGGTAACCATTAAACAATATAATGCATACCATCCTTTGAGGAAATAATAGAATTTATTTTACTTGAATATGGTTTAAGTAAATATTACTTACATAGACCATATGCGTATCAAAATTTTCAAATTATAAAAGTACTCAAATTTTATTTATTAATTGTAATTATTAATTCAATTATTGATTTTCTATTTAAATTTAAATTTTCCGTAGAAAATCAATATCAAACTTAATTTTATGAATGAGAAGCTAGTTTAAAACCATTGCTTCACTTTTTTTCTATTGAAGTTTGGACGAATGTTGTATATTTTTCAAGTCATGAACAGTCAAAAATTTGAATATTTTGAATCCTTTTATAATGGGTTGTATCATATTAGGCATTAAGATGATATCAAAATATTTTAAGTGAAAAAATTTAAAGTATTAAACAACGCTCTCTCTCTCTCTAAATTATTGTAAAAAGGGAATTTTGAAAAATATTTTTAGAATTTTTAATTAAGAAAAGACCAAAAAAAGCTGGCACTGAAGTTATATATAAATTAACTCATTTTATATTATTTAAGCATATATTACCAAAATTAAGACAATTTTTTTTCAGAGTTATTTTCATTGTGTTAAGATTCAACAAGATTCATTATGGAATCCGTATATATATGACTTTCTTGTGCAGAAGTATCAGTTTTTAGTTAAATTAGACAAATTTAATTAAAAACTCGATTTTAAGAGCTTAATAATATTACATTAGCAGAAAAATGTCGATTCTCTTTTTTTTTTTACTTACTTTTTACATTCTGAGAAACTCAAAAATTGCAATTTCTTCATCTTTATTGTCAGTTAATAATATTATCAAGACCAATAAAATTATTATTAACATATCGTTTGCAAAATAGAAGATTATCAAAAAAATCTGAGAAATATCCAGAAAATCTTAAAGGAAAAATTTCGAATATTGAACCTTTTCAAAAATTTATGGGAATTGTGAATATTCTTTTGACGAATTTTCTAAATAAAACGATTCACTCATCTCAGTGTTTACAACAGGACTACTGTTGCCATCTATCGATAGCTAGTGTAAAATAAAACGAACTCCGAAATTCGCGGTACCGCCAAACATTTAATTATCCTTAACAACTGTTAGTGAATCTGGATTATGATTTCGAAGATATAATGGTCTGCCTAAAGAAGTTTGTACTTAATATATTAATTAACATGTAATTATCCTTAACAATATTGTAGGTGAATCTGTGGATTATGATTTCGAAGATATAATGATCTACCTAAAGAAGTTTGTACTTAATATATTAATTCTTCCAAGATATAAAGCTATAAAATTCAGACAAAATTATAACTACATTCTTTATTAAAGCAAGAAATATATTCGAATTGAAAATATCAAAATAAAATTAATTCTATTATTAAAATTCAGGTAACTTTCTATTTAACATACGACAATACATATTAATAATAATCTGATTTTAATTTATTTCTTATAATTTCAAAGAAAGAGAATAGTTTTTTTGTACGTTCTCGTATATAAGATGAGTAGTAGAATTCACTTGATGATTCCTGATTTAATCGTTACGCTTAGAAGGAGAAAAAAAAATCAAATTTTAGAAGTGATTTTAGGTGATTTACTTATGTAATCGGTTATAAATAAAAATTCATGGTTGGTTAAGCAAAAAAACTACCAAATAAAATTTCAAGAGTGTTTTTGTTCCATTTTTAAGCTGACAAATTGAATGATGAATAAAACTGCTTCGCCTCTAGGATATTTAAGTGAAGTACAGACAAAAATAATTCATTTATAAATTAAGTGAGTAGTGAGTATATATTAATATTGTAACAGATATTTTATGGAGATTTATTTTGGAATGTAATTCTTTGACAATTATACATATATACTAACTGTTGTTGATATTTCTTGTATTTATTTATTGACTGATAAAATTTTTCTAATATATGTAAATAAAAAGTAAAACCGCTTTCCGCAAATTCAGATTAAGTAATCAAATAATTTCTTGACTCATCAATTTGAATGATTTCTATTGGAAAGGTAATTTTTACTTTAACTGTATGTATTCAAATAAATTTGATCTCATTCCAAATTACGAATTAAGTTTTATATTAAGTTGTAATGTACATTGTTATTCTCTTTTTGAGTTTTTATAAAATTATTTTTTTATCATGATATTTTACTTAAATCTATTAATCATTAAAATCTAAATATCAAAAACATTCGAAATGAATTTTTGACAATTCCCATGAAAAAACTTTTTAAAGGAAATTTTAAAATAAAGCTAAAAATGATTTATTAAGAACACAGATTATATTATTCACGGACATTTTTAGTTAACATTTTTGTGTTTTACATTTTGAATTTTGTTTTGATGCAAATGAAAATATTTTGAAAACTATTCTGAAATCCAAGCAAAATAAAATAAGGTGAAATGATAAGGAATAATTTACTAAAATTTTTATCAAAGAAGTAAGCAGTAATTTTTTTTAAATACTGACTTTATTAAACTTTTTACTTATCTTTAAAATACAAAACATTTTGTTTTATGTTAAAACATTTTTTGAGCGTTTATTTTGCATTTGAAGTTTTTATAAACATAAGTTCTATTAGAATCTGACTGAATTTATATAATTATAAACAAAAGTACATTATAATAAAAGTAAAAACTAAATTTCCGAATAAAATTATACAAATTTTCATGTTTATTAAATAAAGCAATAAAATAGCATGAAAAGTTTTCAAGATTTTAACAAAATAATAATAATCTTAATTATGTATAATTACTTAATATTTTAACTATTATAGTATAGCTAAAAATTAAAATTATTGATATATAACAAATTATATGCCTATAATATTGTTTAATATGCTTTATGCAGCTCAATGAAAATTTATTATAGAATTTTATATTAAATTTAAAAAACTTGAAAGGACAATAATAATTTTATAAATTTTTTTTTTTTTTTTTTTTTTTTGCTATGTTGAAAGGTTTAAGCACATACTGAAACATGTTTCCTGCATAACATTTGTCTAAATTAGAGCTATATTAAATTAATATATTTTTTATTGATATTAAACTTTTGTTTTCTATTTAGTTTAAAATTTACATTTTTCCTTCGTTTGAAAAAATTCGCAGATAGTTAATTTTGGTGTTGTTTGTTGGCAGTATTTTGATGTCCAGTTCAAAATTTTGTGGGTTGAATTTTTATTATATGCGTGTATGTTTGGGATGGAATCCAGTTTATACTGTAAGTACATGTCTAATTAGCTCTTGAGGGGTTTATTCACAAATCAATATTTCAAGTATTTTTTAAAATAATAAAAAAATGAAGTTTAGAAGTCATTAAATGAGCTTGTTTAAACTTAAAGCATATTTTATATATTATTCTTTGATTTATGGCGATAAATTTCTTGCAGTATTTTAACTGTATAATTTTATTGCAAATTTAAGAAAAATTAATATTAAAGGTATTACCATTCGAATTTTTTTACCCAATTAAAAAAATTGCATTTGTTTGCCTTCACAAAGAAAGTTGAAATTATTAAATAGTAACCCCAACAACCTTTTTTTTTAAAAAAAATTAAGTACAATGTTCAAAAACTAATGTCCTCTTAAATTTTATATATCCTCGTTTATTACCATTTTCTTTTTTTAGTCTGCATCATCCAATTAGAAATATATAATTTTTTAATTTTCAAAAAAAAAAATTAATTCCTTAAGAATTTTTTCTTCTACAATTTCTTTTAAATTAAAGTTTGGTTTATTTTTAAAAAATATTATAAATTTATTTTTCAGCTCTTTCGATCACAATTGCAGTCAACTATTTTGCCATTTTAAAAATGCGTCATTAATATTTTTACAATTAAATGATAAAAACTAATTGAAATTATATTTCATTAAGTATTTTTTCAGAAATAAAATAAAAATTATTACAATATTTAGAATGTTCTAAAATATATATATACTATAAATTATGAGAGGAGATTTCTACGGACTCAACAAGTAAGTAACATGCTTGCAAATAAAACTTTTATCAATAGACAATTTTCCTACTCAAATGTAAATCAGATTATATGAAAAGTATGAAAAATTTTTTCTTGGATGGGAATAATATTTTCGGTGATATTCACAAACATTCAACAATAAAAGTAAAATTCATAAAGTTAATATGAATGAATTCATTCCGGATCTATACTGAATGTAGTAAACAAAGGAAATATATTCTTACTTTTAACTTATTTTTGAATTAATTTTATTAATAAATATAGCAAATACCAGATTTATGCTATAAACTTTCAATTTTTAAAAGTTTTATATCATAACTATAAAGTGATCAAAATTAATAATTTCCTTCTTAACTAAAAATCAAGAGCATCTTAAAAGAATTATAAGAATTATTCTAATTTTATGATTATGTATATATATATATATATATATATATATATATATATATATATATATATATATATATATATATATATATATATATATGTATGTGTGTGTGTGTGTGTGTGTGTGTGTGTGTGTGCGTGCGCAAGCTTCATTCTAATTTCGTAACATTTTGTATCACTTTTTCAATTTAAAAAATAACTGCTTTTTATCCAGTATTTATATGTAAAAAATAAAGGATCGAAACTTTATTTAAGCAGGAAATAAAACTCAAACCACTTTCAAAATATTATCCAGAATGAATCAAAAAAAGAAGTCTGGTAGAATATTTGCAGTGACTGATTTAAGTCCAACATCCTGTGATCTTTTGCTAGCTGAGATTTCGAAACAAATCCAGTATAAGACATTTGATTTGGAATTCTTTGCTTCAAAAGACTGTTGTATTTGTACAGCTGATTTCCGCTGTAAGTGAAAAGAATTTGGAAGAAAGAATAAAAAAGATCAAAGATATAACAGAGATTTTTATTCATTTACGTCAAATTCTTTATTTCAAATGCTAAAACTAGTGGCGAAGATAAAAATAACACATGGTGAAGTGCATATTCATTATTTTCATCTTAAACTATAGACTTTTGAATATTAAGATTTTTAAACCTAAATTTCGAATACAATATTTTGAAGTTTTTAAGTTTACTATTCTTTATAAAAAATTTTGCTGGTGTGTTAACTTAATATAGGATAATTACATTTACACGAACTTATAGTTATTAATATAAAGAGGACTCCTTATTGCTAAAAAATTGATCCGCCTCAAGAATTTATGTGCATTTTCATTTGAAACTACTAAATAATTAAAATATTTACTTTTTCGAACAATCAATGGCTAGTTAACTATGAGTTTGGGGACAAAATTACCAAAATTCTTCTACATTTAAAACATTAAGTTATTTTCTTTCAAAAATATATAATCACAGTATTCAAAAAAATATAATACTATTTTTTATTGGTAATTAATATAATTCAAAAACAAAAAGATTATTTTCATATATATATCAATACATTAAAAATTTGTCAAGTATTTCAAATTCTGAAAATTAAAGATAATCGTCTAATTAGATATTAAATCTTAAGGAAAATGTAGTTGATTCAATTTTTTTAGTATTTTGATCGGTGAATATACTATTTATTATTAATTATGTAATTCAGTAATTCATAGTTAAAATATTTTCAGATAATATATACAAGATAACATATAAAATGATCCTAACCTAATATTCACAGTGTAATTTGGTGTAAAATTTATAAAGTTTGACACACAGCACATAAAAACTTTAAATTCTATGAAATTCAGTAATTGTAATTGATACCTGCTCAAACCCTGCGTTATATTGTCTAGCTAACATACGAAAGACAAAACCGCAAAATTCATGCTTTTAAAAATGATTGTCTTAATCATGTTATTAAGACCCTTCAAATTCAATATATAAAATGATACTGCGATTATTTATAATCTTAATTTATGTTCACAAACGAAGATTAAATGTGAGTCATTGCACATGATATTGGAATTACTCCAAATTGAAAATAGCCTCGACATCCGTCAAAATCACAGTTAATTTAATAATCCAAATCAAAAACTTAAAACCATAAAGAATTATTGAAAACACAAAAACAATTTGTTCTACTAAGTAATCAAACTGTATGATAAATAATAACACTTTTTAATTATTTGTGGATGTAAACAAAGTGATTATCATGGGAAAAATAAAAGGTAGAAAGAGAGAGAGAGAGAGAGAGAGAAAAAGAGACATGTTAAACTCAATTGCAAGTGATTGTTTTAAATGAGTAATGACCAAAGCTAATAATTCTACATGTATGTTGATTAGGATGCTTGACAAACTTATCTTTTTAATCTAAATACCAATTTTTGTAAAAAAAATGAAAAAATTGTAGGAAAAATTTTCATTATCCGATTTAATATAAAGATAAATATTTGTGATTCAAACTATTAAATTCCACAAATCATGGAACATTTGAAAGATTATTCTTTTCTTTTCGCAATCTTTGATCAAATTTATAGGAATATTATCATTATTTAAAGTCATTATGTTGGTAATAAAATTTATAAAGCTGATATTTTTCAGATATATAAATTATGTAATCAATGTTTACAATGTAATTTTATTTTTACTAAAAACAGCCATTTTGTATAAAGCTACTAAACTTAAGATTCTAATTGTCCCATTGTTTCCACTTGGATAAAATGATCTTATGAAATGTTAAAATAATATATGATCCTACAAAATTTTAAAATTTATATTGTTAAATAATTTTTCCTTCATCTTTATTCATTAAAAAATTAGATAGTTATTGAAATGTATTAAACTTTTTCTTGTTGATTTGGTTTCTTCTCCATTTTAAAAATAGTATTCTTAAATTTAATTTTTAATCAAAAAGAGAATTTTTTTTCTATCTTATTAAGTTATTTTTAATTAAATTGTTTATCCATTTTTTCTTTGATTTTTGTTAAATAAATAGTTCAATGAATTTAAAAACCCATATTCCTGGATGATTTCTAAATTAATTTTTGATTCAATTTATTTTAAAGAAAATTTACTAATTATCTAATTTATCAAAATATATATAGGCTGATTACAATGGTAACATTTTTATTTAATGAAAAAATATCAAATTAAAAGATGAAAATTTCAACCATTATCCATATTTCCTTAAATTAAAATAAAATAATTAAAATTTTCATTTTAATCCTGAAATGATATTAAAAGACTTCATTTCATTAGAAAAATGCAGAATTATTTTTCCATGATAGCAACTAAAGTAAGACTACGTTTTATACACCTATTTATATTTTTAACATGCAATTATTTAACATTTTATTAAAATACTCGTTAATATCAATCAACATCTCTATGAGAAATTGTAAACACAAATATATATTTGCTATTATCTAAAAATTTCTATTTCTTTCTCTTCAAAAATATTTGGCTCAGTAAATTTTAAATATTTAGCAAACAGTTCTAATAAGATTTGAGTTTTAGAAAAAAATTTTTTTATATTGATCGAATTTATTTCAAGATATTAAATATTTATCCTGAAAATATCAAATATCATGAAAAATTCCTCGCTATTTCATTTTAGTAGCGAAGTTAAAAGAAATGAAGAGTATGTGCGTCTTAACAATGAAATATCAAATTATTAATAAAACTAGCTTTATCTGAAAATTTAATAGTTTAAATGTCGTTTTAATTTATTTCTAAAAACAAAATCTTTGAAAAGAAATTCGGTATTTCTATATGTAAAGCAGTCTATTACACTTTTAATTCTCATTTCATTACACTTGATATTCTGAGTATATATTATCGTGTATATATGCTCAGAATATCAAGTTTAACTAGTATATTCAGAATATATATTATCATGAAATAAAAGTGAGTCTCACGAATCTGAAATAAAAATACGTTAAATGAATTAACTTTCACTCTAATCAAAGAGAATATTTATTCAGATACACATTCTTAATATTTAAATATGCATTTTATTTTTACAATACAATATCACTTTTATTACATTTTGTGCAAAAAACATATTTTAAAAATTTGTTATACTTAAATATAAATTTAAATATTCTTCACAAATAAAACTAAAGTAATCACACTTTCAAGTTAAGAAAAAATAATAATAATAATTTCTTCTCTAATTTATGAGATTTCTATATTTTGCTCTTTGTGAAAAAAAAAAACTTGTTTGTGTATAATAGGTTAATTATTCTTGGAATAATGTTCAAAAAGAATTATTGTGATGCAGTAATGATGTAATAACCCAGTGAAAAATCCTCAATAAACTACTGTACATTTTCAAAATGTTTCAATCAAGCATTGAATAGAGAAAGTATAAGCTATCGTAAACTAAGAAATAGTATTATTCATTTCCATAATTGCACATGATTGAAGTTAAATAACATCAAATATATAGAAGTTACTATATCGGCTTAAAAATATTTCCAACATTTAAAAATTTCAAAAGAAAATTTTTTTATTTTTATAGTAACATTAGCCACAATAAAAGTAAAAGTAGTCCATAGTTAATATCTTCTCTTATTAGAAATTACCGAAAAATGTAGGAAAAATTTAAAATCATTCGAATTATGTGATAAGAAAGATAATATTGTACTCTTCTTATAAACAAGCAATATTGTTAGCAATCGTAGAATTTTTCAAAAAAAAAAAAAAAGCAAGAATACAAAAGTCTATTTTTTTCTGAAATAAAGTTTTAAAAAATAATTTAAATTAATTTAGCCATATTCTAATCTTACTGCGAACCGTTATATGATTTATGATCATACTAGAACAAACCATCATTTAATATGACTACTTAATCATTTGCAGATTTCGTAAACTCTATACTTTTTAGCTAATTTCAGTATCAATAAAACATTAAAAGTAATACTTGTAGTCATAATAATTACAAAAAAAATTCGTAAAGACCTATTTTACTAGAAGAAACATAAAAATATAAAAAGTAAAATATCAATCAACCCAAATCATCATAATCAAAACTATGAAAATTTGCTTGTTTATTATGAGACAGTAGAAGTGTAAAATTTAAAAATAAGAAAACGTTAAATTACAGGGTACAAAAGTGATTGTGAAGAATTATAAAAATATATATTAAGTTGTACTGCATTGCTAACATTTTGGAAAATAATTTGCTTACTTTAATCTCTGAGATCAAAGAGTCTCTTTAGATTCAGCAGATTTAATCAATTTCATATACTGAAATAGAGGGAGAATGTCTAGTTCAACACACTGTTTGAGGTTAATCTATCTTATCGGTTATTCTATATAAAAATTCTATATAGTCTACGAAGAAATCTATTCGTTTACCATCATTTGGTATCTTACTCATAGGCTTAGCTAATTATCATTCTTCTAATTATGTTTCTGCGGAAGATCTTCTTCCCATACTCCATATTTTCTAAAACTCAGTCACAATTTATTCCATTTGTGTACCGGCATTGCTTTTAAACCTCAATAAATTAGTCACATAAATGTGCCTGTGGTAAATGTGTGTGAGCGGGAAAGTATACTAAGAACTAAGAAACATACTTGAAAATGAAATTAGTAATGATGGCAAGCAACGAAAAGCAAGATGTTTAACTAAAATTTCAAAAAAATAAATCATCTGCTTTATTTTATAATATGATACCAATACTTTCTTATGGCATATAAAATTTTGAGGTGGTTAGTAAATGATTTTCAATTTGTTGTCCAACAATTGTTTGTAAGATTAATCACTCTTTTGTTTAATAAAGAACTTTTTAGTGAATGAGATATATTTTAAAAATTCTTTTCAAGAGTGCATAAGTAAAAAAAAAAAGATAAGAATCAAGGGAAAATATTAATAATGAACATTAAGTGAGGGATTTTTACTTTTTTCTGTATAACTAAGTTGATATTTTAAATATTAAATAAGATTATATATTTTTACTCTAAAATAGTTTTTAGTTACAAATTAGCAGAAAAAATTTCACTGGCGTAAAGAAAACAATAATGTTTTTCACACAGTTTCTAATCGATATAAAAGTAATCAATTAGCATTGAAATTTTATTGCAAGAAAAATATTTATTCATTTACCAATTTTAAAAATTATTATTTATTTCATAATTATTAAGTTTAATTTAACATTGTGGGATTTGTAACTGAAAGTATGTTACTTGTATTTTTATTAAATAATTTAATAATTGCTACGCCAGTATAATCAATATTATTCAAGAGTAAGCCAAAATATTTAAAGAAAGTGTATAAAGTAGCAAAGGTGCAAACACACAAATATTTTGTATAAGTTTATACATAATATAATAGCAGATTTTTGCGATTAATAATTAATAAAATTCAACATAATTCTGGACAAGTTAATGAAGATATTACATTTTTAAGACATCATTTATTCATATTTATTAATATTAAAAATATAATGCTTAAAAAATAATTGTACACATATAACTTCTACATATACAGCATTTGTATATGAAGAAAATCTTAAGTTGAACACGTTATTGCCAATATTAACTCAATTTAAACAATTTTCATTCCATGATTAATTACTTACTGGTATATTTCAGTGAAAGAGTTACTCGTAAATATATACTCTTTCAATAGTTTCACTCTAAGAAAAATATGGAATATTATATCTTTAACTGAAATTCAGTAATGTGAATTATTCTTTTCATATTATATATTCGAAATTAAGAAAATTTCTACATTTCAGTTAAACATAAAAGTCATTGAAACTACTTTACCACTTTAAGGATCTTGAATGTATTTGTACTCAGCATATTAAGAGTGAGGTATAGCTAAATAAAAGTTTTAAAATTTCTTTCTTTTAAAATTTTGTCAATTTAAATAATTGCGAAATCCTTGAATGAAAGATTAAGACGAAAATCAATACTTTTTTGTTTTATATTTATTAAAATATTTCGAATTTTGACTCTGACTCTGGTAAATTACAAGAATATGTATATAAAATTTATTGCCACAGTAATATGTTATTGTACAGCTCTATATATATATATATATATATATATATATATATATATATATATATATATATATATATATATATATATATATTCATTGTTCTTTCTTTTATTATCGAATAAATTTACTGTCAATATTTCTTAAAGAATGTTAGAAATGTTTTTTTTTCCTCCATCGGATAACTCTAACAAAATAGAAAGCGATCACAATCGATATCTACAATTTATTTCAAAGCATGCCATGAAATCGATAACAATCAATCGATATAATTTTATTTCAGGCAATATGCAGGGTAATAAACAACGCTGGAAATATTTTCGGATTCGATGAAAGTAAGCGAAGTGCGTGGAACAATTGCGAGGTAATGTTCGAAATCGGCCGCATGTGAAAGGCGGAGAAATTTACGTCCCAGAAAATTCTTGCATGGTCGCGCGTTTCCTCCATCAATATTCAGCTCAGCAAATAGGAATGTGGCGTTCGGTACAGGCACCCCTTATAAATTTATATTATTTTAGTAGCCTCGTGAAGTTTGTGCCCAAGGAACAATGGAAATAAAACACAAGGACGTTGTAAGAATAGAAGACACACGGCAGACGTTATTGTTTTCCCAGCAACTGGCTGTCCTGTTGATCCTTCCAATTGGTCCTGACTCCCTAGTTACCCAAGGAATCTACGATTATGACACTCGATGCTATTGTGCATTCTGTGCGAAGTGGTGTTGAGAGTGTGAAGAGAGAAAAAAAAAGCATTTTCTAGAAAGATATTTATTAAAAGTTCTAGAATCCATTTAATATTTCAAGGAGGATATGGTCAAAATGACCACAAGTAAATAACTCAGTTCTTAGCTGTGAAGAAGCAGTTATTTTTCAGATGTTTAAAATAATATAAGAAACCACAACGCTTTTTCTAAATATATTCTAGTTCATATAAAAACTTAATTTGAAATTAGGAGTATAACTAATCCTGTTTAGCTTCCAATTAATTTATAAACTCAATTATTTTAAACATTAATAAAAAAAAATTACGAAAATTAAGAAATCGTATAAGAAACATGCTAATATTTATTAGAAAAATTATTTTAATTGTGTTTATTAAATTACAAAATATTGAATCATATTTTTTAATGCTGAAAGTTACTAATTAGATTTCAACTAGATTTTGAATTAGTTGTTCAATAAAAAAATATTATTTATCTTTTTTTCAAATCGAGAACAAAATTAAACATTCGAATGTAAGAGAAAATGTGTAAATAATAGTAATAATATTATAATAGTAGTAACAAATATAATAAATTATAAATAAAATGGAAGTTATACAACTTTAACACAATTTGTATTAAAAACATGTTACGATTAGTTTAGACTGAAACTGGTAATGGTAGCTTACTAAAAGGAAAGTTCTCTTATTTAAAATACACATATTATGGAATATTTTAACTATATTTAAATTGAGAAGTAAGGAAATATCAAAATTTTACTCTGAAAGAAATTCAAACAAAACTAATTTTTAAGATATTTAATTTTAATAATTTACTTAAAACATGAAGTAATATTTGTACTATATTGTTAAAGTTGGTTATATATATATTCAGTTAAATTTAAATACTGTACTCATATTTTCCTATTACCGATAAAAAAAAATTTTTTAATTCATTTTTACGCAAATTTACACAAAACATTAGTTAAAGTTAAATAATTTTTTGAAAATTTGAAGATATCATAATTTTTTTAATAATACTTAAATAATTGTTATCAATAATCATATGGTGTACACACAATGCATTTAATAGAATTCAGAATGCAATTCAAACTAGCATATTAATCTGAATTTTGTAAACTTATAAAATCTGAATAGATGAAATAGTAAAATGGCATTGCAGAAAAATATAACATTAAAATAAATTGTTTGATAAGGAATAATAAGATAAAAAAAAATATCAATAGATTATGGGAAAAATTTCCAGGTCATGTTTTAATTTTTGCAGTAAAAATTTCTGCGGTGGAAATTTGAAGGGCTTTATTTTTTTCAGTGAAAGAAAAATTATTATTTTATGCGTGGTCAGTTTTTATATAAAAAGATTATTACTATGCATAATAGTTTGTTTTTCCTTACATACTGTATTGAAATAACATTCGCATTTCAATTAGTATATTTTGTTAAACATTCCTAACGAAGCAGTTTAATTAGCTTCAAATAATCAAAATAATATATAAATTCACACATTCGATTCATTTGAGTGCGAATTCTTCATATATAAGTCCTATTAGAATAAAAATAATCTGATGATTAATTTTCATTCCGTGGGCTCCCTCAATAAATCTGACGACGTCTTGTTCTTTTTCTCGCGTTTCTGTGGTCCATTCAAAGTGTTCCCGGCGTTTGCTTTTCATATTTCGGGAAAGGGCCCCTGCAGCGTCCGCGGCTGGTGGAACGGACATTCGAATTCGGATTCTGCCTCCGAAGGTGGGCTTGGTGACCGGGCAAAATCGAAACGCGAACCGGCTGGTGTATAAAAAAAAAGGGGGCGTGGAAGTCGAAATTCTACGAAGCATGACTAATGACATCAAACTATGCGAAGCATGTACAGCCTAACTGCTGCAGGGTAAACTACCCGTCACCCCAGGCCATGTTATACAGAGGAGCGACTAATTCCCCCCCACCCCCTTTTTAATATGAAGATTATTTCTCTCCGTTTTGGACCCTCTTTCCAAGTCTCTTTTCGTGCGTGGATAAATGTTTATATCAGTTCACAGTAGCCAGAACGCTTGTTTTAGAGATTCAAACGATACTGATTTTATGTATTATTGTTCTGCTGTACTCCATCAGACTTTGTTCTTGTCGACTGGATTCGTGTCAGTAGTGCTTTTGCCAACGCGAGATTGACAAATCTGATATTCAAAGTTCGGGACTTCTAAGCCGTTGGGCTCTGGTAATGAATTCTTTAAGGTTAGAGGAGCTCATTCGCAAACTGGATTAAAGGAAGATTGAATTACAATAATCCCATGCAAATAAGATAATTAAGAATGATGCTTTTTTTACTTATATCATCTTTAATTATTTACTGAAGCTTCTTACATTTATAAATGAGAGATGCTCTTTTCAAGTATATTCATTTGCAGTTTTTGGAATGAATAATAAATTATTTAAACGCAGTCAAAGTTGAATAATTTAAAGTTATAGTTTGAAAGGCTAAGTTTTGATTTTCTTTCATGTTTTGTAAAAATAAAAATATATCAATAAAATTAATTCTTACGTCAAAAATTATATATATATATATATATATATATATTAAGAGCTATCAAAAAGTTATGTAATCAGAATAAATTTAAATTATCTTTTTCGTCATACTAAAGATGCTTCCCTCGTATTTTTAAACAGATTGTTAATAAAAGTGTTTGATTTTGTTCTGTTTAAAATACAAGCCATTGGCATTGAAATACTTTCACATTTTAGAAAGAACATGCTTATAATGAAGTAAAATATTAGAATTTCATGTATGGAATTTATGACTTTGATTGATGTTAAAAATTAATTTAGAAATTTTATACTTTTTTTATTTTTATTATGAAGAAAGTTTAGTTTGATAATAAATAATTATTTCATTAAAACTTGGAAATTTTAGATAGTTACTGTAGAAACAAAAACTCAATTGAAAGTCAAATTTCAGAGTTTATTTAAAAAAAAGATATACCAGTTAAAGTTATAGGATACAGCTCTTTAAGCAAAACTATAGCTTACCAATCTGTCAACTATAGCTGCCAGTTTTGTTGCAATATTTTCCTATGTTCTAAAGAACCTGTTAAAAATATTAAATAGATTAAGAACAAATTACAATGATTTCATTTGTTTATCAAAAGAGTATTCACAATTTTTACATAAAATGAAATAAATAAAAACCTTTTAAATACACAGAAAAATAATAATTTCAATTTTATAAAGTATCACAAGGCAAAAAATAATATTCATATAAATAAAAATATTTCTTAATCAAATATTTGAATCATAACGTCACAAACTTCAATTAACTGCACAAGTAATATTTTCTTTTTTTACAATTAATCGATTTTTAGTAAAGTACATTTGAGCGAATATTATTAAAATTAAATACATGCTACTTAATAAACACAATATGATAAAACTAAATAATCATTCTTAACAAACAAATCGTTATGAAAAAAAAATGTATAGACGTATTTAGGCAATTTATTCAGCATAATTGTGTTCGGTTACGGTCATGGAGAAAGGGGATTATAAATACATAAAAATAACAATTCTCACCAAAATCCCCAAGTATAAGTTAAATTCATAATAAAGTAAGCTTAATATTTATAATCATTATTTTATTATGCGCATTGTTTGTCTATTGTTTATCAGAAAAAATAAATTTTGATGCACACTTTTATTCTGTTCAATGTGCATCAAATATGGTAATTGAATTTATGAAGATAAAGGTTTTAATTAAATTTAATAATAGAAAATCAACACTAATTAAGAAAAATTGAATGTCAATATGAAAATGAAAAGGTAAAAGAATTTATAAAATATTGCATAACATGAATCAATATCTTGATAATAAAAACTACAAGATTTCATGTTAATGCATTAACATTTTGACTTTTGAAAATTGTAGCGTTGTTTTGATGCAAATAAAAAAGCTTCTTTAAAATTAATTGGATTAGTATTGTCTTCTATTTTACAACGCTTCTCTTCATTTTCTCAAAAGAGTACACTTACAACACTATAGTAAAATTACAACTTGTAATCATATAATAATTGTAATAGCAATTAACAGTATAATTTATTTAATTGTAATAACAATTAAATATTATTCAATCATTTATTTAAGAAACTTTTTTTTTCCAATAAAATACATATTTTTGAACAGAAGTTTCCTCTCTCACAGATTCTTGCATATTTTAATGTGTTAAGTTTTCAAAAATGAAAGAATTTGACCAACAATATTTGATCATAAAAATAATAAACGCATTTATTAGGAATTCGTTTTCGATTAAATAAATTATATTCATAAATATATAAAAAATAATTTTCATTTACGCGTTTATTTAAATGAGGTCGTATAATCAAATTAATTGTTAGACATGAAGATTTGTTATTGATCCTTAATGTGAATAAAATATAAAATGCATTTTGATTTTGAATATATTTTCTAAGAACTTGTTTTACACAAACTTTCCTAATTTTTTAAAATACAATTAAAAATTATATATTTACTGTATTAAAAATAATTTAATTTTGCTAATTTATAATATTTTGCGAAAAATTGTTGCATTTTATAAAGCGAAGATTTTTTAGACGAAATTTATTAATTTAAATAAACATTTGCATACTAACAAATGCATAAAATCCATCTGCTAAGTTATAATGTACTAAAATGACTTAAAGATAAAACTTCAGATACTTTCTATCTATTTATAAACAAATTTATGTAGAAACTAGAAGTTTCTATTAACTTTATTTGTCCGAGTAAATTAAATTTATTCTCTTATAGAAGTAACATATGTATACCACATAACAGTAAGAGTTAAATGTACATATTTAACTTCTATATGTTTTTGTGAATTATGAATATTTATCAATTATAATATAGATGTATTTATTTATATTTGTGTTATACCACAAAAATTATTCAATTAATTACATTCGTAAGTCCTTTAATACTCTCTAGTTATTTTAAGCAAATTTATATTCCAAAACATCACTCTATATTTAAGTAGTTTAATCTTTTAACAGCTAGTAATTCAATTTACTTATGACAACTTAAACTAAATGAATTTCCTTAAAATTTTACTTTTGACTTCCAATTATAATTTTCATCTCTTTTTACCTAGCATCTATTGATTACAATATGAGAAATTGTTTTATGAAATTTGTATTTAGTAAAAATGGTATTCTATGTTAAATATAAAATTCTTCAACGCCATTTTTTTAAAAATATATTTCTATATCTTCTTTGCTGACATCAAATTTTTGATGCTAGTCATCTTAACTTCTGCAATTACTTGCATTTTTAAACCGAAAACTTCAGAAATATTAGAAAACTTGGAATCTAATGGCGTCGGAACCAATCTTCTGGGTATTTGTAATAAATAAATTATTTAAAAATCTATATTAATAAAAAAAACATTGATATTAGTAGATTTTACTTTCTAACTTTAAATGTTTGTTGCTTTTTATGTATTTACATAATTATAAAATACTTATTTGAAATATGTCTTATTCCAGTAACAATACAAATAATTAGTAACTTTTTTCTTAATAAAACCAATTTTTATATGTGTGACTGACTTGTGGCCACAAACAAATATTAACCTGAATTGTATGCTGCCAAATATTTAACTGGAATCCATAAGGAGAAGCTTTAACTTATCCCAAGAAAAATGATTTTAAACTCTTGAATAATTCTTTAAACAAAATTTTAAAAGTAAACTTTTGTAAAGTACTTGATAATTTCGTTTCTAATGTGGATAAAAAATTTTTTTTATTCTTATTCTCATGTGCAGAAAAGATCAACACGAAATTACATCATTTATTAACCCCTTTACTAGTGTAGTCACAAAATTATCGGGGCGTGTATTCAACGGTTGTAAATTTCTTATCCGGTCCAAAGTCTACGAAATAATTAGGCCGTGAACCACGACAGTCCATCAAAAGTTTATTTCCTCAAATTTCCTTTTTTTGCTAACCTTCTCGAGTCCATTTTTCCTTGGACATTTGAGCGTGGACGGAAGGAGTGGTGTACAGAGTCCTGAACCCTAACTGTCCGCTTTATAAATAAATTGCAGCATAAATTTCAGGATTGTGATTCCATGCGGTTAGGCTCACAATTTATGACAGTTTATAACATGATGAATGACTTTATTGGGAAATTTTAGCCACGCCTTCCGGTTTCATGCTTGGAATGCCGGGACAGTGCATAAGTCAAAAGTACATGCCTATTCAGACATTTGGAACAAATGAAATATTCTCAAAGTAATCGATAAATCATGTCATAGATAATAATTTCTTTCATGGTTTTGCGAGACATATGACACTTTGGAGAGTGGCAATCTTTTTTCCTAGTTTGGTGTTGTCCAGATGACACATTTAAAAAGGGACACATAATTGCTAATTGCTAAATAGCATTAAAAAAACTGCTCGTTTTTGAGAAACATAACAAATATTGTTAAATAGATTATAGAAAGACAATATAACTAAAGTATATATTATAACAAAAAAATATTGTTTCACATTTTAAATATTTCATTTAAGTGTAATTTTTAGGTACATTATAAGGATAAAAGTAAAATGTTGTAAAATGAATGCAAAATAATCAAATCATGCACTTTGGTATGAAAAGTCCCCATCTTATACTTTACGTTAGTATTCCAAAATTTGCATTTGCATTTTACACGTCTCCGAAAAGTAATATATATATATATATATATATATATATATATATATATATATATATATATATATATATATATATATATATGTTAATATAATAAACTATTTCTTATGTAATAATGTAAAATATACACACAAATAAGAGATTTTATATAAGATAAATAAATACTTCTCTAAATTATTCGAATATGATTAAATATAAAGGGGAAAAAATTATACATATTTTGAATTTAAACGGAAGATAAATTTGAAGATAATTTTTTAGCCTATCACCAATCTTCACAGTATTTAAAACTTTCTAATAAATGTAAAAATTACAATATAGATTACAATATATAGAATAAATAATTAAATAGTTGTCCAATTTAAATTTCATTTAATCATTAAAAACAAATATTTTTTTTTTTTTTTTTTTTTTTTTTTTTTTTTTTTTTTTTTTTTAACCTGAAATACGTTTTTATCTAAATTAATGATGATTATTTTCTTTATTAGTTTGGATCATTTTACATATTCAATTTTTTATAGAAACTTGAAAAAATTCATTCAAAAATTTATTATTTTCTCTTAGATTCCTGTTTAAAACAATTGCGGATAATTTTAGTAAAATGCTTTTTAAAATACTTTGCTGATTTTGTAAATATTTTTATCTTGTTACAAAAGCGACAAAAAATATTTTAATATATTTTAAAACAAAACTTATTTAAAATCTAAATATCAAGTACATATATTCTTTTTAGAAAAATCCATGATTAAATGCAAATTGTCATAGGAAATAAATATATTTTGAGAATAATGTATTTAATATAAAAAATACATCAATAAATTAAAAACACAAAAATGTAATAAAATTATAAAAAATTCAATATAAATAAATCACTTAAATTCTGAAAATGCTTTTTTAAAACTTTATTTTTTTTAAAAAAAAATAATAATAATTTGAAAATAAGTTAAAAGAAGAAAAAATTAAAATAAAAGGGTTATCATAAATGTATCAATTAAGAAAAATAAGAATGTAGTTGAGTTACACTTTTAAAGAAAACGCTATTCTATCATTTTTATTATTCCTATAAATAAAAAGAGCTTAAAAGTTATTCAAAAAATTATTCAGGCAATGTCAATCATTTTTTTTAAATGTCAGAGTGTTCTAAGCATTTTCATTTTATTTAAATATGAAGCCTGCGTGAAAAGTTTTTTTTATATACATACATATATACATACATATATATTGAATGAATTGATGAAATGAAATGATTATATCGAATTATTTTAATGAAATGAAATGATTCTCATATCTAAGAAAATGTGAACTTTATTTTTTAACTCATCAACGTTTTTCACCATAAAAATGCACGTCAGATTTCGCAAATTTTAGTATTTTTAATTTTCAAAATGTGAAGAAAAACAGAATTTGCTTATATCTGCATTGTAACAAATAGATAAAAATAATTTTTATTTATAATTTATATGATGCCAAATCAAATCATTAAACAACAAATTTTTTCCCAGATATGCTCGACGAGATACTACGCAAGAACCAGTTTTTAATCTACTTAATATATATATATATATATATATATATATATATATATATATATATATATATATATATATATATATATATATATATATATATATATATATATATATATATATATATATATATTAAGTAGATTAAAAACTGGTTCTTATGTATTATATGATGCCAAATCAAATCATTAAACAACAAATTTTTTCCCAGATATGTTCGACGAGATAATACGCAAGAACCAGTTTATTTAATCTATACTTAATATATATATATATATATATATATATATATATATATATATATATATATATATATATATATATATATATATATATATATATATATATATACATACATATATATATATAATCTGAACTTGGATTTTAAAAAAGATCTCGGTTCAGATAAATCTTTAGAATACTTCATATCCTATATTATACAGAATAGAAATGCCACGGAAAATTACGAGTAAACTTTATAATTAAAATTAGATTTTACTTAAAATTAATTTTATTGATGTTTCATTTACTTAATGTAGATAAATTATAGTTTAAAATACTGAGAATATAGCACAATTTTATGTTTTGATGTATTTTCATTTGCCAACCTACTTTGTAGGCAAATGAAAATGCAATAAATTAATTTAAGAGTCAGTTTTAAGAATGTTTGTAAATTTCAAAAATCTGTTAAAAAAGATTTAAAAGCAAATGATGTGAAGAGATTTTCAGATGTCACTTTATGTTAAGATTTGTAATTTCTAATTTCTCATAATAACCCATTATTTCTTTCAACTCGACATTTGCGATGAAAATTCAACTCAAAGATATTATAATTAAATTAAAATGCAAAAAAAAATTAAAAAAATTAATGATAATAATTATAAGGACAGTAAGTGCAAAAGAATTTGGTGGTTTTAGTTCAAGACTAGATGTTTTTGTAAATTGGGTCTTTGAGTGAAAATATTAAAAAAACGGATTCTCTCGTGTTGTCGATTTTGCTTAAATATCTCGATATTAATATTTTAGTTTCTAAGTTGTCACACAATAAATTGTTTCGACAATTCTTTGATGTCAGTAATTTTGTGTTCAATGTATTTTGCGTATTCATGTTCCTCTAAAACAATAAAATCAAAATTGATGTAAAATCTCATTTCAGCACATTGCTTGGCAACAGAAAAAAAAAATGGCGAAAAGCGTGTTAATGTAAAATAAATCCCTTTCTTTCAAATATTAAAATAAGTACTACACTATTTTTAAAACGTAGGCAACACCGTTTTGAAAGTAATGAATAATAAGTTTTGCTAATTTTTTTTATCAGATTTACCATTCTCATCGGAAATATTTTTCTCAGATTTATTGCGCTTGGCGATGAGGTACGTCCAAATAGGTTTTAACTATAATTAACTTTCATAGCATTAACTAAAATGCGGTGAATTATATGAACAAATAGTATGAAGGTATATTTCGTCTGAGTCTTCTATAAGAATCCTCACAGGCAAAAGTGATGAATCCATTACGTCACAAAAATTTAGCGACCAATCAGCTATAAAAAATCCGTTTCATTTGATGTATTGTCAGCTCTAATTGAAAAGCTTTTTTTTCCATTCCAAGCAAGTACAGCAGTTATGAGACTTTGGTATTGTGTTTGTTCAGTTATACGAGAATTTGTGCCAGTCTTAGGAATGGAATACAATTCAATTGCATGAGATTCATTGAGATATAAACTTTTCTCTAGCTCCATCACAACCGTTATTCCCATCTAAAAAAAAATTGCAATAAAGGCGGATAAAATATGAGCACACATAAACCAAAGCTCCGCTTTTAAATCATTGCTTTAATATTTGCGGCTTCAATGAAAATTACTAAACTCGCTATACTGACGAAGATAAAAAAAAATGGCACTTTTTCCACCGGAGAGGTAAAAGTATAAATAAGCATTCCACCTCTTTCATTGCACGCGATTCTTCAACGAGAAGAGTTTATGACTTTATTTTTAGGATATGATAAAGACAGGATTGGTGGACGTGTAATGACCGGCCATCATACGTTTGGTGGACCAATAATATAACTTCCTACTTGTGTGTCATGCGCAGAAGAATCAAACATTTGATGATTGCTATTACTAGGAAAACTTTTTACCCGGTTTTTAGTCGCATAAGAAACAACAATAAATAAAAGCAAATTATGAAGCAATTATTTCTAAAAGCGGATGTATACTCTTTACGTTTTCTAAGCAAATTTATTTGCTGTGGTAAAAATACGTGAAAATAACAAAAATTAATTTGTTCATTTTTTTTCTTTTTTTGTAAATTTATTTGGGGTAAAAGTACGAGAAATAAGGATAACTTATCAAGATTTCCACTTATATAATATTTATTTTCATGCTTAAGCACTGTATTTATTTTTTTACATTATTCATATTAATTTATATAAATTTACATATAAATTTAATAACTGTTTATTAAGTAAATACTAAATACAAAACTATTTAAGAGAATAAATACATAGTAAGACTCTATTGTGCATTAAGTCCTGAAATGTTATTTATGTTCTAAACGGGTAAATTAAACATTATTTGATTTTAAAATTTCATAATAAATATTTAACATTTCTTTGTAAAAATAATCTTGAGAAAAATAAGAGAAATATTTTATTGTTATTACAGTTGACTACTCAAATATATGAAAATCGAAATAGCTTCTAAATAAAAAGATATATGTACAAATGATTATATTAATCTATGCAGATTTGTAACTTTGCATTTTTTCCATATTTTTCAATTTTATTTTTCTTTATGATTATTACATTTTGAAGCCCAGAATATTATACCAATATCCATTTCTTAAAAATCACTTTCCGATATGCAAATATTTAGTATTAAAATGTAAAATTGCCAAAAATAAAAAAATGTAAAATGAAAAATTCCTTTATTTATGAATAATCCAACTCATGGTTAACAGTAAGTATTTAATAATTAATAAACTTTTTAATTTAAACATGAATTTAAAACATGGATTACTTTCAATAATATACGAGAGCTAATAAAAATGAGAACTAATTTTTTGTTAAAAATCTCTATACTGTTGAAATTGCATTTGATAGGACTATATTAATTAATACATCAATTACAATTATATTTTGCAATAGTTAATTTTGAAGAAAAGGTTAAAAATACTTTAAGTCATTTTTTATTAGATGCTAACTCTCCATATAATTACAATATATATATATATATATATATATATATATATATATATATATATAATTTCTGATTTGATATTTTTGATTCAATATTTTTCATGTTTTATATCTTATTTATATTATCAAATCTTTCTTTAGCTGCTTTTGCGCTGGCTAGATTCCATATAGTGTATTGTAGATCCTATTTTATTGTATTATATTTTCAGTATTGTGTATTTATTACTTTATATATATATATATGTGTGTGTGTATATATATATATATTAATAATGAAGTTACATAGCAAATATTTTTAAATTCAAAGTTTTTGTGTGAAACTAATAAAATTATTTGTTTTTATATATATTTCGCTGTATATATATATATGTAAATGTATATGTAAACGTGCAATTTATATATAATCTCTACAGAGACTGAATGAGAAAAGTATTCCTAACGCATTTTTAACACTTATTTTTTAAAATAATACTGAAAATAATAAGTAAAAAAAAAGCTTTTGATCCATATCAGCAGCTCGAGTGTATTAAAATTAATAATAACTTTGTATCATCAAAATTGGATGCATGTACATACGATTAAAAAAAAATCTTCAAATTCAAAATAAAAGATAGTTCTTTTTTTTAAAATTTACCGGCTTTATTTTTAATTCCCAGATCGAGTTATCTTAACCATTTAGATATTTCGTGGCGTATCATCGCAACCTTGTTATAACTATAACCTCTAGTTACAATTTATGAAAGATTTTCAAATATTTCTTATCAGTAGTTTAGACCAAGCGATTTTCAATCATTATCTGTATTTTAATCGTATAACGAGTTTTAATCTGTCCAATAATACAAACTTCAAGTTTTAAAAGAGTTCTTGAGTATAATAAAAAGTTTTTACTGAAACATAGTTAAGAAAATTTTACTTTTGAATTCATTAAATCCATAATAATAATTTATTGTAATAAATGTATTATTCCTAATGCTTATACAAAAAATCAAGTAACTTTCCATACAAATTTAAATTGATACGTAACAAGATCGAAGTTTATCCCATCTAAATTATTTATAAATAATTTACTTATTGAAGAGATCTGTTCAATTAATTTTTTTTTAATTTATCAGCAATAAATTTACTTTTCAAAACTTTTCATTTTTAATTTCTAAATATTTATGGTGTTAAAAATTTAACAGTCACCTAAAATTAGTATTATTATGAGTTCCAAATCACAAAAAATATATCTTGCTTTGTCATAATGTATAAAAAAAATAAAACTATTTTGTTGACATTCCTCTTAAATTTTGATTACTTACACATAAGTTTTCTGACTAAGATTTATCATTCACGTAATACATAAATAATATTTGTTTCAATTGATTGCAATTAACGTTATAAGCACTATGTTTTCAATATCGCATTACTTCAAAACATCACTTTGTTGTGAAATGAATATGTCATTCCAAATCCTTAGACAAACTATCATAACTTAAATTTTAATATGAGTAATCAGTGAAATTCAGTCGAAAATTGAAGAATTACTTAAGAAAAAATTTAAATTGATCAAAAAAAATATCATAAAAATCTTTATTTATGATTAAATAAATTCTTAGTAAACTGTTGTGAAATGAAAATCCTAACCCAAAGTTACAAATTCCCAAAATTATTCGTCATTAGTTGTTTTTCCCATGGCTAACCTGGAATTGCAGCAAAAGTGAAAAGTATGTTCCCTTATTAAATTTTTAAAAAAAAATAAATTTACGTAAATAAGAACATATTCTTATTTTGTTTAAGAAATTTTTTAGAATATTTTGTAGTTGCGTTTTAAATATTCGAATTAATAATTCCAAAAGAAACTTTGTATATACTGATGTGTAAATGATGTTTTCGGTGAAAAACAAAATATTAAATTATATTTATGTAAAGAAAGAAAACTTACAAAAATTTTTCCTTAAAAATCTATCATATGGAAAATTTTGTTAATCGTTTCTTTAATATGTCCATTTAAATCCATTTACAATAGATTTCCAACATACGACATTAGTATTGTTTTCAGGATTACAGAAAGTATATTGCTAATAAGGTAAAAGCTATTATAAAAATGAATGAGAATTCAAAAACAATCATTAAGTTCTCATGTAGAACAAAGCATTTATCCAAAAGAGCATTTTTTTCTTATTTTAAATATCTGATTTCACTATAAACTAATTGATAAATATTTGAAGAATTACTCATACAAAAAAACATAATTTCGCATTAATATAGAAGCGAATAAATCTTTTTCAGGAGGAACATTCATATATGAAAATGTCTCATCGAGTAATACGTAAAAATATATTGATTCTGAGAATATGTTCAAAAATTATGATTCTACCGAAAAAATATCATACCTCAAAAAGCATATATATTTGACTCAAATCTACGTGGACAACATAGGGTCATAATTTTGACTTATACCAATTAATAATGTGTGTAATAAAAATTTCATTGAAATATCAATAGAAAGCTATGTAACATGCCTTAATTGTAAATATTTTGAGAAAACCAACAAGAGATAGAAGTAAATAAATGATGTAAACCAAATAGGTACGTATAAGAAAAAAAATTAAATCATGCTTAAGAAATACGCATTTTTATTTTCGCAAATTAAATTTGCTTCTTTTTATTTCATACTCTACCTTTATTTTAATTCAAGTTTCTTTATTAATTTTTCATTATTCAACAAAGCATTTATAAGTGTGCTAAAGAGAAGTCTTAAATAATTAGATTCAAAGGTAATGGATTAAAATGCTTTGTGTACCCACGTAAAGGCCTCCACTTGCGAATAAGACATTTGTTCTCGTTATTTATAATCAGTTCTTTGAGCATCACTTGGGATTGTTAAAAACAGCAATGCTTACAAGTAGGCAAAAGGTCGAGCTAATTTGTCAGCAAACGTTAAACTTCTGAAGAACTTAACACGCCCCCAAAAGACCACCCGCGAGCCCTACGACTGCCCGATTTATGACATTTGAACAAGCTGATTACACGGCTTAACAGCAATGATAACGAACCGGGAACACCTATGGTGAAAGTTCTTTTTTTTTCTGATTTCTTCGCCCTTTACCCCTCATTTCGTCTTAGCTTTTTTGAATGCAAATATTGTAAAAGAAGAAAGAAAAAAAATGCATAAATGAAAGCTTTAAAAGCGCGTCTGTATTCGCATAAAATATTTTGTTCTGTTGGTTTATGAAATATTCATACTTTCTCATTGCGGGAATAGGCTGCCCTCTCTGCCGGAATCATCTAAATAATGCATGGAAGAGGTCTCAAAAAGATGGTGTTTCCTTACTAACGAGATCGTGAGATAAGGACAACCAAGCAAACGCCGTACTTTTTACCTTAAAAAGCCAGGTTTTGAAGTTCTTTTTATTTTCGAATATGAATTAAGATTATTAAGAGATTGTATTAATGGGGAAGAAATTATATTTCCCAGAATATAAATTTTATTTTACATTAAGTGGAACAAGAGTTATAAAAGAAATTTTAAACCTTCCTTTGCCCCGATTGGATAAATCATTATCGATTCTTTTTTAACTACTTAGAATAAATACATGTTGATTGCAAACGATTCATCAAGGTTTGACACCTTAGGACTTTAAATATATAATGCCCACCTATTAATAGTAATGGCTAATAAAAAGGCATATTATGAAGTTTTGTTTATGTCTTTGCCGGTTCCATTGTGATTTACCAGGATCCAAGATAAAAACAAACTTGCAAAATGATAACTAATCAATAGAAATCATTTTGTGGTTTGCCCTTTTCAGGGGACCTCTAAGGATCTCATAATTTTTCACACTTGTGATTTTTGGGGAATATTTAAAGGGTAATGTTTATTCATCACTTTGGCAAGAACATTAGTATACATAATCATTATATACCTTCTGAGTTGCTCCTTTAGCAACTCAGAAGAGTCATCTTGAACGTATACAGTTGACGCAACTTGTCCTTATTTGGACCTTGTGCCACAAAATCCAACCAACCAACCGGATGCATACGCATCGAATTCGTGTAACATAACATATGTATATCATATGTATATTTATCATGTAACATAAGGAGTAATATCATGTAACAAAGAACATTTGTATAATGCATGTGACTTTTTAAAATTTTCTTTTCCTCTTGTAATGTATTAAAATTTTCTTTTCCTCTTGTAAACATTATATAGAAAATTTAAAAAAGGAAACCAAAGATTTTCCAAATTTTTCTTGCATACACGGAAAATGGAGATGTGTTGCTAATCATAAATTTACATTCCGCTTAAATATAATATTTTCCACTGTTGCTTAAAATTTAAATATGCAAAAAATTCTCATTGGCTTCAAATGTTTCATCTTAAACATAATGTAAATAGAAAAAAAAACATGAAAATAACCTATACCATCGAGACAATTATGCTCTTAGAAATTATTTTTGTGTTAAATAAATATTGAAATGGAATATATTTGGTGAAACATTTTGTACTTTATTTAAACGATTTTTTTAAATGGGAATTTTGTTTCAAGTCAATGTCCAGTTCTTTTTTTTTTTTTTTAAGAAAATAAAATTTGATGTGGAACAATTGTGGGAGTAGGTGTTTACCCACCCGCATGATGTAGTCGCACTTCGTGTGCCTTTCACAGCAGTGACAACTGAGCACATTAACAGCTGTTATACAAAGAAATCGATTGCTTGAAGTAGTTTTGCAAGCTGTTTTTATTGCAGGTGTTTCTTTTAAGCATTTGCGAATGCAAAAGCTGCCTTCTAGAAGCATCTGAATGCCATGCAGTGATTACTGAACAAACACTTAAATGTTGCTTATAATTACACATAATCTAAAATTTAAAATTTTGATTATGTAAGAAAATATTTATAGCGGTTATCTTGTTTTAAATTCGAGTAAGTTTTTATAAATTAATGAGCAATTTTACAAGCAAATTTATAAATTAAAAGCGTTTTTCATTTTAAATATGAACAGAAGCAACTTGTAATATTTTAATATAAATAAATTAGTTTCCTTTATTTCCAGAATTAGTGTTTTATACATTTAAGTAGAATTAGAGTTGTACTTATGTTTTATGTTGTTTGAAATTTAACAAAAACACAAAAATAGTTTTCAGACACAATAAATAAAATAGCAATATCAAACCCTTTTCTATTGCCTTTCCAAAGATTTCAATCGATCTAAATATAAAAAAATTAGAAATTTCGAATAAAATATTTGGAAAGTATTTGGCATTCATTGGGTCTTATAACAATAGAACTAAAATTTACTAAGTTTTTTCTTGAGCTATTTTTTATTATAAGTTATTTCAAATTCTATAAATAATATTAGTTTCATAAATTTTAATTTTAATAACTGTTAAGTAATTTAAATGATCTCATTATATAGATTTCAAATTTTAGAAGATAAACCAAAGTTTCCTTCATCTAGGTAATATTTTTTATGTAAATTCTTGTGATCTCGTTTCGAAAACTGAGATTTTTGACATTATATTGTTCATATAAATGTGTAAAATAAAAGAAAAATTTTCTGTTCTAAAATTTAAAAACAATTGACAACAATTATTAATAAATTAATAATTTTGAATTATTTTAGTATTGATTTTTTTTCATCAAAATTGCAGCATATCATCAAAATCCCTTATAAAGATGTTTATTTATTTAGAAACAATTTAAGTGAAAAATTTTAACAGAAAGTTTATCATTTTAATAATTTATAAATCCTTATTGAAATACATTGTTCATTACAATACTTAAATATTCTTTCTCTGAGAGTGTAATTGAAAAATAATTCAGTCCATTCAAACTGCAATTCTAAGTATAATATTCATAAAGTATATTGTTGACCCATTTAACAAACTCTGCTAACATTGATAATAATAGTTTATAAAAGCTAAAACAAGCCTTTTCACAATTTTTGTTCATGTGTTTAAGAATATAAACTATACCAACAATCATTCGAGAACTACTGTCATAGAATGTCCTCTACTGCAATAAGAGAGTTTGTTCTCTTCTGCAATAAGAGTTTGTCCTCTACTGCAATAAGAGTTTGTCTTCTACTGCAATAAGAGTTTGTCTTCTACTGCAATAAGAGTTTGTCTTCTACTGCATTAAGAGTTTGCTCTTTATTGCAATAAGAGTTTGTTCTTTACTGCAATAAGAATTTGTCCTTTACTGCAATAAGAATTTGTCCTCTACTGCTATAAGAATTTGTCCTCTACTGCATTAAAAGTTGAAAGATCAGTTCTCTTAAACATTCAGTTTAATGGTTTGTCGTCTCAATTTTCACTTTAGATGTGAATGTATAAAGTGTCGCTGAGTCTAATTTAAGAATATTTCCAGGTCTAATTAGTCTTATGGAGTAAAGAGGGGAAGTAGTATTTAGGTAGTGTAGAAGTAAAATTAAGAGTATCACACTAGCAAAATTTAAGCTAGTGTATCATTTATTTTTCTATCCAATAAAACAATATTAGTTTTTACAAAATATTAATAATTTAAGTTAGTCATCCCATATCTAATTATTTCCCTTTATTCTTCCTTTCCAAAATAAAAATAATTTAAGTATATTTAAGAAATAATTACATGGTATCAATAATTAATACATTATTATATTTAATAAATTGAAGCCACACACATATTATAAATAGAAAGAAACAATTTCACGAATGATTACTAATAATTCAGAAGATTTCTTTTCTATTAAATTTGTTAGAAAATGTAAAATAATAAATATATTATTAATTATAATCGTGCTAAAGAGGAATGATACGGAAATTTATTTAAAACGCAATAACTTGTCAAGAATTGCATTTAATAACTTGTCTAGAATCGCATTTAATATTTACTGTTTGGCATAAAAAAAGAACTATCTTATTCATAATTCTCTTTACAATATTGTATAAATACAGAAATTTTAATTTATATTGGAAAATTTTATACAAATTTACTGGCAAAGAAAATTGGAACTAAAAATGTGAATGTTTGTTAAGTTGTCATTACTATCGAGATTTATGGAGAATTTTAAGTTTGCATAATTTTTCTGAGTATTTTGTATGCTTTAAATATATGTTAATAAATTGTTCTTTTTACAAAAATGCAGTAAAAACTTGCTTATAAATGAGGATTTTCTTTATAAAAATTCACTTCTGTCACAATTTAAAAATATAAATTGCTTATAATAAACAAAATATATTAATGACATTATTAAACATATATAATATATTTGATACTTTCATTAGCATAAAAGGATATTTTTTTATTAAATACTATGATGTGATTTATACCATAATAATTCCAGTGAAAGAATTCTCTATTCTTACTGCCAGAAGAATATCACTGATTGATAATTCATCAAGAACTTTGAGTGAACTTGTAGCAATTCACGATACTATAAAAATGCATAGTTTTTTTTATCTTATAGATAATGTAGCTTCATAAAACTTTCAAAAAGCTGTGTTCTTTATTTGCAATATCAAAAATAATGAATTTATATAATGTCACTGTTAGAAACTATTTTATTCTAAACATTTTAAATCTTAAACTTTTATTTTTTAAATACTTTCCTTGTAAACAGGGATATTATAATTATGGATTATTTGATGACATAATAAACAACACGTCTTTTTCATTTATTTATTTTTGCAAGAATTTTTTTTTTTATATATATATATGCATGAGTGCATTTTCATTCTGCTATGAATTTTGGGAAAAAAAAAATTAGATATGAATTTTATGTTCAACATTTTAATGCAATTGCTAATTTAATGTTATTTTTATTTATGGGGTGATTTACCTTTTATGAATAAGTTGCTCTTTTGGATAATATTTTATAACATTTGAATTACAAATCATAAATTTAAAAAAAATGATAAAACTTAATACCTAAAGAACTACATTCCATTTCCTTGAAAATCAAATAAAAATATATATAAAATATACTGTTCAATTTATTAAAGTTTACCCAACTATGTTATCGATGATTTTAATTTTATGCATAGATATCAATAGCATAAAATGTAATAATATTAAAGATTGTTATGGAATTTACATATTTGTACCGATTTTATGTCTCAGACATTTTTTTAAGATCTATAGTATCACATAAAAAGTTTATCTCTTAAAGGCAATCTTTACTAGTTCGTGCTTCTAGAAAAGAACATAGCAACTATATTACAGTTATTTCTGTTTGGTAAAAAATTATAATTATCATAGTGTTGTTTTATTAATTTCAATTTAGTTTTAATTTTAGTAACAAATTATAAATATAAAATTATTTTTTTATTTATTCACCGTACTCAATGAAAATTACCTGAAACTACTCATTGGGAACAAGATTATGCCGTTTCTTTAAGTGGAAGGTTCCAAGTCAACAACGACACCTTTCGCTGATGCATTGATTGAAGGTGACAGTGACCTTAATATCCACTGCTCTCCATCTTACACGGTGCCAGTCAATTTCATGTAATTATGAAGAATGTGTCAACCTCCCAATTGACGTTAGAGATGATGGATCTCCAATTATTGGACTGCGATGCTGAAGTTTAATTACTACCTTGCAAAGATTGGGACAACAAAGCGGCTCTCTGAAGTACAATTGGATTCGCGGTTTTTGCGTATAAGTGTTACACGAACATATTTTGAAAAGCTTTCATGGTTGATTTGTCAGTGTAGTAAAATTAATGAAGAAGGCAGTTTACATGAAAAGGAAAAATCGCAGTAAACCTTTGGTTCTTTTTCTTCTTCTTTTCATCAAACAGTGTCACACTTTTATTTGAAACTCATTAAAGCAATTTTGATAGGTTTTTAATTTATATTTTTTCAATGAGTGTATTACTTTAGAAAATTCAAAAACTAGAAAAGTAAAATCAAATTTAAAATTATATTTTTGAAAAATTGAGATAGTTAATTAATTAATTTAAAAAATCACTAGAGATATCTGATCTGTCTCAAGATTTATACAAACTAAAAAAAAAAAAAAAAAAAGGCAAATTTTTTTTTGGTAAATAATTTTTAATATAATTTTAAATATAATTCATGGAAATCATTATTTTCATCTCAATAATTTAATGTAATAGATAAATATTTTATTTTAATTAAGAAGCTTATATATAACATACATAAGTTATTTAGATTTCGTATAAAATTTTTTGATATTACTCACAAAAATGTTTGCAGTAACAAATCATCATTATTATTTCAGTAGAAATTAGTGTTTAAACTATCAATTCATCATTCAATTTATATCGTCATTTTAAAAATTATTTTACTTGAATTTCGGAATTTATGTTTCATTTTCTATTTGAAGATAAAACTACAAAGCCTTACCACACATCAGTCCAATTTCAGAATAAAAAATTCTTTGTATTCGCAATGCCACCAATTTAATAAAGTTTATAATTTTATATATATATATATATATATATATATATATATATATTGCTCTATCAAAAGACTTGAGATATTACATAAAGTACTATTTAGAGAATATTCACGCATAAAATTTTTTCCACTTTTAAAATCATGAATGAGGTGACAAAATAGTATTTCTAAAATTTTTTTAATTATTTAAATACTTAAATGTATTCCTGTTTCAGTGAAATATTTAATTGTACAATGAGAAACATCAATTACTTCAACTATAAATACTTTAAATTAGTTATAAATAAAAAAATTATAATGAATTTTTAATTGTTAAAAATAAATTATGTAATATAAGTTAACATAATAATCCAAAATGTATTGAAGTTTAATACACACACACACACACACACATATATATATATATATATATATATATATATATATATATATATATATATATATATATATATATATATATATATATATATATATATATATATATATATATATATATATATATATATATATATATATATATATATATATATATATATATATATATATATATATATATATATATATATATATATATATATATATATATCTGCTTTTTATTCATCATATATGTTTAACTCCAATTCATGCACAGGTCTATTTTTTGTTCATCATATGAAACTATTGTAGTTCAGTTTTAACTATGCATTAGCTTAGAATATTTAAAATGATTACTGCTTTAATGTAATAAATAAAGCTATATTTATAAATTAAAACAATAAAAGATTTTTCATGAAGAAAACGTAAAAAATTTTTTAAAAATATATATTCAAAGAGCTTTTTTTATCCAGAACGTTTGAAAAATGGACTCTGAGCAGAGATTCCGACCCTTGCGTAAATGTAGGCACCACTATTCAAAAGGACTTTCTGCAATCAATATGTTTTTAAGATAGTTCAAATGAAAGGAGTTTTGATTATTATTATACTCTCCATTCTAAGTTTTTCTGAAATTCATATAAATTAGATCCTAAATCTACTTACTTATAGCTTAATAATTAGAAATTTACATTTATATCTAACCAGTTTTATGTTCAACATTTAAATGACAGGAACAATTTTTAATTGATAAAACTACAATTTCTACTGTACCTCTGAAACTTTAATAAGAATTGCATTCTATATTATTCCTAATATTCAATTAAGAAACTCTAGCTTAATAATTATTCGATATTCATGTAGAACTATAAAACTCTAGTTTGATGAATATAGAAACAATAAAATTTGCATTCCTCTCTAATACACCAATGAAACACTATATAAAGGACTCTAAAAAATATTAACTCAACAGATGTGACATCTAGTGATTGAATTGATAATTATTTGTGAAATCTCACAAGTTATATAATTTTATTTCAAAAAAGTGATGCATATGAATGTAGCTAAAAAGTCCTATTTCAGTGATGGATCATACTCGAATCGAATTTTGTGGATTAATATGTAGGATTGGAATAATGTAGGACTGAAGTAATGTAGGACTGAAGTAATGTAGGACTGGAGTAATGTAAAACAGGAATAATATAGGACTGGAGTAATGTAGAACTGGAGTAAAATGTGAAAACAAGGAGTAAAATTCAAAATGTAGTTATTTGATTATTGCCATTTTAGAAGTAAATCTGAAGTAACTAACAATATTTCATTTTCTAGGAAAAATTAACTATAATTCGATATTAAAATGCAATAGAATTTTTTCCCTTTAGATAAGTAAACGTAATTTATAATAAATAATATCATCAGAATTTCATTTTTTAGTGGAAACTAAAATAAATTTACATTAAATCCTTTTTTGTAAGTGAACATCCAAATTATTCATCAACTCAAACATCTGGCTAAATTTAGTAGTTAGATTATTCAGATGAAATTTCATTAATATAACGTTAATTAAAATGAAAAGATATTAATGGAAAAAACAATCACTTAAAAATTTACTTTCAATTAATTAAATACTTTTGAATTTTTTAAATATCATAGTAGTAATAATCATATATCTTATTGATATAAAATTATTTATTAATTAATCTACAATGTAGATTAGCATTTTATTTTTTCGTAAATTCCTATGATGAATTTAAAATTAATAAAAAGAAATGATAAAAAATGAGTTTTTATATAATTATTAGGGAAACTACTTTATATAATTACTATAGCAACTTCTATCTAAATGTATTTAATAAGACCGTTTATTAGAGTAATTAAAATTAATATCTCGTAAAATCAATGTATGTTCCTGTTTACTTAAATAAATGTAATAGCACCTATAATTTGTTTTTGAAATAAGTAGATAAATTTAGGGGTGTATAAAAAGTTTATTTGATATATTTTGTTCGTCAGTGTAAATTTACCATTTTTTAAGGTTTTGGTATAATACAATAAAATGTAATATCTTGAATGTCCTTCACTTAAATGGATAGAATAATTATGAGATAACAAGTAGAAATCAAACATATTTATTTGTCTATATTCTTACAAAAAAATAGGATAAGTTTTGTGATGTCGTTAAATATTTGAAAATATTCTTTTGAAATACTGAAGTTTGAGGAAAAGAAAAAATAATAAAAACATTTTAGAATTATTTAAAAATTTGCAAAATTAAATATGATTCCTTGATATTAAATTGAGAGACATTTATGAACCTATTAGGTGAGATAAAGTAAACTTTTTATCCATTTATAAACAAAATTCACCAATATTCATCTTTAAAGTTACTTTTCTAATCAACTTTGCTATTTGTATTATTTTTTAGTGGATATATACAGTTATTTCTTTGTTTTAATATAGTTGAAAATACAATTTTTTATATATTTAAAACGAATTTTATGTCATGATAAAAATATATGCTGCTTATATTTTACAAAAATATTTTGGATAGAAAGTCACTATTTGTAATAAAGTTCAAACAATTAATTTTCTGTAAAATAAAGCAATAAGATTGACTAATTCTTCTTTATGCATATTAAAAATCAACCTGGATTATAATGTTTCATGGACTTCTTCATCTACCAGGCTACCAAGATTCATAGTTTTATGAAAATGGTATTGCAGATTAAACTTCTAAATTTTACATGATTCTGGAATAATATTTCGTAACTCAAACACTTCCGTTTACACATACACGACATGATTCAGTAACAACATTAAAATTCTAGGTTAATGAAAAAAACGAACAAATTTTACTCAATACATATATTTAAATAAAGTTTAGGAAAAACAAAGGATGTGAATGTAAACATTTTTAACCATGAAGTAACACGGATTAGAAAAAATGTAAATACCTTAGTTTTAATCGATTTCATTCTAGCAGAGTTGAAAAAAATTACATAGCATGATTTCTTAAAATTCAATAAGTTTTAGTACCGCTTTCGCAATAGATCTCTTTCTTTCTTAAGTTTAAAATATAAGTGAAACATTACAATATCCAAAGTTTAAAATCGTAATCTGCGTGAAAATCTACAAATTTGCATTTAAGTTTTCAATGCGTTTTCCCTGATCTTCTAAATACTCAATTTATTTATTTACATCAATTTATCTATAATGCACACACCACTTTATCTATAAAAATAAAAAGTATGAAAAAAATTAAGAAAATAAATAATTATATAAAGGTTGTATAAAAATGACTATGATTTTAAAATGCAATCCGCACTTATTATGTTTTTAAAGTAAATAAAATGCTCAAAATTAACTTTACAAATTATTTAACAAACTCGATATTAACTGAAAAGAACAATTCAAAAAATCATTTTTAAGTCTTAAGTGCAAAATTCTTAACGTTGTAAGAAATAACTAATTTTGAATTAAAAAATTAATTCTTAATATTTTCTTTCGCATTTGATAAAAAAAACTATTCTGATTTTTTTTTACTCATAATATTTATTAGAATTATTTTAAATCTTATAATATTTAATTTTCGTTACGTTTTTTTTTCTTATGTTAATCGTTATTTATTTTAATCAAATTATTTGAAAAACATGATTCTACATTGACATTAAAGATTGCATATGACTTTACTCTTTAAGAATATTTAATATCAGAATAAAAATAAGAACTTATTTGTTATAAATATAATAGAACAAATATTTTTGCGAAAGGAAACCCAAAAAAAATTATAATGTTTTTTAGATATAACAAAGAATAAAGATTAGTTACGACATGCAAAAAAAATTAAAGATACTCAACTTTCTGAGAAATTTCGAAAACTAAGATAAATTTTATCTTCAACTATAGCATTACATTATTTGACAAGAAAGTACAATTATATGAAAATAATGATAAAATAGCAAAAGTTTTATGTAATAAAACTTAATAATTTAACTATTTGCGCTAAGTAAAAGTAAATAGGAAAAAATAGTAATACATTAATTTTTGGTAAACATTTAAGCATTTTTAACAAGAATTAAGGCTTGCTAACTTAAAAAATTCTATTTTTCATGTCAGAGTATGTCAGAAAAACAACAAGTAAAAAAAAATTGGAATGAAAATGATTATTTTATTAAATAATGGAAATTATTATTTTTTATGAAGAGTAAAATAAAATTTGCATTAATGTGAATGATTTTTTATTTATAGTGATGAAATATAAAATTTTGTGTTTTTTAAAGGATTGAAAAACAGCACAAACTAAACTTAATCACTTTCAATGATACTAGAGTGATTTTTCCAGCATTATGTGAATTAATTTATTTGTGAACCGTGGGAAAAACAATTATATCATATTAAGAAACCAAACAACTTTTCAATTTAGCTATAACACTTTTCAAGTTTTATTGAAATTTAATACATTTTTGCACATTTAGTTTTCTCCTTTCCTTATCGTCAAAAATTTTAAATTTAAGTTGTATCATAATAAGTAATTCAGATACTTTAACACTTAAAACAGACTATTTTATTATTGCGCAGTAGTTATCGAAAATTTCTAATCATATTTGTTGTCAATGCCTTTTTCTCCTGATGACAAAAATAATTTTACTTCATCAATTTTTATTTTATGTACACAATCTTTACTTCTTTTTAGAAGAAATTGCTTTCAAAATAAAGTCAAAACAGTAATTTTTATATTTTTTGAATTTTTGTCGTTAAATAAAATAATTATTATTTGCGATAATTTCAATATTTTCTCTATAAATAAATTAACAAGTACGTGATCCTCAAATTTTAGGTTTTTTAACGTTAAGATATGCTTTTTAATTGGGAAGGAGATAAAATAAAGTGGCTTCATTTGACTAAGAAAGGCAAATTCTTATACAAATTATAAAAATAAAAGATTGGAGTTAATTTTGAAAAATATATCAATCTTGCCTTGATAGTGAATCAATCAATCAATACATATGGTATTTGATGAAAATTATAATTTTTAAAGACTATTGAGAACAAGCTTTAAAGATAATTGTAGGCTGCATCATATATATATATATATATATATATATATATATATATATATATATATATATATATATATATATATATATATATATATATATATATATATATATATATATATATATATATATATATATATATATATACATACATAAGATAGATAGATAGATAGATATATAATCAATATTTAGAATAATCATTTTTGGAAATTTATTGTATTCTAAGATGATAAGAAAATTATGTTTGTGATTTTAATTCTGTTTTCGACAAAAGTTTGAATTCTATGAATTAGAATCATAAACATTTTGCCTTATACCTTTTATGCATTTAAACGAATATAAGTATGTATTATTTTAATTTACATCAGCTTATTAATTTTATAATATAGATATATACACATAAAAGCCACTGCAAATTTTAGGCAGAATTATATTCATTTTAAAAAATATATTGATAGTAGTTAACATTAAAAATCGAACTGTTTTTCTTAATTAATATCTCTGTACACATTCAAATTGAGTACCTATTGCCAACTATAAATATTGTAATTATAAATAAAGTAAAGGTTTTCTTATCATACTAAAATTTACTAAAAAAATATTTAAAATTTTTATCATTACAGAGCAAACCAAATTTTATTTGCACTGAAAAAATTGAGAAAATTTTCCAATATTTCTAAAGTTTCAAATTTTAACTAATTCAGAGGATCTAAAAGTAACCTGAGTTTTATCTTTCAAATAGAAAAGAACATAGAAATATAATCCACAAACTATTTGCAATATACATCAAGATAGTTATGGAAATTTTGCTATTAAGAAACTAAATATATTTAGATATTCCTTAGAATATTAAATTACTATAGAGTTTTTAACAAAAAAAACGCAATCAATAAAAGAATGAAATTTTCTAACCAAAAAATTGATGAGTGAAAATGTCCCAAGAACTTACCAAAGTTTTTTTTAGCTATTTCAAAATGTCAAAAATTTCAATTGATTTCTATTTTTTGCATTTGATTGCCAGTTTTAATTTATGAGCATTTATATCTTTAATGTAATGTTTATTATTTCAGTACTGTCATAAAAGTAATTACCATTTATCACAACTGAATTTATTTCTATAAAATAATTTCCCAATGAGTAAGAATTTTTAAAATCTCCTTTGTTAATTTTATATTTGTTTAATTAAATTCAGAGAGAAATATTTATTTTATAGTTCATTTCAACTTAATATGCATGCAAGTAACCATTAGATATATTATATATTTTTTTAATTATGTTATACAATTTGATATTATTTAATTTAAAACTCACTGTCTCAAAGTATATTTTCTTTTTTCTATATTGAAAGCAATAAATAATTTCCAAATATAAGTTAATTTTGTATTTTGTCATTTTTTCAAGGTATTAGCCACACGTATATGAGTTTGCAAAATAAAAACAAATAAGAATATTACTTATAAGGTTCGCAAAATATTTAACCAAAAGCGAATTTAGCTATAAATAATTTCGCAAATTTGTAATTCCTATAGCTGAGATATTTAAAAAAGGATAGATTTTATAAAAAATAAAAGTGAAAAAATTATTATGAAGCTTCAGAAAAGATTAAATGTTTTCTTAAAACTTGAGTACATTTATAAATTAGTTGATTTTATAAATTAATAGCATATGTGAGTGAAGTATTCAATTGCATTTATAAATTAATAGTGAGTAAACTGTTTCTTCTATAATTTTTAAATTTTAAACTCATTGTATTTATCACAATAGTTTTGTGCAAGAGAATGTTTTATGCGTCTATAACTTTTTAATGTTCTTTAAGAGTTTGTTATTTTTAAAACAAAATAACTAATCTTCTAATGACACCATAAGTTTGCTTTGAACAACAAATTATTTAACTATAAATTAAACAATTTAATCATTAAACTTTGTACTTAGAAGTCGTGTAATTAACTAAGCTATTTTTATAAGTAAGTTTATTACATAATTTGCTTGCATAAACTATGCTCTATATTTTTTTTATCTTATCTAAATTGGTATTACTTTTAAGTAAAAGTATTAAATTAAGATTTTACACTTCCAAAATACTGCATGAATAAATAATTTTACTCGGATTTGATGGTAAAATTAACATAACTAAATCACCATTAAACGCACGCTAACTATTAATTTGCGTATGCAAAAAATTAATTGCTTTGGAATTCAATAATGTTAAATTATTCTTAAGACTAAGAATTGTTGAATGTTTCTTAATTGACACTTATTTTTGTAAAATCGTAATGTAATTTAAAGAAATATTTTATAACTTTTAAAACACATCTAGTTTTAATTAAAATTATTAAATGATTTGTTGAATTTTCCTTATTTAAATATTTGGTGCTTAATTTTTTTAAAATTACTTACAACTTTATTTCCAATAAATATGTATAAACAGGTTTTATAATTTAAAATATTTTCATGATTCTATTACGAGGATCACTCTGAAATTTTTGAGGTACAACTAGGTTTTTAAAGTTATATTTACAAAATTTTAGGTGTGTTCAAAGTAGTCTCCTCCAGCATCAATGCACTTTTGTGGACGAATTTTCCACAGATTAAATGCCTCAAGCCATTCATTTCTTGGAATAGATGAAAAATGCATTTATAGCCACATCAATTGCTTCTTCTGAATATAAAACGACGTCCACGTAAGTTCTTTTTTAGATTAAAGAATAATCCAAAGTCGCACATAGCTATATCAGGTGAATACGGTGGATGTTCGATCACTTTAATTTATTTTTGTTTAAGAAACTTAACTGTTAATCCGGCTGTATGTGGAGATGCATTGTCATTGTGAAGCATTAGTCCCCTAAAATTCAGTTCTTGTAGAATCTCTGGAAGACATTCAGTAGTATACCAGTTTGCTGTTACTGTCTTCTGTCCTTCCAACTTGATGGCTTTGACCATTCCCGTTCTTCTGAAGAAAACGGCATACATCACTTTTTTCAGTGCGCGTTGTTTTTTCACCATTGTCGGCGTGGGATCATCTTCAAAGACCCATACTTTGCTTTCTTAACGTGTTGGAACGTCAAAAAACGGTATGTACGTTTCATCAACTGTTACAAATATAGAAGCGATGTGGTGGCCACCATCATTTAGCAATTTAAGAGTTTCTTTACTGATTCTGACACGCTTCTCTTTTTGGTGCTCAGTTAGATTATGGGGAACCCAACGGCAAACTGCTTTTTTCGTATGTAATTCTTCATGAATGATTTTGTGTATGGCTGCGGATCCAAAGTTAAGTTCCTTCTGTAACATTTGATAGGTACAGCGATTATCATCTATTAGCATTTTTCGTATGGCAGACACATTATCCGGGATTACTACCGACGGCGGCCTTCCTGTGTGTTCTTCAACCTGAAGAAAATTGCGACCTCTACTAAATTCTCTAAATCATCTGAATACAGTAGCACGAGCTGGAGATTCATCACCAAATGCTAATTGCAACCGTTGAACGCATTCTTCTTGATTTAATCCTGCTTTAAAATCGTAGAAAATCATAGCGCGAAAATGTTCTCACGTCAATTCCATTTTCTCTTCTGTTTAAAATTTCTTCTACGCTAAACAAGTTGAAGTAAGTCAGTAAAAAATCGTCTTTTGTGTTAAAATACTTTGTATTTTAAAATTAAACCACTATTTTTATTTTGTAAATTCTCGTCTGCGCATGTCTCAGAAATTTCAGAGTAAACCTCGTAAGAGAGACATTATGTTTTTAAAAACAAATGGGGGAAAATAAAATAATTAAACTACCCAAAAGGAATAATCTTTTTAATAATAATACTACATTTTTGAAAAATCACCCAGAACATTTTATTATTCTTATTATTTCATTTCATCAATTATATTAAATATCTATATTCTTATTAGTAAAGAAAATGCGTAAGTGTGTTTGGGGAATATAATAATGTCTTTATTTTGTTATTTTCTTTTTAAGAAATTATTGGTTTAACATAAATATATTGTCATAAACTTTATGCATATAATTTGCAATGCATAGAAATAATATTAATCCTACACAAGCAAATTAATATTTTAATAATTTCTAGGATTAAAAACAGCTGAAACTTGCATAAATTATTTCTTTAAAAAATTAATAAGTATTTGTTAAAAGAACTGATTTAACAATAATATATTTAAACTTTTTCGGAAAATGTTTTATCATTTTTTTCAATTAAAGATTTTTATTTTATATTCTATTTTTTACCTCACATAGTTTTTAATATGTCATCTATAATTTAAAGAGATAAATGGGGAAAAATTGTTTTATTCATAACATTTTTATTAGTTTAAGCATTTGAATATATTTAATTTTCGTAGAATTTTTTCCATTTCCCTATTATTTACTAGTATTTTAAAAGAGACTGTTTCTCTTTAGAACAAATAGCAACGAAAACTTTGGCGTATATATTATTTATTACATAAAATATAAAACTAATAATAAACTTCATATGAAAAGTTTATTGTTTTATTTATTCAAATATGTTTTAGCAATTGAATACTTCACTGACAATATGTTTCACTATATGTTCACCTTTGCATTTTTAAAATAAAATCAAGTTTAAAAATAAATATCACGTTGTATATGATATTGAATCAATGCTAATGAAAAAAATATCTTCATAATATTTTAAACATTTAATTCTAGAAATAGGTTTTTGACAATTAATCTAAGCACATCCAATAACTTTTTGAAACGCTATATATAGATCTAGTTTAATGCTATTTTACACTGCATTTACTAAAATAAAATAAGAAATACTAATAATTTAAATAAGTTTTAATTTAAAATTATTAAGAAGAAACATCAAGATATACATACACGCCTTATATAGAAAACTACTTTTGGGAAGAAGTTTAAATCATTTTGTGGTACTTTTTTTAACAAATGCATACTATATTGTAAAGATGGGCAAAAAATTTATTCTTTCAGAGAAAAAAGTATATTACTTTAAGTATGATGAGAAAGTTTAATTTGCTTAGGCAAGACGGTATGCGATCTACTGAATTATAATACCATTTATTTTAGCTTATTGATAAAATTTTAAAACAAAAAAATGGTTTTTTGTCATTTCTTCTTTAAAAAATACGACTAATTTAGCTTCATTTACTTGAATCTGGTTGGCTGATATTTTAATCAATGATCCAACTCTTTGGAATTTCGCATTCAATGCTAAATTTCCTTTTCTTAACCATTTTACTTGAGTTATTTCTCGCTTCCATTTATCAATTTCAGAGTTGTAAGTACAATAGATGATATAATTATATCAAGCGATCAAAAAGTTTTTTTGAATGTTATCTTCCATTCATGTGGCCTAACTAACAAGTTTAACTACTGAAATATAAATATTGGTGTGCAATTTATTATAAAACAATTGAGCTTGCTTCCATTTATGAATTTCAGAGTTGATAATTTTTCGTAATTATTGATTTCCAATTTATTGATCTATTTTAACTATGGGTAATTTTAAATAAACGTGGGTAAGAATACACGCAATTTTGTATGGATGGTTTGTTTCTCTTTTGAATATCTTCTTTGCGTTTTCTAGAATTTTTACATTTCATATAAACTAGCACCAAATAGTTTGACGAATTTAAAGATATGTATAATATTTATGAGTTTCAATAAACTGTTATTTTTTTAAGTAGCGATCCTTTTTTTTATTTATATGTTAAATAAAGTGAAAAAAAATCAAAGACATTCAAAGAAAAATAAACAGAGTACAAGAAAACAGTATTGCATTTTTTTGGATAAGAAAGAATTTAATTTCAAGTTTTAATTCGATCTGATAGGAAGAGAAAGTTTTCTTATAAACTGTACAGTACTCTTTATATTAAAAATAGTATTCTTTATACTTCAAGGAATACTCAGGGGAATTATGCAAAGTCAAAATTCAAATTTCAAAGTATATAATTAAAATTATTTTATTTAGCAAGATAGCAATAGAAATTATAATCACTAACATTACTAATCATTACTGAATTCCACAAATTAAATTAAAATATTCACCCACTAAATTATTAGTCATAAAAAATTCTATACAAAAATTATAAGTAGCATATTTAAGTTATTTCGCGCGATTGTACCATCAATTTGCTTTAAAAGTAGAGAAATTATCTCATATTTTTTTTATTGTCTTAATAATTTCTTTTTAATTGCCCATCTATATCTCGTTTAATGCAAATTATGAACCCAACTTTTCAACTTCAACTTGGAAATTTTAATATAGCTTTTATTTAAAGCAATATTATTACAACATTTAATACAAATAATGATTTTAAATAGTGCATAATCCATCATAACTTAAAAAATTTGAGTTTTTTGAAAATTGAATTCCATTTTATAGAATTTAATATAAACTTATATTAACTTTATATTAAACAGAAAAATTTTAAATATTTTTTAATAAAATACATAGATTTTAAAATTTTAAATGTATAGATTGTCAGCAGAGAATATTATTATTTTTATTTGAAATTATGTATAGATATTTAAAGTTACTGAAAGCAATTTTCGTATTAAATCATAATTATAGCTGATATGCGTGTATATCTTTAAATACCAAAGAAAGCACAGTTAGTTTTCGTGCCTAAAAGTTAAAAATTACAGTTTTACTGAATCTTGCATTTTTTCTTGTCTCTCTACATTCTTATTTCTATAGCTTTAAGTTTATATTATATTAAAAATACAAGTTTAATTTCTAAGCAAAGATTTCCCATTTTTATTTTTATAATTCTTAAATTAAAATAATATAAATGTTAATGATAAGCCATAAAATAAATTTTAAATATAATCTGAACAGTATATGAACATTATAATTTATTTTAAAACGCGATGTATTAAATTGCAAAAAATAATATAAATCTAAGGTTTCTAGTATTTAAAACTCTGAAGATCCAATAAGGATTTTAAAAGCCTTTAGCTGATTTGGCATTGATTATGTTCAATAATAACATTCGATCCTATAAAATCTGTAATAGGAATTTTCATGAAGTTATTTATTTTATTATGTTCTAATTTATTGAAAGATCACATGTTTCACGAGGATTTTTCCATTGATTTAAAGGTCTCTCTCCTAATTATAATTATTTATTAAAAAAAATTTATAAACTAACATGAACAATTTTTTTAGTAAATATATTTTTACATTATATTTTAATTTTGTTATTGTCAAGATATTACTTCTAAAAAAAAGAAAGCTCAAAATTAATAATGCCATTTAAAAATATCATCGATTCAGCTTTATAAAGGTGTTCTAAAAGCGTCTTCTGTATTCCAGAAAATTTTACAAGAATCTTCGTAAAAGTTTCTGCAAGTCTTGCCTTTTTAAGCAAAAAAGGTTATATAAAAATCGTGTAAAACTATAATAGTACAACCTCAAGAGTTTATTTCTATTTCAACATTTATGAAAGAGCTGACTTTTTCTACTGTAAAACGTTTCTTAGTATAAGAATATTTGAAAAATTCATTTTTTATTCATAAATTCTTTACTTCCAAATAAATGTGAAATTTATAAGAAAATTCAGCATGATGGATTTTTGTCGTTATAATTAAAATTATATTATGTTGCATGTGAGAAATTTTGACAAAAATTTTAATGTTAGCAATAAATACTGCTTGTATATTACTGTGTTTTTAAGTAATACCGACAAAATATTTATGTTTGAATTCTCCTTATTTGAAGAATTGTCTGAATCTCTTCGTACGAACGAAAAAACTTTGTTCCGAAATAGAATCCAACTACGCCTTCTAATGTGTTTTTCCCCATTTTTTTCCCTTAAAATTCGTCATGCTACAATTTATTTTCTATAATTCTCTTGTAAAGATATAAGTAAAAGCAACACTTTCTGCAAGAGCAATTTTTCTTCGTAAATATCTTTCAAATAAATAAAAAGTAATAACTTTAAACCTAATCTAAAATAATATAAATAAAAAATGAATTATTTTGTTATTTATATCACACTTTGAAAATTAGCGTTCTATATGTTATTTACACTAAATAAACAATCATATAACAATATAAAAATGTTTAATTCTAGAACACACATAAATATAGTCTAATATTTTTTTATAAATTACACCTCATTCTTCAAAAATGCATAAATGCGAGTAAATAATTAATAGTAAGGGAAGACATGATTTGAAATTTAAAGAAATCATTTTTAGTCGTATATGTTAAACTAATCCTTATTTTATTTACCAAATTCAAGTAAAAGAATTCTCTTAATCAATCTATTTCAATTTTTGAATTATTGATATTATATTCAATTCATTAATAAATGTCACTGCTATTATTCTTTGAATAAGAATTCTTTTCACAATGGTAATGAAACACATTTCAACATTATTACTAAGAATAACTTTCTTCAATGTTTAAAATTACATAATATTTTTTATAAAAAATGTAGTGATTTCAAATCAATAAATTATAATGTCAAAATAAAATTTAATTGAATAATATATCTGCATATAAATGCAGATATATTAAGCATTCAAATTCACCTAATAGAAATTTGTAGAACAAAAATTGCTAAAATATCAAGAAGATAAAAAGAAATTTTTCTAGAAACTATCAGATAAAATCCTAATAATGCATGTTTTGTTGTATGTTAAGCAATAATTTATTCTACTAATATTATATTAAAACTAAAATAATTTAAAAAATATTATTTTTAAACTTCAAAAAAAAATTTTTTTTGAAGATGTCATATAAAATATAAAGATTGTTTTTAAAATCATTTTAAAAAAATCAACGTAATTTAAAACTAATTTTTTGAGAAAAACTCAACATTCTTCTCAAAAATATTTTAAGAGAACAGCTTGAAAAAATAAGGAAAATTAACCGTCTAAACACTAAAGCTATGTTGAATGAAGTGACAAATTCATGATTCTAGGACAAGGTACCATACATCAAAAGAAGTCAAAAACTAAAGTATAGCGCGAAAACTTTCAGAGGCACGAAAGGAAAGTCTTTTTATTGGTGAGTGTTCTGGATTTGTTTGTCCATTACCATGGTTACGAGAATAAATATTCTTCTCTCGTATGCTTGTTTCGGGTATGAAGAGTCAAACTTGTAAAAAAAAACATTACAAAAATGCGCGCATAAATTTCTTCTGGAGAGAAAAGTTTAACTTCGGAAATGAATGGACGAGGAATAATCGTTTTTTTTTTTATTTTATTTAATTAAATACTTGCTTAAAGAAAATATTCAAAATGAACAAAAATTTGTGTTATGCAAATATTACTTTAACAAGTGAAATTTAAATAGTTTAAACATCACGTTTTTAAGGAAATTTCTTGTTTCTTTAGTTCAATATGTCTACATTTAAAGGTAAAAAAAAATTAGCAGGTGTTATTAGTTGCATAGATTAAGTACAAATAAGAGAAAAAAGCATGAAAAAATCTTATTAACATTTAAAAATCTATCACATTCTTCAAAATCTTATAAAAATGTTTTAAACAATAGTTTGTGTATAAATAAACTTTATCATTTGATAGCTGAATCGTGTTCTATGATTTATACACTAGTGGTAATTCTACTGTTAGCTAGTGGTAATTCTAGTGTTAAGTAGTGGTAATTCTAGTGTTAAGTAGTGGTAATTCTAGTGTTAAGTAGTGGTAATTCTAGTGTTAAGTAGTCGTAATTCTAGTGTTAAGTAGTGCTAATTCTAATGTAAGCTAGTGGTAATTCTAGTGTTAGCTAGTGGTAATTCTAGTGTGTTAGCTAGTGGTAATTCTAGTGTTAGCTAGTGGTAATTCTAGTGTGTTAGCTAGTGGTAATTCTAGTGTGTTAGCTAGTGGTAATTCTAGTGTGTTAGCTAGTGGTAATTCTAGTGTTAGCTAGTGGTAATTCTAGTGTGTTAGCTAGTGGTAATTCTAGTGTTAGCAAGTGGTAGTAGTAATTCTAAATGATTCAAAACTTGATTTTGTTTTCTATTAACACATTATTTCCATATAATATTCATTACTTTATCCACTTTTTACTCATATATTGGTATCTATAATTAATGCTAAAAATACATTTTATAGAAAAATTTAAAATATTAGACCTTTCACTTAATACTAGAAGCTCAACATATTACGTGTTTTAATTGAAAAAAATTAAAAGCAAAAATAACACAAAATGTAATTAAGAAAAAGTTAATTCTCAAAAATCAAATAATAAAAAGTATAAAATATAAAATTAAGCAAATATAAGCATTTGGTAATAACAAAAGTAATAATTGCAGTAACAATAAGACGATATTTTTCATTGAGGAAATAACTATTATTAAAATACATTCAATCACACAATTCTAGGTAATAATACTATAAGGAAAAACAAACGAATGAAATAGTAATAACTATGATGACATAGATATAATAATAACTATACTATTGGTTACAATATTACAATCATATATTACTGATTGATGTTAATAAAAATTATAAAAACAGCAAAAAACAAACTCTGTCTTTTTGATAAAATTTGAGACAACATTTTAATGCTTAATAAATATCACTCTCTATTCTAAATTAAATATTATAACAAAAATAACTTCTCAAATAATTTTAATTTGTTTTCTTTACATTCATAAAATCCAAGGGAAGGAATTTTATGAAATAAAGGACACAATGTAATAAATATAGAACGGATTTATATTCGTCTAGTGCTTGAAATAATATTTAACAATTTTGATTCATCTAAGCGTAATTTATGTTTTGTTAAATAAATATTTGATGGGATTAAATAACCAGAAAAGATTGATAACATTTAAAAATAATAATTTTCATTGTTTTCATGCTTATTGTTATTTATATATCTTATTAAATGAACTCACCACATTAATTTAAAAATTTAAATTGCCAAACAAACCACAGTATTTATAGCAACAGATATAAAGATTTATTTTTATTTGTTGTTATGAACAAAAATAACTTTCTGAAAAACAAAAATATTTCAAGCGATGATTTCAAAACTCTTATGAGAATTATGCTATATTGAAAACAGTTAAAAAGCAAATTGAGCCATTTGATTATCGGTCATATAAAAGTGTTAAATATTGTGCACATATAAGTATTGTGTGTGCATAAGCGTCTTGCATAAAAACATTTTCAGCATGTCTATATCAATGTTCTAATGAATATGTAGATATGTAAATGGTTGAGAATAAAGTTCGTGCTTTATTCGATAATGAATTTATTATGTTCAATCAGTAGTGCGGTGAATATAGATAACAAAGCTCGATAAAGCAATCACTTCACTGCATTTGCGACAAACAAAATAACTCTTTTTAAAGAAGGGATTTAAAGAAAATGTAAGTCGTCTGATCTATTGACATTAATTTGCTTTAATAGCAATTGATGGATTTGATGTTAGAAGAAAGCAACATTTTGAGAAATTTATGGAAGATTAGATATGAGTTGTAGTTTATTTGACTGATCGTTTTTTAATGATAACATCAGTATAGTTAGAGTTGTCAGAAATAAAATAATGCACGTTTTAACCCAAAAATCTTTGAATTTCTTAAAAATATAATAAATAACATTTAAAATTAACAAAAATATTAAATAAAATCCTCTGATTTAAAACTTTAGTCATTTTAAAAGTTTCTAATTGTAAAATTATTGATACTATAGATTTTTAAGAAAAACTATCCCAAAACTTTTATTTCAATCTTTTTTCCGTTAATATTCCAAAATTCATGTATCTTATAACTGTTTACTTTTTAATGCACTCTAAAGAATAAGCTTGAAATAAAAACAAAAATATTACGAAATAATTTTTGTGGTTCGTTTTTATAATTATTCTAGTTTTCTTGAAATACATGGCATACATCATTTTAATTTTAACAAATCATGTTGTGGTTTATTGCCGATAGTTAAAATCTGACTAAATTATTAAAAACATAATCTACGATTTAATATATTAGAAAGTAATATTAACAAATTCAAAATAAATAAATATATATCTTAATTTATCATTGAAGTACAGTGTTAGGTTAATTTTACTTATTTATTAAACCTCTTCCCACATCTCTCTCAATTTTTAAAATATTTAAAAAATTAAATACCCAATAATTTTTAGCGATGATTAAATTAATACTTAATTTTCAACAAAATCTTGAAAAAGCAATAATTTATCACAAGTAAAATTTTTATAGCCAGGATTTAATTACCAATTACAATAGTCAACATACGATTTAATGGAACGGAAAGATATAACTTCGAATATAAATTTAAAACAAAACCTTGTTTTAGGCGATAAAACTTCAACTACCTTTATGTTCTTTTAAGTTATGTAAATTATTTCACTAAAGGAATATTAATATTACTATAGGAACAGAGAAGAAATAAAAAGAATGATCTTAAATTTTAGTTACAGCTCTGTAAAATATTCAATAAATTTTTAAATGGGAAATATCGATTGTAAAATATATTTATATTTTTAATTCTAAACTAAACATTTTATCTTCAGTATTTCAACAATTCAGTGACAAGTTCATGCCTCTTTATTGAACTGAACTTTGTACTTAAAAATGTGTATATATTTGTATATAATATATATATATATATATATATAATATATATATATATATTTATATATATATATATATATAATATATATCTATATTTATATATATATATATATATATATATATATATATATATATATATATATATATATATAATATATATATATATATTTATATATATATATATATATAATATATATCTATATTATATATATATATATATATATATATATATATATATATATATATATATAATATATATATATATATATTTATATATATATATATATATATAATATATATCTATATTTATATATATATATATATATATATATATATATATATATATATATATATATATATATATATATATATATATATATATATATATATATATATATATATATATATATATATGCATATGTATATGCATATACATATATGTAAGATTATTTATGATTTTAATTTTATAATATTTATCAAAAAAGCATTTATGTATTTATATTATCATAAAATAATTTCATTATTAGGTATGTGAAATTAATTTTGTCAAATCATTATTGAGAATAAATATTTAATACCTTTAAATTTTACTTAATCATAAATTTCTGAACTCTAAAATATGTGAATATCTATTAATTTCAACCCTTTCAAATTTAATTGTGGTTAGGCTTAGTAGCTATTTAAAAAAAAAATTATTTTCTCGTGGAAAAATTAATTTTATCAAGCTAATATTAGTTATACAAGAATTTATATTTCGTTTATTCAATTAAGTTCATTTATATATAAACTTAGAATAAACTATCTTCTATTTAATTAATTTTCCTTGTGAAAATAAATTATGAAAATCAAAATGATTCTATTCAATTAAGATTTGAAAATTTCAATGCAAAGTTACTTTTATTAGATAAAGGTAATATAAAAAATAACTCAAAATGTAAAAAGAGTTAACAAAAATAATAGAAGTTAAAAAAACCGTATGTAGAAAGAATTTTTTGATGAAAAATTAAGGTTTTTTAATTAATAACACACTCGTGCATCATAATGTAATAAAATTTTAACATCTTTTTAATTTCAAAGTTGTGATAGAATTGTTAAGGACTGCATTTTAATTCGTTTAGAAAATACGGCAATCTAAAAGCAGCTATTTCTTGCATTTGTAGTTAATAAATTATTATTAACATGAGTTTTTATTTTATTGGGTATTAAAAATAATTATAGCTCATGAGAAAATTACCCTCATAAATCTCAAGATATAAAATCAATTATAAGGAAATAAAATTATACCAGGATTGATGATTTTAAAACTATTACTAGAAAATAATGCAAGCAAAATAGAACACATCTATTTATGATAGTCTAAAAATAATTAACATTGTCCATAAACAGAATATATAAATTTCAAAATAATGTCAATATTTAAAAATAAAATTTTATTTATTTTCATAAAATCAAAATTTTTTGTTTTAAAAAAAATTAATTTTTTCGCGTGATTTTTTTACTTTCTTAATATTTTCTCTTTTTTCAGAGTACTATCTAGTGAATACTCTGAAAAAAGAAACATTTTCTAATGGAAAGCATTTGTAATATGAAAATTAAGATATATATATCGATATGTATGTATGTATATCATATTTAAATGATTAGAAGTGTTTTATATTTTTATATTTATGAAAAAAGGAAAAGGATATTCATTTTATAAGATAATTTTAGGAGCATTGATAAAATAAAACAATGTTACCATACAGCTTTGCTTAACAAGATATTTAATATCATAACTTATTATTTCAGTCCCTTAAAGAATCAACTTGAATTATCTTTTCTTCAAGCATTTCATAATGAATGCACTAGTAATTTATTTTTAACATAAATTCTTAATTAGTAAAACAAAAAGCATTTATGAATATATCCCTTACACATTCTAATAACACTGAACGCCATCTACCGTACCGAAGCTGAAATATAATAAAGGACACACAGGATGAAAGTTTACTGTCTTTATTAACCATTACATACACACACACACACACACACACACACACACATATATATATATATATATATATATTAGTAGTACTATAAACTTAAAAAACAATTTTAAAAAATCGTAAATCTTTTGAAATTTTTTTAAATGTTTAAAATTTTTATTTCTAATCTGGTAATATTTATCAAATTGGAAGTAATTAAAATTTTAAGTATAAACTTTACATAATATTGTAAGTGTAAATAAGAAAGTTATCTTAATCCTGTTACTCAATAAATCTATATTTAGATCAAAATTTGAAATAAAATCCTTCTTATAGTAGTTTACTTTTGCTTGAAAATAAAAAAGGCACTATTTATAGTACTTTCTAAAAAAGAAATATATAATTTTATATAAAAATTCATTTTACATAAGTATAAATTGTAAAATAATATTAATATCTCACTTTAGATCTTAGTTTATTTGTTAATATGTTAAAACTATAAACGTTAATCTATACAGTGAAAATCATTTGCATTGGGGAAAAAATGATGGAAATGAAAATTAAAATGTGTGAAAGTCTTTGTCATTTGCAGCTTTTTAATTTTCTGACAGAAAATAAACAAAAATTAATATGTAAATTTTGAATACATTTAAATGTAATAATGTTTTAAAAATTAACATTAATCCCGATCATTAATTCTTAATTGAAATGATGTGTATAATATCAATGTGTGTTTGCAGATTATTATGATAAATATTGAATTAATAATTGCTTTTGAATTTAATTTTATAAAAATATATTGTCATAACTCTATTTGAGGGCTACTAATATATCAATTGGTTAATAATTTATTTATCATTATTCTATTGAAACTTCTATTCGCGTACCCGACTTCTTTTTCCTTCGTTTAAAAAAATATTATTGTAGCAAATAATAACTAAAAATCATTAAAAAGTACATAATTAGGAAAACTTAGATTTAAAATTTAATGAATTCTTACTATATAAATGTCATAAATATTAAACTCTTAAATATTAAAAAATTAGTCAATAAAAGAATTATTTTGCCTATAAATAATTTTAAGGTTATTCTTTTAGCTAATTTATTTTTTAATCTTCAAAGTGAACCGAAATCATAAAAATCTCTAAGAATAAAACATTTTCTATAACAAATAGATTTTACATCCAAAAAAATCCCAGTATTTACCTGCTGCGAGTCAATAACTGATGCCACAAGAAGTGATAGGAATAATAAATATCTAATCCAAAAATATTCGAAATTTTTGGCGTAGGAGAATTTGTTTCTTTGTCAATTTATTTCATTAAGACACAAATTTTTATCCCTTACCTCTTTTAGTATTGATTTTTATCAATGATATTTTACACTAAAGCTGCTTATCATAATAGCTGAGTCACTGATAACACATTCATTTACCTCGGAGTTACTAAATCACATTCTTCTGAATTCACGACATTTTATCGGTGAAGTTGCCACACCTGAATTATTTCAATAAAGAAATTGTTCAAAACAATATGAATAACATCCTTAAGGCAACTTTCCCAACTGAATCTTCAAACTATTCTAGCTATAATGGTAGAATCCAACTCTTTAAAGCAAAATTTTTCAATGAGTTTTCTCATCACATGTTCATTACCATATTGAAATAAACTAAATAATAGCCGAGTTCAATGTAAATGAAGAAGAGCAACTTTAACACGTGCAAAGTGCTTCGAAGGACAACGGCGTAAGTCACTTTAAACCACCATTTAAATCATAAATCGTGGAATCCAAAATTTATGGAATACATACAAAAGAGAAATGTTTTCACCTTTGTGTATTTTTGGTGCTGTGCACAGTCCACAAAAAAAGATTTTATTCCTTGTTTCAACAGACCTTGATGCGAACTAACTCTAAGTGAAGATAGCTCGCTGGTTTCAAGTTCTAAAACGACTTTTTGCTATGCATTTTTCATAAGGCTGTAAGAGGAAATTACTTAAATTTGTAGTCATACGATGCGAAACTGGCTTGCTTACGGGTGTCCCCAAATTATGCAGGGAAAAACTTAACAAGATTAGGAATCAGAACGATATCGTATTCATTCGGCTGGTTTTATCAGCTCGTTACATCGAATAAGCAACAAACCGCCTTGTGTGCAAATTGCACAAGCTGAGGAAAAAAATGATGTTATTGTATGTGTGTATGTTTATGTGTCACGGGCCTCAAACTCCACCCTAAGTACTCCCTGTGATAAATTACGGGGGCTCGTCCTTTTACAAATGTTAATGAGTTACCGTTGTGTATAAATGATAAACCTAACGGTTTGCATTGTTTTTTTTTATTGCTAAGTTTAATAAAAGAAGATACCGGCCATTTCGGCAAGATATACCCATGACGGATTCACTTGAGTAACTAAAAAAATGTGGGGGAAATTCTTACAAAAGTTAAGCATATTATTAAAAAAAAATAATTAATTTTTAATCCAAGTGTCTTGTTATAGCAATTATATGATTATGTTATAGAATACATGTTATAGATGTATAGAAATATACATGTTATAGATGTATAGAAATATACATGTTATAATACATGTTATAGATATATAGAAATATACATGTTATAGATGTATAGAAATATACATGTTATAGATGTATAGAAATATACATGTTATAGATGTATAGAAATATACATGTTATAATACATGTTATAGAAACAGATATAGATACATCATTCAAAAATAAAAATAAGCTTTTAGACAATTATGAGAATAAAAATAACTATTTCTTGTATATGACTACTTTCTAAAATAACTATTTCTTGTAATAATAATTCTCAATCTTTTTTCCAATTTTCCTTTAAAATTCAAATATATTTAACTGAAGAATATAATCTTTTTTTTTTTTATTCATAATTTTTTTTTAGTTGTAATGAAGAAAAATTCAAGTTCTTAGCTTATATTTAAAATGTAATGTTATAATTGCTAATAATTTTTTAATAGAAAAAAACAATAGAGGTTAAAAAATATTTGTATCATGTAGGTCTTCTAATTTTCAAAGTATTCGCCACATGGACATTTATGATAACTGATAAAAGCAAATTGATATATGATAACTGTATAATAAACCAGAAAGAACTTTTATATGTGTGCTTCACATTAAAGGTAACTTGTGCAGTTAATTTCAATTACGCGTTAGTTATCTTTGATTATGTAACTTCAGATAAAACAGATCAACTTATGATAAAAACTATTTTTCTTGCGTAAATTCTAAAACTTTATAAAATATCGCATTACTTAAAAATTTTTAAAGAGAAATTATTTAAAAATTTATCGTAACATAAACTTACATTAAGATAAGCATTTATATATTTAAAAAAAAATAACATTTACTTAGATAGTTATAAAAATTTTTTATATATAACAATAGTTTTTTAATCTTAAGAACAATGATTAAAAATGTTTTATCAGATTTCGATGTATTGTAATTAAATATCTATTTATAATATATATATATATATATATATATATATATATATATATATATATATATATATATGCCATTTTCTTTAATTCAAAAATAATTATATTCAATTAAAACTTTACAATTCAATTATATTCCTTTAACGCTGTTTAAAAAGAGTCATTTCTTAGTAATGAAACCAAAGGAAATTGAAAGAAATGAATTTAATGAATATGTCAGAGCGATTTCCTATGACGATAAGCTGTCATAAAAAAATTGGATCATCTCACAGGCGGAAATTTCTGTGAAAAGTGTCCTGTATATCATATTCAGATCGCTGGACGGGCTTAAATTGCTCCGGGGAGTTTGCAGATCGAGCCCCGTCATTACCTCCAGTGTTACCCTGAATAGAAGCTTGCTTTGGAGGGGTGTATGACTATGTAAGGCTCATTACAGTAATTTGAGGCAATTTGGAATCAGCTACTAGTGTTTTCACTAATTTTTTCATATTTCTAATCGTAAGATCTCATTAGACGAACGTGATTTTTCTAAGAATTGTTGTGAAAATGAATAATGTCACGATATTTTTTTTTTAAAGAAAATATGGATAGAAAGAAACCAAATAATTTCTTACCTCAACAAACTGTTATTTTAAACTTTAGAAAATTACACACACACACACACACACACATATATATATATATATATATATATGTGTGTGTGTGTGTGTGTGTGTGTGTGTGTGTGTGTGTGTGTGTGTGTGTGTGTGTGTGTGTGTGTGTGTGTGTGTGTGTGTTTGTTGTGTTGTAATTAACGTATTCTATGTTTGTTCATAATTTAATAAATGCATGCATTTTTTATAGAAAAAATAAAAACATTATTAAAAGTAAAAACATAAATAAACACATTAAAATTTTGGAGTTTTTATAAATAAAAACATTTAACTTTACATTCTCAAAATTGTTTTTTTTTTTTTTCCAAGCGCAGATTGTAGACAGTTACAACTGCAACAGAGTCTATTAATCTATTGTTCCCAAGTACCAAGTAACCGGCCAGACACAGCGACCTCTTAGCCGCCGAGCATTGCCCCGGGTGCACCACAGGGGGTGGGCCACCATCGCACCCTCACACATGCCATAATGACCCTTTTATAGGGTAGGCATCATTCATACTTCATTCACACACACAAGAAAAGGACAAATACAGGATAGAGAAAGCACATCCATGACTGAACCGGGATTCGAACCCTGGACCTCCCAAACCGTAATCAGGCACGCTGACCACTAGGCAAGTTGGACGGAGCATTCTCAAAATTGTTAAATTTTATATTAAATTTTTATTCAGTAGATATAAAATTATAAAAGTTAAACATACAAACATAAAACAAAATTTTAAACATAATGAAATTTTATTTTTTCTATAAAATGCTTGAAGATTATGTATTATCTGTTTGGACTTTCCTCTTAGCATAATATTACAACTGAATGTCTTGTCGAATAAGAAAATCGCTGTTGTATTACTTTAAATATTAAATTAAGACATTTCTTTAAGGGATGAAATATTTTTGGAATTAAGTTTCCTTTTGTATATTTTCAAACCATGAGACATAATTGAAAAAACTAGTTTAAATTAATGAAAATAGATTTTTACAATCCTAAATCTGTGTTATCAAAATTTTGAAAGAATAATTTTTTTTACAGTTGTCTGTCAAGCTGTGGACCTTATTATTATAAATTTCTCAATGTATATTAGCTTCCACACTATTCTTGGATAGTTGGAATTACAAATTTTAAAAGAAATTTTAATTGCGCAAGTGCCTCTTCAAGGTTCATTGGAGATCAGTTTTCTCATAGACAGTGTTCACATCTGTAATATTGAAATATCATTGTGCCCTCAGGTTACCCAGACCTTACACCTTGATTTATTTTGGAAGGTATAAATTATCCTTTCTTCTCTCTTCTTAAAAAAATCTTAATGAAATTTCAAAGTCTATTCAAAATGTGCTACAAAGCACTGCATGTATAATAGCATTTATATAATTGAGATATATGTACTCTTGATTTGACTGAGTTGAATAATTTTCTCACCAAAAATATATAAAATCTTAAATGGAAATAAATAAAAAATTATGAATGAGATAAAAATTATTAGTGAGATCTATGTACGTTTTAAAATCTCATTTTTATTTAATTTTGTTTATAAATAAAAGCTATTAAAAATTTAAGACTATATCAGCACTATGTTCTGTAATTATAGCCTTTTAAATCACGCTCCTCTTATTAAAATAAATAAATTTCCTTATTATGCTTCTTTAATTTAAAATGTTTCTTTTAAAATTCATTCAAATTGTACCCACAAGTTTAATTTAAATTTTTTCCACATATATTTTTTAAAAAGAAAGCTATTTCATTTAAAATGAAATTCATTCAGTCCTTAAATTGATAATAATATTATAGGAATGGTTAAATATTACAAAAATTTTGATAATTAAGGTAATTAAGCATTATATATTTATCTTTTTAATTTATGAAAAATTTCATTTTAACGAATATAAAGCAAAACTACTTTGTTATTTATATAATATAGTTATGATATGTTTATTATTTTTATGTAATATATAGACTAATTTGTATAGGTCATACACACAAATATTTTTGCCTATATTACATAACATAAAACAAGCCTATGGCCTAGGACAAATATACCATTCGCAAATGGAATAAAATTTCTTCTTTTTTTTTTCATTCACATGTTACTAAATGAATCAAACACAACAAATAACAATATTAAGTATAAAATATTTCCATAAATTACATAGAGAAAACAATTAAAATTTTCGAATTGCATAAAATTTATTTATTTTTTAGAGCATTTACACATATAGAAAATTTTTAAAAATATATATAAACTTAAAATACAGTTTGAATGATGCTACATCACGATATTTTTTTTTTCTATAATAACAAAAATGTATCGAAATACATAAAAACATCATTAGCGCATAGTGACAGCAACTCGAAACCTAATAAACTAAATAAATAAACCAAAACAATAGCTTCTCTTTGAATTTTTTTCACATGATTATTCATTCGAAATTATTCTTATGTACTTAACAGAACATTAAGCATTACAAAAGATCTTATCTAGGATAATTCAGTAGGTCTCTTAATACACGTGATAATTGTCCATCGTGAAACAAAAGCGTCCATTCAGTGAAATAGAAGAATAGGAAGGGAAAAAAAGCGGGGACTTACCAGAGAAGGGAGAAGATCAGGCCTACCTAGGTATCAGAACTGGCAGACTGCGTGCCGATGAAGCAATTGGAGAGAGTTAGTGCCCCAGGGTCCTTCACCTGCAGCAGAAGGCAACAAGAACTTTCGTTGTTCAACTTCCCTACGGCCGGCGAATTCCAGGCACATGGCATTTTTCATCTTCCTACCTAATGACTCCTTCTTCTTCTTCTTGTTAAATAACTACAACACGTGGTCTTATGCATCCTAATCTTTCATCATTTTCCAATTTTCTCGGCCAATATGTAACTCAACGTAATCGATGCTGGTATATTTTTAAAAGACTGCTGAGTTTCTAAGGCGTTAGTGGAATCTCAACGGAAATTTGCTTTTTCATTCTACAAGTCAGATTATGTGTAAAAAAAAATGCATGAATGTCTCAATTGTGATTTCAAAATAATCCAAATTCTTTAAATCTTAATAAACGTGTGAGAGGACTTTATATTTTTCCCTATGTAAATAAAAATTACAATATGTTCTAAGTAGTACTTTTAAGGGAAAGAGATTTACATAGATATTGGGGCTAAGTTATTAATGTCACACATTGCACAATAATTATAAGAGCTTGGTTAAAAGACATCGAAAAGAAAATCTTTTTCCATTATTCCTGCTGTGTCAAGTAAAGTCTAAATTATTATTTTTTTGTTATTTATAGGAACATTTTTTTAATCATTATAGATGGCTTATTGATTTTGGAATAAATATAGTTTATAGAATTCCTTACATTCTTTCTGTGTTTTAGTAACTGTGAAAATGAAGTAAATTTTTTTATAAATAACTTTATTCCGCTTGAGCACAAAAGTCACGAATTTATCTATATCACACAAGATAATACTCATTGCCTCATTGCTAATACGTAACCCGCTAATTTTCCACTCATGTATTAATATCAAATAATATATGATATTGTATTTTTCTGATTTCAGAATTTTATTTTTTAAACTTGCTCACATCAGCAATTGAATAAAAATCAATTGTTTTATTACAATATCATTACCAAAATATTGAAACTTATTGAATTTCATCCCTAGAAATGATCACAAAATCAATAACATATAATAAAATACCAAGCTAAATTTATGAAAAGTGAGTGAGTTCAAAACGAACAAATATCCAAATTAATCAATTATCTTAATACCTAATTCTAAATCTAAAATGTTTCTAGTCACAAATATTTCTAAAGTAACTACTTGAATTTATTTTAAACAAGTGTAAAATTACAACTCACTGTAAAATGTCTTAGTGACGTACCTTAAATAGCATTTAGAGAATTAAATATTGTTTTATCAAATATTAAATCTTTTTAGATAATTATATTCTTACTTTAAATGCTTTGCAAAGGTAAAAAAAAATTGAAGTTTTAGATTTTTAAGGCATAAGAAATCGCTTGTACAAATTTACTTTAGCATGTGAAAACGATATGATTTTCATCGTTATCATTACAATTATTAGTCTCGCTTACTTCAATATATCTATTTTTCCTTTTGATAATAAATGTATGTATAGTAATAATGTATAATGTTGGAGAATAAAAGTACATCAGATAGTATTAGGATAAAAGTACATCAGATAAATATCCATTGTTATATTATAATAGCATATAGCGTTTAAACACGCGAGAACATTTGTCATTTGTTATGGAATCCATAAATCAATCATGTTTCTTTTCAATACAAATTCAGACTTGAGAGTCAATTCTGTTGTTGATTTAATAGCTCTTTATGTTAATGAATGAAAATTCCTGCGTGATTGAACAAATAAAAAATTTTTTACAGTACAAATTTTGTTAATTTAAAGCATTATATTTGTGAAATCAATAAAGAAGAAAATGTGTGTTTTCTCTGTGAATATGATTTTCCACTCCTTTTTATTTTCGAAATAATATATCCTCTTGAAAAATATGAGTATTATTCTTTTGAATTCTCCACGTGATATTGTATTATTTGATTTTAGATTCCTATAGCTGATTTGTCGCAACACTTCAAAACTATAATCACAGATTTATTTATTTTTAATCATTTCGCATAGAAGGAATATAATCATCTTGGAAAACCCCTCATTAAGGTATAGCTTCTCTCATATTTCTCTTAGAGATGCATATGATAGATAGAACAGCTTCACATTCCAAACGGTAACGTTCCAAGAAACTTGGTAGTACAGCGCCCTTAGGGCCCTGGCACTCCCATAAATATCGACGACAACTTATGATTTAGAATGTAGTTCCAGAGGGGGGCGTACATTTTTTAATGTCTATCAAATGCACCTCTTGACAAATGCAATGAAAATCGGGTGGAGCCCCACAAACAAATATAGTAAAAATCTACAAATGTATGTTAAATGGGTGTTGCTTCAACTACCGAGCACACGCTTTCTCTGAAGGCACAGGTAGGTTTGTTTTTCTTCACTCCTGGACTGGCTTTCATTTTTTATCTTCTTTTTCTAATTTCCAGATAACCATTAATTTATAAGGGAATAAAATGGAGAAAAAAATACTTCTTTCCAAAGGTACCATTTTGGATTGAATTCAGTATGTTTGCTTGGTTTCTACTAATCTTTTTTGATTAAAGCAAAAAATATTTTTAAATTTAAAAATAAGTTTTAGTTTCATTAAACTTAACATTGTATATAATTTGTATGAAACTGAATTTTAATTTCATATGAAATAAATAATTACACTTCTTAATTTTATAAGAATTCTTGTGCATCATTTAAAATGTGTAATATATATATATATATATATATATATATATATATATATATATATATATATATATATATATATATATATATATATATATATATATATATATATATATATATATATATATATATACATTTACTGTATATATATATATATGCAGCGAATGCATAAAAAATTTGTATGATATCAAGAATTAAATATAACTATAATTAAGTTTTATTTAATTCTTGATATCTTAGAAAATTTTTTATAAAAATTATGCACTACAAAAAGTGTATTTTTTACTATGCCTATTACACGATTAGAAATTTAAATCTGATATTCTATTAAATTAATCAAATTCCTGAAAATTTCTTTAAGTATCTAATACATTTAATTATAATAGATGGTATATATGTTGTATATTTAATAAAAAAAATTGAATATGTATACTTAAAATAAATAGCTTAATTTTCAAATCATAAAATTATCTTCTTTTATGTTTATTGTTTCTCCACTTTGAAGAAATCAATATTTCCCATTAGTGTAAACTAATTTTGGTAGCCGAGCTGGCAGCCGAAAGGTTAGTGCTCTTGCTTTCGGTTCAACAGTTCGTGGGTTCGAATCCCACCTTGGGCATGGATGTTTGTAGTGGTTCGAAATCCACTTTAAGCCGTAGGTCTTGGTCTAATTAGCCCTCGTGTGCAAAAAAGGACCGTTAAGCGACAAACCAAACCTACTTTTGATTAAAATTAAAAATAATTTTATAAAAATATTGTTTATATATTAGATTTGTCTTCAGTGACTGTATTATTAAACATAAGTGGATTGAATTATTTTAATATAAATAATTGATTCACACACAATTAGTTGTGAATTATTATCTGTATTTTTTTTTTCTTTTTTTGATTTACACTAAAGTTTTTATTTTTATTTTTTATTAATATTTTAATTTTAGTAAAGTCATCACTAGTTTCTTTTCTTACATTACTTAAAAATGTATGCTTAGTATGAATGCTCATTTATTTTAAAACAATAGTCGTATGTGTGTTTAATTGTAGGTTCATTATGATAATAAATGTTGTTTCCTTTTACTAAATGTATATATTACTTTAATCAAGCATTTGAAATTTGAAATTTTATCTTAAACTAATTCTTGAATAATGTAATATATGTAAAATAAATAGATAACATAAAAATTCTGAAATATATAGTGGAAATAATAGTATTACAAATTTACAGTTACATTTATAATTTGACAAATAGATACATTTCATATTTTTGTAAAAAATAAAAGGGGGGGGTCGTTTTATGTCTCCTGACAAAAAATGCATTATTCAGTCCTGCTTTGATTTAACCATTATAATTTCAAATATTACAAGTTTCGATTTCATACAAAGGGTTCTGATTTGATAGCTGTGCTCTTACGGATAAGAATTTGAAAATTAAAATAATATATATGCAATCTTTTACATAATACCTTTCAAAAATTTCTAATTTATTTCAATCTACACAAGCTATCTAATTTATACTAAATGCTTCAATTAGTGTATATTCACCAGGGCACAAAATAAAAATTAAACACGAGAATAAAATCACTTGGATTGTCCCTCCTGAGCATCATTGGTACCTCTGAGCACGTCCAGGTGCTTCCTTGGCTACTGGTCTTAATAGACAAGAACAAACAGCTATTGCCCGTTTCAGAAGCGGGCATCTTAGTAACTTAAAATTCGACGAGAGTACGAAATATTTCGAAATTTGCTCCAAGTGCATAAATGAACAGGCTTCTCCTGAACATATTCTTCAATGCCTTGGTCTCACCGGGAGAGATCTGATGGAGAATCCACTTATGGTACTGGACTATTTAAAGATGTACACACTCATAAACCTGGTCTAGCACTGTTGACCTCGGGGGCATGCAACAACAACAACAGGCACAATTTAATAGCAAAATAACAATAAATACCAATGTCTTTATCTTATAAAATTATAATATTATTTACATGAAACAAGAATTTTAGTCACAAAAAATAAATTGTAAAAAAGATACATTGATAAATGTTAGATCAGGAAATGTTAATTGCAGTGTATTTTCCACCAAGATAATTTTTTAGAAGCACACAGTAAAGCCGGGCCACCATTCATCGTCCTACACTATAATTAGTATCGATAGTATCTAAAAATTATTTATCACTATCCTCCCTCCCCCAGCACATGTACAGACATCTGCCACGTGTAAAAATGTACACGCGAAGGGAAGTTCAAAGGTTACGACCCTCAAAAGACAGCACGCTTCTAGTAACTTGCCCATAACAGATACCTGTATGGATATGAGAGAGCTTTAATCATTTTGTCAAAGATTAAATGGAAAGATAGTCCTTTTTGAATATTTTTTTACTTTTCTTTATTCAGTTTTAAGGTGACACGGAATGCTGGGTAATTTATTATTTTAATCAACAAGTTTTTGCGGCTACATCTATTCAACTTTGACTGTTATCTTCCTTTTCAATTTTATGGGATAATTTTCCAAAGTACTCCTTATTATTATCGACAAGACTCAATATTTACACATTTGTGTGCAGTTTATTTTATTAATTATTGATTAAAATGACTATTTTTTTCTTTAAGAAGTAATTTTTAATAGCTTGTGTAACACTAAAAATTAGTTCTTCATGTTTATAATTTTTCCTTTAAGTTTATAGTTTCTGTAAGTTTATTAATAAGTTTTAAATTGAATCAGTCTTAAATGCCCGCAATGGCTAATACCTTTATTTTTAAAATATATTTTTTATAATAATTTTAATATTTTTTGAGTAAACATATTCTTTAAAATCTAATGTCTTGAAAAATTAATAATTAGAATGTTTATAAACTAATAAAAATGTAAAAAATACAATCTTAAAGCTTCTGCAAACACTTTAAAAATTACCAAGAAAAAAAAAAGAAAAAAAGAAATCACTTCAAATATTATTTCTTGGATTTATAATATTTTTTTCACATTCTCTTGATTACTGCTTTAATATAAAGATAGATTTCCAACCAAGATATGAAATTAAATTGGTTCTTATAATATTTATATACGCATAAAATTTTGAGAAAACAATATATTTTATAACATAATTTTCACAAATTTTATTGATATAACTGTGCTTTATGGGTCATTTGTTATTTCCTTCAGTGAAAATATGTATGAAATTTTTTCATACTTCCATGAACTCCTTAAACATTAATATCATAAAAACTTTATAATTTGACTAAAACCCAAATATTTAAAACACGCCAAAAAATTTCTGCCAAATAATTAGTAATTTAATTTGATAATAAAATTCAGAAATAAAATTCATTACTCTAGAAATTATCTTTTTTAATAAAATAATCTGAAATACTGAGTAACAGTTTAAATTGTAAAATTATTTGATTATTTCAATGAAATTAATTTTTTTTATTAACAAAATATATATTTCATTGATATTAATGATTCCTGTATTTTTCAGTTAATACGCACATAATGAGACTTATTTAGTAGAAAATATAATTCGTATTATTAGAAAAAAAACAATAATTAGATATATGAAATGTTTTATTCCGCTTTCGAAACAATATTCTCGTGTGAAACGTGTTCAGGATGTTTTGATACATAATGAGACACGTAACTGTTACTGTAATGCACAATTATACTGCTATTTTTAGGATTTATTAATCAATAATTTTAAAGCTAAATTATATAATGCAAAAAAAGTTGCCATACATATACTGGGATAGGAAAAGTAATTTGAAAATATTACCAAAAAAGATTATTTTAAAAAATATACTGAGAACATATCAAAATTAATAAATGAGTCTCTCCTTAATCGTTTGAAAGTATATTTGCAACAATACAAACATCCACTAAAGATTGCTAGTTCTCTTTATCAGCAGGAAACGAAATTTTCTATAACCTCTTTTGAAAAAGAGTCGCTCGCTTTTATCAAGGGTAAGTTCATCTATCAGTTATTCTTTAATCTTCCCATTTACCATCATTAACTGCAAAAAACCCATATAATAAGACCCGCAAATATACCAAAGGTGTACGAGAGGAGTAGAATGTGCCCCCGGGTGGGTGTACCGGTGGATGAATCGGCGTGAAGTACTGACTTCAGGCCTCAGGGTGGAGCACTATGCAACTTGACCAAAACCCTGTAATTTCTACGCAAGTAGGCGGTTTCGATTCAGGTGCGTGTCTCTCTTGCATGGAAGGTGCGGCTCCAGCTACTGCTCCAAACCACGAGTAAGATAATGGATCCATACGGCAGAAGATCTTGTTTTACTTTTTATTTTGTGGCTTAAGTAGGGGTTTTGCGCCCAACAGGGGTACACCCTTCAGTTATCGGATCGACGTGTATCTACAGGGGCACTGGCGGGCGCTTCAGGACCCCCAGACGTGTGTGCACAGAACGATAAACAACTGATCAGTTGCTGTCAGCGGCCTATTCACAAGCGCAAAGGGTGTTGATCAGCAAGAACTGAAATTTTGAAAGCTCGCCAATCTCTTTCGAGAACGATTAGCCACACTTTTTCTTATCTTTATATCGTGATTTTCAATTTTTTCCCTTATGAAAGATGGCAATTTATTAACTCGAAATCATTTTACAAGTTTGAACTCTTGTAACAAAACTAGCAGTTAAAAGTCGAGAGATTTCTTTTACCTTTCAAAATTATGTAACATGCTTTTTATATTTTTTTTAACAGATTAATAATTTCAGACGTAGCTGTCTCTGTACATACACATTTATAAGATTTAAAAAATGAATTCTTCAATAATTTCTATGGTATGAAATCATAAATGACTGTTGAAGTGCTATTGAATCATGTAATATGATAAAGAAAATAGTAACATATCTTGAAATTAATATAAAAAGAAAATACGCAATTTTTTGAAAATTTATAAAATAGTTTCACATTTTCCAGAATTTTATATACTCTTTAAAGCATTGTTATTTTAAATCACTCTTTTTTATGCTTTAAACTTATGCCTGAAAAATGGAATCAATTTTGACATATTTAAATATTAACTCCATTTCCCTATTAAATATTATTGGAAATGAAATTAATCTGATCTGTTTTGCATAAATGATCATAATATCAATTTTGTCCTTAAATTTTTTGGATATTCTTTAAGAAATCCTTAGTTATTAATTTAACTATTATTCAATTTTATTTGAAATAGACAAAATCTTGTATATATATATATATATATATATATATATATATATACATACTTATATATTATACATACATATGTATATATATATATATATATATATATATATATATATATATATATATATATATATATATATATATATATATATATATATATATATATATATATATATATATGATAGTTTTGTAATAATTTCTTTCTAAAGTAGTTTTCAATTCTTTATGAACAGATGATATGTAGTCTTAATAGGAATATATAAAATTTAAAGAGAGAATATTTAATTTTATAAAATAAAATGTTGTTAAGACTTATTTTGAAAAGTAATTCAAGACAAAAATATTCAAGCTTAAAACAGGATTTCTCAAGTTTTATTTGTTTGACGTTTGATATAAGATATCAACTCTACTTTCTAATTTTACCGGATTCACAGAATAAAATGGCATTTTCAACCAAGACCAATATTCAGGAACAAAATGGGTTGAGCTGAAAGTTTCATTTTCCGCTACATTCACCAATTTAAAAAAAAATCAATTTAAATTATATAAAAATTTCTAATAATTAGTTAATTCCTTTGTGCTTGTGATATAATTAATGAGAAGAAATGTTAAAGCAAAGCATAGGAAAGCATTTTATGTCAATTTTATGTTTAATAATGTTAAAGGAAAGCATTTTCCACTTTATTTGTGATTAGAAAATGAAATTCATATTCAAAGAGAAAAAAATTTTCCTCCATAAATTTTCTTTTTTTAAACTAATTACATATTTCTTTTCGCTGACAAGCTAATTCTTTCAATTATCATTAATATTATGTTAAGAATATTTTGCTTACAAAATTACTTCAAATTTCTTTTAACCAGAGAAATATATTAATGCATTTATATTAACCAGTTTATTATTTGTGGATTAATAAATTATTGAAACTTTTGTAATAGAGAATTTCTTGGCGAATTAATCATCTGTCTTACCAAAAATTACCCATGGAAAACGTTTTAAAGTTTTAAATTTTTGCTCACTGGTTTTGAATTATATTAGGAGTAAGTTTTCTTTTTCTTTTTCTTTTTTTTTTTTTCTTTATTATGTTGAAAGTTGTATTTATTTATTTATTAACATATTCCTAATACAAAATAATATTGTTATCATGTTCTTTCTAAATAAATATATATCATTTCAAAAATATACTAAAACATTGTAACGTGTTTAACTGTTAAAACAAATATCCTAAATTATTACTTTCCTGGTATATATTTTTTTAAAACTCACCCAACTAATTTTTAAAGATTATAAGTTATTACTTACATGATTATAAACTGTACTTTACTCAAAGTAGAAAAACACTATTTTGAAGCGTAAAATTGATTTCATCATTTTCCTGATCTTTCTTATGTTAATTTTTTCATTGTAATACAAGTTGGGAATAACCATGAATAATTTAATATTTTATTAGCATTTTGGTCATCAAATGTTTGTTGTTCCAGCATTTTGTTTTCTGCATAAATATGTTTTTAATTTACTGCAATCATTTAAAAGCTACCATAAGACTCGTTAATAATGACGATTTAATTCTATATCGTGACGGATAAGTGCTTAATATATAACAATCTATATATTTTTTTTACCAGGAATATATATCGATAATAAAATAGATATATTATAATTAAATTCAAATATTTACTAATCATTTTATTTATAGTTAAAAATAATGTTGTATTTAACAATGATATCACAAATATTGCTTGGCTTATCTTTTTAAGAAAATGGCTTTGTTCTTCAAATGCTAATGAAGTTATATTTTTTCGGGTTTTCATTGTGATAGCAATTAAACTTTTAATGATTTTTTCTTTAATATTAATTATAACACTTATTTTATGTAACGAAATTCTGAAACCATTTTTTCATACTATTTTATCATTATATAGTGTTATATTTTTTATTAAAAAAAGTATTATTGCACTGTTTACAAGAAATAGTTTATTTTCAAACGCTATTTGACAGAATTCATTTTTTTAATTATTACGAATGGTTTTTCAATACTAGTATTAAATATCTGCTGTGTAATAATTATTGTCAATTTTCCCATGAGTGTTTTCTGAATTTAAATGAAAAATCAATCTAAAATATATTTAAATACCCTCTTTACTTGATTAAATAATTTAAAAATTAAATAATTGCCTCGAATTATCATATTAGGTAAATACTGATTTTGTTGCATTATTGCTACATGAAAATCCATAATTGAAGCCATTTTTTGTTGTTCTATACATTAAAATTAAATCAAGAGATTTTTTATCCCAGCTTATATTAGAAAATTATTCTTGTTTTTAATTAACTTTTCAGATATTCACTAATCATTCAAATAGATCAAATGATTATGTTGTTGTCACTGCGTAATTTTGTCTTCAAAATAAATTTTGGTATGATATTAAATTCACACTGATATCTTTTTTGCATTTCTTTTTCTTCAAATTTTCAAAATACAATATTCCTTTTTTGCGCGAATTGATTGACCTTATCATATCATGGATTTACATGTAATAAAACTTTAAAAATATAGAATTTTAAAACACAAAATAAGGAAATTTGATACATAAAGTCAAATTATATCACAGAATATTTACATGATGCATAACAGGTTGAGGTTTTCTAAAAACTAACATTTGAATTCTTAGTTTCACAATGCACATAAAAAAAATCAATCTATTACGACTCATTTATAAAAAATCATGAGTAATCATAATTTATAAAAAAAATCATGAGTAATCAATAATCAATGGAATATATTGGGTTGTTCTTCTAGTAATTTCGTTTTTTATGAAACTTGAATACGTATAACTAACAAAACTTTTATTGAATGTATATTGTCAATTTTAATCCAATACTTTCTGCCATCTTTTCGGTAGTAGCATGATTCCACACTCATATAATGGTTGGTTTTTACTAGCAAAAAACTTATCTAGGTGAGTAAAACGAAATTACTTTCCTAACAACCCAATAAATTTTTGATAATCTGTTTTTGAATCATGAAAATTATTTAAAATTCTATATGATGATTTATTCCGTCTGACTGAATAACCCAATTTTAGAATATTAATAACAATTCTGTGTTTCATCATGAGGACAAGGAATCAAACTCATATAAGTGGAAAAAATAATTCTAATTTTATTTTTTTAATGTAAAATTCTCCAATATAATAAAATGTTTAACAAATTCTTTACAGCATTAAATTACATTTATTAAATTACAATTTATTGCAAGCAAAATTTTTAATTTTACATCCAACAGTAGAAATTATCATTAAGAAGAAATCAATAGAAATTAACATTGTCTTTGAAAATTGATATTTCTTTAAGTATCAATTGACAAAGAAAATTTGTCAAAATAAAAACGTTTGGGATAACTATTTAATTTTTCTTTTCTCTTAAAATATTTACTTCAACTTTACTCAATTCAAATAGTTATGCAATAAATGACAAAATGATGGCAACTCAAAAAAGATGAAAATCAAGCAAGCAAATTGTCCGAAACTTGGCTATAGAATTCATTATAAAAATGGTAGGCGGAAAGCACGAAATATTATACAAATTTACACTTTATAATGTGAACAGGAACACATAAGATTCTCTCAGTTTTTAACATATACTTTAAATAACAAAATAGTAAATATGATTATTCCGAACAGAGCAATATGAGCTACATGATATTTTTGATAGTGTCGTACCATAATGTCATGCAGGAATAATGATGTCCATCAACCACAGAAAGTAAACTTTTATATTCTTTGTTAAGGTGTTTGAAGACGATCGATCACCTCTTGAGAATATCCCACAGATGTTTAGTAGGATTAAAAAAAAAAAGTTATATAAAAGTCTAGACTTTAATATTAGTTTTCCCGTAAAGATGTAGTCCATGAGACAAACAGTCTACAATGGATCATTAACTGCACGGAGAATGAAAGTATCTTCATTTGCGTCAGAACATGGACAAACTATAATATCCAGCATCAATATATATATATATATTTAATTTAAAAAAATTAATGAATTAGGTACGCCAGAGCACATCCTTGAGTGCCTGAGCCTATCCAAGCAGGATTTATATAACTATCCTTTGATGGTGCTATATTTTTTGGGAGTGTTCAACGTTATGGACTTGGTGATGCGCTGCTGGCCAAAGGAAGCATGTAACAACAGAAGTTAATTTGGTATTTATTGCAACGTGTACTAAATTACATACTCCAAAAATCTTCAAAAAAGGTAATTTTTGACCTTCCTTGGATAGGATTGATTCACTAAATAGATGAACTATCAGTTAGAAATTAGTTCTATAACCAACTTATCATAAAATTATTAACACTTATTCGTTTTTCAACATTATGTTATCGTTAACCTATTTCTAATATCTCTATGGCAAAAATTGTTTAATAATCTACTGTTCTTTGCGTATTTCTCCTTATATACGTCTTACATATTGTAAAGTAAAGCTAATAATAATCTTTTGTAAAAGATTATTCTATAAAATTTTGTATTTTAAGAATTTGGACTGGTTTTAGTCAATTTATCTGGATTTTGCAATTTGTTACTTTATATTTAGAAACCAGCTTACATTGCACATTTTGTTTTTATACAACTTTGCTTATTTTACATTTAAATTATAGATTAAAAGTCCTCTGGATTATTTTCGACAGGCCCATAAATTTCAAATACTGTTAAATCTAGTTCAAATTTTTATATTTTGTCAATTCATTATTCCCTTTATCGATATTGATGAGATTTTAAATTTGGCATTGATCAGGTTGGTTACTCGCACTATGATCATTTTTTCTACATGATGGATAATTTGAATGGACCCAATGATTTAAAGTAAATTCAAAGCCATGGATAACCTCTAATAATTCTGAAAAGAAATTGAACTTACGAACTTAAAATAAAGGCCAAATTAAGCTAATAGAAAATTCCACAACTTATTTAACTGATTCCAAAAAGTATGATTTGGCATAAATATCGTCCGTTTTTCAATGTTAACTATCATTCGATGGCGGTCCTTCTTATTGTGTATGTGTCAGTGAATTAATAATTAGCTTCTTCTAACTGTTGTGTCATAATAGACATACTTTACTTTTACATATGCGTTATATAATGTATCTCTGTTTACCTCACAGATTCGAAACTTCATAAAATTTATGTTAATATTGTTATGTACTAAATTTGCTTAATATCTCACCACATATTCCATGATTATTCTAATGATAATTAGTTAAATAGATTTAGATTTTACGCTGTTTCTTGAATTACATCCCCAATCGTTTTCTCATTTTTAGATTCTGTTATCAGAAAACATAATTGTTATAAACTCATTTTTTTATGATAAAAACGACGTGCAATAAATATTGTATTCTTTAAATCTAACAATTTTTGGATAACCACATTCCAATTCTTGAAAGTCTTTCTCTGCAGCCACTATAAGCACAATACCAAATAGAAAACAATAATGATAACCACAACTATTGGAGTTGCATAAAGAATTTTCATAACAAATACATTTCGAGCATATTTTTTTTTTTTTTTTTTTTTTTTCCCAAATGAGATTCTGCATGTCCCATTTTTTTACCCTATTTTATCATATCTGGAGGTCTAACAGCATTTTATAAGCATTTTAAAATATTCAAAGTTATAAGGAAAATGCGTATCGAATTTTGCTCAAATTTGTTAAAGCATATTTAATCAGAAATCAATCTTTATTTTTATTTATAAACTCGTTTTAATTTTTTTAGAATTGAAAATATTATATATATATATATAGCAAATTATAATTAATCTTGAAAATATATACTAAGTTACGTTCAAATTCATCAAGTTGCTTAAAATGCTTAACACCAGAAACTTCTACTTTCTTTACTACTTTTTTGGGGGGTGGGGGAGAGAGAGAGAGATACGGAGACAGAGAGACTAGAGATTTTAGTGCTTTTTTATAAACGTATTTATCCAGATAAGAAGGAAGATATATTCACTGAATTTTATTCAAATTCATCAAGCTAGGAAATTTCAGAAGAGAAAAAAGTTACTTATAAAGCTTATTTTGAATTCGTCAAGGTATGTAGAATTTTATAACATACATCTTTTTTTAACTCTATTTTTGAAAGCTAGAAATTTCTTAAAAGGGTAATTAATTTTTCGTGATAACATAAAAAACACAACCTTCAAATTCCATCTAAATTTTTTTCAGTGATTAATGACTTGTAATTTATATACTTTTTTTCAAATCGCTTACGAAAAGAGTGGCGTTCTTTTACATCCACAAGTATTTTTTTAATGAGAAGTATACTATAAATTTCGCTAGAATCCTTCAAGACTTCGATTACATCCCGTGACCCCTTACACACCACTTTGCTTCTCTTTTGAAATCGCAACATTTTACTGGCATTTAACTCTTTGAAATTCAAAGAGATATTTTCTTCAATTTTTCTTGTGAGTCTCTCACGATTGGTTCCTGAAATAAACATATTCCTACTTTTTCTAGGCTCGGCCATGATGGACTAATTAGTTAGGACATTCTTTTTCCTTGTTTGAACGTAGTGGTTTCGAATCCCAAACCAATTGAAGATCCATCGTATTCACTAATGGCGCTGAGGCAGCTAAATATATCGTGGTCGCAATGTCCTCCAAGTAAAATGATATTTTTCTTCTTCTTCTTGCACGTTACTGGGCACCTCTGCTCGATAGTATTTTGTGCCATAGCCTCAAGTCCATGAACTCTTAGTTCCAATATATTAGGTCATCCTTTTTATTTATAAAGTCAGAAAAACCCTTTATGGAGCTAAGATGTAACTCCTAAGTACAGATGATTCCTAAAGTATTATAACTTATGGAGGCTAGAATATCACACTCAAAAATGTTGTGATGCGCCGACTCATCATCCTTAGGACATTTCCTACAATTACCGTCTTGAACGAGTTTTATAGTATAGAGCTGTATGTGAAATGATATCTTTGGGTGTCACAGGCCAATTCTGTGATCTTCTGCTTCGTCTCTGCTTCAATATTACTAACATCCTTCCATTCTCAGGACCATGATTCACATCCACCGAGTGTCCACTGTATAAGATGCCATTACCGCCTCTTGATGTGCTGAAAAAGGTAAAATATCGTTCTAGCCTACCTTTATGGGGAAAAAATGCTTGTCGCTTTTCATCTTTTTATGAGGTTGCAATCAACTTTTTGATATCATAGTTAATCGTTGACCAGAAATACATGTTGAAAATTTGATACGTGTTCATCGAGTTTTATGAAACTATATGAATTTTATACAAACTTTTCATTATAGATTTGCTGTTATACTTTTTTGTCATTTTCTGAAAAATTGTGAGATTACAACTTTACTGACTCACATTAGTTAATTAGAATGCTCCATTTGCAGTATTTCATTTTGATTACATTCTTCAATTATTTTCTCCGCATTTTTTTCCGCTATATCTCCATGAGGATTTCCCAAAAAAGGCCAGGTACAAGTGAAAATAAGAATATTCCTCGCTTGTCTCTCTCCCTCTCTCTCTATTTGTTTCTCTCTCTCTATATATATATACCTCTCTATCTCTCTCTGCCTCTCTCTCTATATATATACCTCTCTATCTCTCTCTGCCTCTCTCTCTATATATATACCTCTCTATCTCTCTCTGCCTCTCTCTCTATATATATACCTCTCTATCTCTCTCTGACTCTCTCTCTATTTGTTTCTCTCTCTCTCTCTATTTGTTTCTCTCTCTCTCTCTCTATTTGTTTCTCTCTCTATATATATATACCTCTCTATCTCTCTCTGCCTCTCTCTCTATTTGTTTCTCTCTCTATATATATATATACCTCTCTATCTCTCTCTGCCTCTCTCTCTATATATATACCTCTCTATCTCTCTTTGCCTCTCTCTTTCTCTCTCTCTCTCTGTCTTTGTCTCTCTCACCCTTTGATGGAAACAAAATTCAAAAATTTAATGTATATATCATATGTAAATGAAAAATAACTATGCAAAAAACTATATCAAATAATGACATTTTAACTAAGTTATATATATTCATAATACCTTGCTGCTGCCAACAATCGAGTTTTCTTCTAATTTATTTTTTTTATCTCAAATGTGAAGTTTTATTGTATAATATAATTATATTTATATTATATATATATATAAGTATCAAGTTAAATCTCGCAATATGTAACAGTTAAATTCATTCATTCATTGATCAGTAAATTTCCAAATTAAAAAGGTCCAAAAGTAGAAATTTGGTACTCAGGCTCAGTTTGGGCTTTATGGAGCGAATAAAAATAGCTTATGAGATGTGATGTGCAAAACACTTTCCTTATATATATATATATATATATATATATATATATATATATATATATATATATATATATATATATATATATATATATATATATATATATATATATATATATATATATATATATATATATATATATATATATATATATATATATATATATATATATATAACTTAATTCACTCCCATCTCAAAATACCTAGAAATAAAAATTTGGCATACAGTTAATATTTTGCCTTGAGTAAATGTTTGAATTTAGTCTGAAATTGAGATCCAAAACTGACCCCTTAGAATAAAACATATCTTCTTATATATATATATTTTAAGGTTTAGAGGCAAGAAATTCGATGCATAGATTATTCTGAGGGGCTATGAAATATTTATTAAAATTTAGCTTTAAGCGTCTGAATTCTAACTTTAAACCAAGCTCTAGTTTTACTGATACAGATGCAAAATTACTCGCATTAATTGCGTAAATAGGTATTTGGAGGCATAGAAGTATGCACAGAGAAAACTTTTACTGGGTAATTTAAAACCAGTTTTCAGCAAAATCGTTCTCTTATTTCCAAACCTAAAAGACTTGCTGTTGTCATGTGCCAACTAGACTGGCAGTATGGAGTGCGATTGCTCCACTTTTCCAACTGAACCATATTTAAGTGTGGAGTCCGACTTCCTCAGAACACACATTACATAGGTACCCGTTTATAGGGCAGGCAACACTTCACAACTTATTCAAACAAGGAAATGACAAGGACAGGATAGATAGAGAGTACATCCATACCCAAACCAGGATTCGAATCCAATGCCTCTCTACCCATAGTCAGGCACACTGACCACTAGACAAGTTGGGCGGCACCTAAAAGATTTATAGTAATGAAATTTAAACATGTATTCAAGATAAAACTGAAAAATGATTTTAAGACAATGATTTTTGAGTCGTATAAAACAAATCTTGACCAAGAAAGGGAAATTTCGCTTTCTGGTTTTATCTTAAAATTGAATATTTTAGATCTAAGAAATAATATTCAAAATTCGACTTTTGAATAATTCAAAATAGGATTTAATCTTTTTCTCACTTTCGCTATTAAAACCCATAGAAACATAGTTGGGATTTATGGATTGATTTCAGAATACTTAAGTGCATAAGAAAGATTATGCCCTGTTTGCACAAGCAATGGAGTCATGTATTGCAAGCAAATAAAATGCTCATCCATTGCCACCATCAGAAATGCAACATTACATCCTCCGTTTTTCAGCTGTTTGGCCTGGTTCTTGGCTACAAACGAAACTAGTTCAAAAAGTATTTTGTATTAAATTTCTATTTTAGACATCATTAGCGTGACAATATTTTTGTAACTTTTTTATTTTAAATTTTATTCAATTTGACTTTTGTCTTACTTAGTATTTCAAGAAATTAAATTTTCATATATAGACGAGATATATAGATATACATATATAGATTTTCATACATCGGAAATGAATAAAAATTACAGAAAATTTTATTAATAAATTTATAAGCATCCATGATACATAAAATTTGCAATAAATATTGATGTACTAAATAATTTTTTTTTAAATTTAGCTTAATAGTAGATTTTAATCATCAAATGAGAAAAATGCTGATAATTACAAACTCAGTATTTTCAAATAGAATCAACGATTGAAACTCAACAAATTTAAACTGTTGTCTCTCAATGAACTTATGATCTAGCATTCGTAAGGGAATCATTTATGGAAATTTTATTACTTTCATGATTACCTTTAATCTATTAAATTACGTAGTTTATGATAAGCATCAATCATTTTCCTGTAGAACTGTTGAATTTATTAGAAAATCCAATATATTTTCCAGATCCCACCGAAAAGCATTTTCTTATCGTTTTACAAATAATCGCACGAGAATTAAGGGACATTTCTTTTGCGACACCTGCGCGAAAAATCATAAAATAAATCGAAGGAGAATCTTAAGCTGCTGCCGCATTTTTGTCCCCTGAGGCATCTTCCCATTATCAGCCATTTGTCATGAGTCTAATAACAGCGTGTCCATAAGCACCAGCGCTATCCTGAGCCAGCTCTAATAGTTTCTGCTGTGGGCCCGTTACGGCCACTCCTTGGTCGCTGCTGTTGCTGCTGCTACGGACAGTCAAAAAAAAAATCATCCGCAAAGACAAAGTAAAAAACAAGAAGTGGGCTTGGCAGAGCGATGCGTCTTCAAAGAAGGTGCCTCGGGATCCATCTCAGACTCTATGGGTTTTCATTTTTTGATAGGGGCAAAGGAAGAAACGGGGGTCACCGAAGATGGATGGTCTCGGCCATTTTCGGCATGAGGTTACTTAAATGAACAGTTTAGGGATTCCGCAAAATTCCTTTTCCTCCAGCTATTCCGAATGATATTGATTATTTTACCTTGCAACAAGTGTTCATTAGCAAAGTCAATATATCACAAGTAAATTTTCAGTACCCCTATGTGTGTGTGTGTGTGTGTGTGTGTGTGTGTGTGTGTGTGTGTGTGTGTGTGTGTGTGTGTGTGTGTGTGTGTGTGTGTGTGTGTGTGTGTGTGTGTGTGTGTGTGTGTAATTACAAGTACATTTTTATAAAATTAATAACAGCGTGTCCAAAACCATAAGCATATTAGATGGAGAATAATACATTTAAACTACATTGAAAATACCAAATGGAGAATAATTAGATATTTATTAAGTTAGTCAAAAAACCAAATTTATAAATTAAATATTAGATGGAGAATAATATAATCAAATACTAGAGGGAAAACAATACATTGAAAATACGAAATTTAATAAACAGTCGGAAAAATCTTCAATGTATATTTTAAATTTTTTAAATAGAATAAAGGAAAATGGAACGTAATGGAAATGGAAGTACCAAAATAAGTGTTTCATCTATATTCTTGTATCTTTGAATTTTCGCTTATGATGCATGCTTCTAATCTTGCTTTTTATATATATATATATATATATATATATATATATATATATATATATATATATATATATATATATATATGATGGTTCGGTTCGATTCCCACACGTACTTTACTCCTTGTGTGCAAAAAATAACAGTTTTGTGACGAACAAACAGTTATAAGTTAGTTTTATAAATCTCAGTTTTTTTTAAAAAAAATTAATACTGGTATGAATCAGAAGAATTCTTGTAGCAAATTTAATAAACGAAGAAATTTCACAAAATGTCAAAAAAAATCTTAAGTAAGAGTAAATAAGTATGTAAGCTTCAAATGAATATTCAAACAAAAAGTATTCAATAATAAAATTTTCAATTGAATTTGAAAGTTGATCACTGGAAAAACAAGTACTAAAATGCAATTTTTTTAAAAAAAAAAAAAAAAAAATTACTCTGCAAGGGAAAAATACGTGCATTTAATTTTATCTAATGATTTATTTAATTTCTGAGATTAAAATAATTTATGAAAAGTCATAAATGATCCAATTTCCAACTTGATTCCTTATGCCTAAACATCTTATTCTCTACAAAATAGTAATAAAATTTACGCGTCTAGCGTAATTTAGGTAAACACGAATGCTAGCAGATTTATGGTCAAATTTTATGCCCTATTACGTCTCAATGTAACTAAGGGCTGGTGTAATAATACTGTAGACATAGGAAAATTAAGTTAAAACCATAAAGCATAAATTAAGGACCTTCGGTTCTATTTTTAATGATCAATCGCTTGGATTAAACTGTTAAATGCTACACTGTCCCTTTGTTAAAATTTTGATCTATACAAAGCATTTAAATAATGAAAAAAAATCTAAATTATATATAAATATTAAGTATTGAATCTTTCTCAAGATTCACACAGAGCTCAATATTTTTGAAACTGAGCTTGTCATCTGCTCTAGATGAGGAAAAATATTTTGACACTTAGAATTTATACACTTTTTTTAGAATATCGAGGAAGGTGTTTTAGAATTTCAAGAAATTATAGATCATGCTTGACTTCATATTTTTCTGTTTCATCACGCGAGTGCAATTGTGGCGGCAATAAATTAATTAAATATTACCATCTTTGTACTCACTCTATACGATGGAAAGCTAAAATTACTCTATAACTGTGGCAAATGTTTGCAGGAATCAAAAACAATAGTTTCATGCGCTTGCGTAAGATTCTTACATATTGTGAGTCATTTTTTCGATTTTTTCCTAAAATGACACTTGATGTAAATGGATTCTCCAAAATATTTGGCATTTATCGAAAACACTCCTATAATAAATCAATTACCCAGTTTTATGTAATTTTTTTTAACTCTAAAACTAGTATAAGTAAATGTAATGATATTTCCAACTTAGTCTTGAAACAGAATGTAATTTTCCCTGGTCTAAAGGATCACAATTTTTGTTTTAGTAAATGTCATCATCATTTGTTTTGTCTTAATGTACCTTTTTAATAAATGATGCTATTTATTTGTTAATATCAATTAGCTTAATAGATTAAAAACAATTATTTTTTTTAATATGAAGCTTCGAAGTTATGACATTTATAACCACGCTTTTCTTTTAATACAAATTACACACGTTTTTTAATGATTTTTTTATTTGATTGGTATGTTTTATATTAACGTTCACTAATTTTTCATTTTCTTAATACAAACGTACCAGAATATGGGCAGAAATTTTTTGCACTTAAATAAGCCTGAATATTTTTAAAGTCTTATGGTTGTTTTACAATATTAATTACAATAACTAACTAAGTATTTTTGTTTAATTATCACACAAACAACTTATAATTTAATAAATTCAGTTTGGGAAGAATTTTTATTCATTCAATTTCAAAAAAATAGCAGATGTGGGACTTGAAAGTATATCGAAAGATTGCATCTTTCGAAATATTCATAATATTTATCAATATTTCTTATTTAAGTTACATAAATATTGATATTAAACTATGAAAAAGAAGCAAAAAAATTTTTATTCCCACATGCGGAGAAAAAAAACCTCTTGCCCATTATAAGAGAAAATTTTATCTTATCTAACGAAAAACTGTGAATTAAAATAGTCGTATCCCATATTAATTCAAAATGTTCATTAATATCCTGAGACGGCTAAATTATGATTAGATTAGTTTGTTTTCTCAATATACTGTGTCTCAAGTATGAATACTAGTTTTGGCACACGAATACCAATTCAACAATAATTCACAGTTTTAAGTGGGAATTTAGTTTATACAAACAAAAACCCTTGTGGTTTGCATTGAATTTAAGATCTGTTTAACTGAAGAACAATATGATAATCATTCTCAGCTTGGCAAAATTGAAAGTAGATGAAACTTCTGATTGTCAATAGAACGTTTTAGTGCCATGGTATTGTTCACTTTTTACCACGAAAACACTGAGTATCTTATTTATTGAAAGAAAATGTGCAATATTTGTTTTCTAATTTTTCTTACGGAATTTCTAGAATAAACCTGAGACTATTTTTACAAGTTCTTATTCTACTGTTTCTATCAATAATCAATTATCTATCTCATTGAAATCAATACCAAAAAATTTTGATAATGTTCTGACATAATAATTAGCAATCAACAACTTGATAGAAATTAAAACATGCTCAATTCATGTTTTTTATAAGCCTTTTCACTATGCTACCTAAAGCCATAAAGTGGTTGTTTCGTTCGTTCCAGTTGAAATTATGATTGCTGTACTTTATTACAATTCTTATTAGTTACAAATATTCATAGTGTCAGATAACGCTTTATCTATGTCATATCGTATCGGCAGCAAACAAGGCGACGCTCACCAACGAATGTCTGAGAATATTGTCAAAATTCATAATTTTGTTAATAAAATGATTTTTTTTTATACAGGCCAAAGCATCGGTTAAAGAAGCTATTTTTTATTGATTCAAACCGTTAACACAATGACAATAGAACAGAAGAAAAAGCAACATGAAAAAGACAAAAAAAAAATCAACTTTATGTTTAATTTAAATCGGTACACAATGATGATTGAAATTTTTAAAAATTTTCTAAATTATCTAATTAGAATTCGAATATATCAATTATTCTAAATTCTATTAATTATCTATTATTTCTAAATTATCAATTATTCTAAATTCTATTAATTATCTATTATTTCTAAATTATCAATTATTCTATAGAATTCTAATTATCAATTAAAATATTTTTAAATTGCAATTGGAATACTTTCCTTGCTTACACTAACATTAAAAATTCCTATTTCTTACTTTATTCTTGAAAATTATGAGAAAAGATTTATCAATAATTTTTGTTCTAACCCAATATACCAATAATTTAGAGTTTTATATTTCCAATTTATCATATATTAACTTAATTTTTGTATAGTTATTTAATTACAGTTCCCAGTTCAAAACTTCTGCTAAAAATTTAATTTATTAGAAATATATCAAGGTTATTATAGTGCCAAATTACTACAAACTTAGTCTGATAATTTTTAATAATAGCGAAAAAGTAATAGTATAATTTTTACATATATTTTATACATAATATATAAATAAAAGTAAATAGAATGTAACTAAATAAAACATGAAATGAAATCATGCAATTATTTTAAAAATAAATGAAATTTATAGTCAGAGTTTTATACATATAAACACATTTTTAAAAATAAATTTATTCAAATTTCCCTTACTACAGAGGAATATCTCATTACTTATTTTATTTTTAAGTAAAATTTTTTGATTTTTCTCATTAGGAATTTCTCGAAATAATAACATCTCAGTAATTTCATTTTGTAACTTTCCAAAAATTGGTTTTTATAATTCTTTTTAGAAGTTTTTCTAAATTATAATTTTCCCATATTCATATGATAAGAATAATAACGGATTAACGCAAGTGAGCTTTCTAAAAGTTTCAAAAATCAGAAATTTTGATAATTTGATTAAATAATTTATGAAAGAAGAAGAAACCTTACACGATTTTTTATGAAGATTGGGGTAAAAGTTTACAAACTGGTACCCCTTGATTTTTTGGCTAGTTTTTAAACAAGAAGATGGGCGCCAAACTGTGAGTAACAAAATGGCAATCCTAAAATTACGTTACTTAAAGCTTTGAAAATATCAGAGTTACCATTAACTAAATTTTATCACCGGCATTTATCACCAAACCAAGGGGTATCAGAATCTACACCGAATATAAGAATAATAATGTAAAAAAAAAGTTCTAAATTGGAACTGTATTAAATTTTATCACCGATATTTATCGCCAAACCAAGGGGTATCAGCTTCTACACCGAATATAAGAATAATAATGTAAAAAAAAAAAGTTCTAAATTGGAACTGTATTAAATTTTATCACCGATATTTATCGCCAAACCAAGGGGTATCAGCTTCTACACCGAATAAAAGAATAATAATGTAAAAAAAAAAGTTCTAAATTGGAACTGTATTAAATTCTATCACCGATATTTATCGCCAAACCAAGGGGTATCAGCTTCTACACCGAATATAAGAATAATAATGTAAAAAAGTTCTAAATGGAACTGTATTAAATTCTATCACAGATATTTATCGCCAAACCAAGGGTATCAGCTTCTACACCGAATATAAGAATAATAATGTAAAAAAGCTCTAAATTGGAACTGTATTAAATTCTATCACCGATATTTATCGCCAAACCAAGGGGTATCAGCTTCTACACCGAATATAAGAATAATAATGTAAAAAAAAAAGTTCTAAATTGGAACTGTATTAAATTCTATCACCGATATTTATCGCCAAACCAAGGGGTATCAGCTTCTACACCGAATATAAGAATAATAATGTAAAAAAAAAAGTTCTAAATTGGAACTGTATTAAATTCTATCACCGATATTTATCGACAAACCAAGGGTAAACAGCTTCTACACCGATTACTAGAATAATAATGTAAAAAAAAAGTTCTAAAATGGAACTGTATTAAATTCTATCACAGATATTTATCGCCAAACCAAGGGGTATCAGCTTCTACACCGAATATAAGAATAATAATGTAAAAAAAAAGCTCTAAATTGGAACTGTATTAAATTCTATCACCGATATTTATCGCCAAACCAAGGGGTATCAGCTTCTACACCGAATATAAGAATAATAATGTAAAAAAAAAGTTCTAAAATGGAACTGTATTAAATTCTATCACCGATATTTATCGCCAAACCAAGGGGTATCAGCTTCTACACCGAATATAAGAATAATAATGTAAAAAAAAAAGTTCTAAATTGGAACTGTATTAAATTCTATCACCGATATTTATCGCCAAACCAAGGGGTATCAGCTTCTACACCGAATATAAGAATAATAATGTAAAAAAAAAAGTTCTAAATTGGAACTGTATTAAATTTTATCACCGATATTTATCGCCAAACCAAAGGGTATCAGCTTCTTCACCGAATATAAAAATAATAATGTAAAAAGAAGTTCTAAATAGGAACTGTATTAATGAAAACTTGAATTAATGAAATTCTAAATATTCTAAATTGATAGTATTCAGACAAAATTACAGTACAAAAATGGAAATTAAGATATCTCGATGTAAGAGAAAAACTCAACTCCAGCGATTGCAGTTATACATTAAAGTCCGACTACAGTTGCACAAAATTTTGGCTTTAACAGAATATACGAAACCATTGCATTACTTACATTTATTATTATATACTGTATTTTGTCACCCAAAATATTTTCTAGAATTCACATGATAAATGTTACTCTGCATTCCTGCACAACTGCAATCATAACAATAGATTTGTTTGTGCTGCGTTTCTAGTATGCTAACACTTTCTAGAATATCTAGTATGAAATATTTCTCAAAGACATCGCTTCATTACTTTGATTTACTGGTGAAATTACCTCTCGAAAACCATCCAAACCATCACTCGAAATTTCTTCTTCATACTAGTGATGAAATAATTTGGTTATGACTAATGCATGAGTGATTTTCCTATTGTAAAGATAATTTTCGACAGGATCAAGAAGTTTCTATCTCGACTACGTAACAAATAAAACAACAAAAAAGACATTTATTTTTGCAGATTTTTATTTCCTCGAACGTTTTTTTTTAAATTAAATTTCACTGACACGCTTACAAAGTGCACAAAACAAACATTTTCAATATATATGTAAAAATACAGTCTTTTCTTAAATAAGATTACACAAATTTCAGTCAGAAAGACATTGAAAACTTGAAACAGAATTAACCTGAATATGCAAATATATAATGACACAATTCGTATGTATGTTTGGTTGATTTTGTTGGTAATTTTTTGTAAATGTCATATTAGCATTCTGAATATCAGGCATGCTTATGTCTACAATTACTACTCCCCATACCATCAAAGCTAACATGAAGTTACTTTTACTTTCCTTTCATTCTACACTAGAGGTACATTAGACTGTATTTCTGACTCGGACAAAACTTGCAGGAAACACTAATCCCATTTCCAATTAAAGTGCGCCAACCTAACTTATTCAGTACTCAAGGTGTCTTCAAATTAAAGAAATACTCGTTGGTTTACATTGAAAGAACTCTGATAAATTCTATTTCGAATTGTTTGGAATGCTGTTTGTCAATTGTTATACGAATCATCTTATAACAATATGCATGTCTATTATTATAAGAAATTGCATTAGGGGCTGAAAATCTTTTTTTACTCTGAACTAACGAGCTTTAACTACAGGAATTAATCTTCAATTTATGCCATTTACATGAGTGGATCTTACTAAAAATTTTAGAATCAAATCTGCTTCGTTGTTGTAACATTTTTTGGCTTATATATTAATGTTTGATACATTCCGTTGTTTTGCCCCAAATCAAGTTATCCAATATTTATATATTAATAAACCATTAATTCCATGAAACAGCTTTCCTGTAAAAAGTTAAACAAGTGTGTTTTATGAAGGAGACAGGAAACAAGAAAAATATTGATGAAATAACGATTTCTATATTTAGTTTTTACTTTTTCTGATATTTCATGTCATAAATATTCAAATATTCAATGTTTTTTTTTGTTTTTTTTTTTTTTTTTTTTTTTTCCCTGTCTTCTATGTTAAAAGTCATAGATGTATTTTAAATCATAGATGTGTTTTGTCTCAAGTAATTCATGGAAATATTTGTGCAGTTTCATCATATCTGTGTGTTCTTTTAATATCTTTAATATTTTACCACTTATGATGTAATACTAATTCGTTTTATTAGTTTTAAATTTATTCAGCACAAACCAAAATAATTTTTTTCAATGAAGAAAACCAATCAGAGTTAAAAATACAAATTGATATAAAATCTTAAATTTTAAACCTTTTATAATATGTTACTGACATTTTTATATGAATAATTGTTCACAATAAAAATGTTTTTATTAAAAGAGTATTTCAGTAGTATTAACTCAAATAAATTTTCGAGTGTCTGTAAGAGATAAAGGCAATATGAAATTAATTTGTAAAAACTAAACAGAAAAATAATTAAAATAATAAATTTTTTGTA
>CM057818.1:35589941-35899941 GCA_030067965.1 Latrodectus elegans | reverse complement strand
CTTTTGTCTCTGACATGCAGACAGTTATTACAGCTGTCATAGGTTTGCAAAGCAAGAATGATTCGAGTCACGAATCCTCACAATATGGTCTCGATTCCAAAATCCGACAAATTCTATAAATCACCTTCCCGGTCTCAATGTGCGGAGAGAAGAGGGAGTTTTAATCCTGTTTCTCCTCAGACAACGGCAGACATGGATATTGAGTCATTAAATTGCCCTTTATCTGAGGGAGGGATCAGCACTTTCTCACGTTGTGCGGATTGAACAAAAGGACATTGCATCCCCCTTCGTCTCAAGGACTCTGCGCTGCTGCGTATAATTAGCTGTGACCAATTGTTTTGAGGTCCACTTGCCGCAAAAGAAGATCCTATACCTGTTGCTATGGAAACAAGACTATTAGCGGAAATGTGTACTGATATATAGCATTTTAAGTTCTGTATTTCAATAACATCGTACTTTTTGAGTTGCTGAAATTTATATTTTACTCTTCCAAAATTAAGTATATGTGATTCTAGAAATTACTGAACAATATGTAAATCACATATCGTTCAAAAAATAACGTAATAATTTTAAAAAAAAAAAACTATGTAAATCATATAAATTCTTAAAATGAATAATACATTTTATACAAATACATTTATGGTTTTACATATTGAAATTCTATTACTTCTTAGATAAAACTACTTTAATAATGATAATAATAATAATAATCTGATAAAATAATATTCCTTCTTAAAATCAAGTATGTACATTTTTGAAAAATAAATTAACTTACTTGTAAAAAGTAAAAAAAAAAAAAGTAACATAGCTCATAAGTTCGCATTTGAAGTTTTACATTGATTATTTTACAATATAACGAGCTTAAAAAATTATTGACAAAATATATTATAGAATAACCTATCTCAATTTAAAAAAGATGATAATAATTTTAAAACATAATTAAAAGTGCAAGTTTTTAATAAGTAAAAGGTAAATAGGACAATTACTTTTTAAATACTATGCGAATAAACAATATCTCTAAATTGATTTTAGATTTTATTCTCAGAAATATAAGAGATTGTGGTTATAAATCTCAAGAAAAAACGTGCTTTTAAATTGTACCCATTAAAGAAAAATATTTTCCTTATTCCTACTGTATTATAACAGTTTTCTCTAAAAAAAATGGATTTGCATCATAAAATAAAATTCTATATCTGGAATTAGGTTAGGATTAGATTTATGGTAACCCACAATATTGTCACTTTTTCCTTAATCGCTCAATTTTGGCCTCGATCATATGTGAATTGACTTTAGTTATTTATTTTATATATATATATATATATATATATATATATATATATATATATATATATATATATATATATATATATATATATATATATATAAGCATGATTATTAGAAGTATCATAGGCAAAAATTAAAAGATACAAAAATACATATAAAAATTGAAAGAAACAAGAATAGATATAAAAAATTAAAAATGCAAGAATAGATATAAAAATTGAAAAATACAAGAATAGATATAACTCTTATGTTTAACAAAACATTCACAGCAAAAACAGCTTAATAGAATTGCTAAAATATAATTAATAGTAAAATTAAGAATTGGAACGGAGTGTTTACCACATTGGCACAAAAGATGAATTTTCTGCAGTGGCCCAAGACTTAGTCTTAAAGAATCTTCCCTAAGACTAAGTTTCCAATTTCCTTTATTCTATTTTTTGAAATTTTAAACTATCCTTTGAACATTTTTCCATCTGCTTACCATATTTCGTATTTTCAATGTATTATTCTCCATTTGGTTTTTAACTAATTTTATAAAAATTTATTATTAATTATATATATATCAAAATGTCTTTTACTTGGAAACATTATTATTATTGTATTTAAATCAATGATTATCACACAAGAAAAATTATCAACCTCCATTTGATAATTTTACTTGATAATCAAAGATTCGAGCCATATTGTGTGGTATAACCGAGACTTTTCAGTGCATTTCACCAAAAATCCAGTAAAATAAAAGTCTTAAATATTTATATAATGCTGTTTCCCTCAGACAACATACTCTGACCTTCATGCAAAAGTATGTGGGTTCGATTTCCATCTCTGGACTGAATATTTTTAATGCTTGATAAACAAACTTTAAACAGAGGTCAAGCTCAAATTAGGTTACCGTATGGAATGTGTGGTTATAAAAAGAAAAACTTTCATTCATTGATAAAAATTATTTATCATTTTTGTGTTATGTGCATCGTTGATTTTACTTCTAGTGAAGAATTTTTTGTTATTACATTTGAAAAAAATTGCTTTAATTTTTTTTTTCTCTTAAATGTTTTTAATAGTAGTTCAAAATAACGAAATTTTGAGAAAAATAGTTTACTTGTTATATATATATATATATATATATATATATATATAAATATATATATATATATATATATATATATATATATATATATATATATATATATATATATATATAACAAGTAAGAAACATTTAGTGTCTTACAAAAATGATGGATCTGTATTCGATAATTCTATTTTATATTGTATTCATAAACGAGATCAAAATTAATTATTTTAAAGTTCTATTTCTATTTGTTCACATCGATAAAGAATATTCCAATTTCTTTTCATATGCCACACAAGCGAGGATTTTTGTGAGAGAGAGAAAGAAAAATAAGAAATAAAAGCTAAATCGTAAATCCGTCCTAAAGGCAAGTGAAAAACAGTAGCTAGCAAATAACAGCAGCAAAAATAAAAATAAAAAAAAGCTTTTGTGAATCTTTTCTTACGTGGGAATAATAAAACCGCATAAACAGTACTTGATAAAGAAAATGATCAAAAAACAAAGGAAATTATTCTCGTTTTCATTTCGAACGGTTGTGTGGTGGAAATTCTGCAATAATTCCTCCATGGCCGTTGCCTTCATGCTCGCTTGCTGAACGGGTGACGATGAAGAGAAGAAAAAAGAAATGGGAAGTCTCAGAGAGGAAGAGACAGTCGAGATGGATGGCTTTTAGGTGTCAATCAAACTAAAGGCGGAGTCAAAGCAAGGGGAATTCTGCTTTGAAAAGAAAGTACCTGCCAGCTGGCGTGGTTCATAGTATTTGACACGCCTCCGTTTGACTGAGTGACATTTTTAGCCAGTGCACGTATGTTTCGGCACGAAGGGCGGATCGCTCTTAAATGCTACCGAAGTTTCAATTGTCACGCAAAGGTAGGAAAAAACAAAATAAAATTTGAAAATTATTCGATGTGAAAAATAGAGCGCTAATTAGAGATCGTGGTTAAAAACTCACTTTTTAACTGTCTTCTTTCATAGAACATTGAATGAAATCGTATCGCCTTTATAATTAGCACATCTTTGTAAAGTGATTAAATTACAATATATAAAGTTGACGCATTCATCCGAATCGTATTTGAATGAAGACAGACAATCTCTGTTTTCTAAAGTAGCAAGCACTAATGAGCCTTACAATTTATTCGGGTGACATAACAGCGTTGTTATAATTAAGCCGGTTTATTAAAAATTATTAATCGTGACATTAGATATAGTTATTTTCATTAATTAAAATTTCCTTTTTAATTTTTTTAAAATAAAGAAATTTTGCAATTCAAAAACAGTTTATTTTTTAGCTTAACCCCTTTTAATCAAAGTTATCCAAGATGAATGTGAAATTTTGCACTTATTTTGTTCTTTATATTTAAAAAAAAAAAAAAAAAAAAAAAAAAAGGAAAGGAAAGAAAGAAGGGAAGAGAAAAAGAAAGTTTCTACAAAAATATCAAACTCAGTGTATTTTAATAATGCTGTAAATAATCTTGTGTGTTTTCTATGAAATTAAAACTATTCAGAAATATGTACTGCATTTTCATTTTAAAATTAACTAAAGATAATTTGATTTTAAAAAGTATTAAATTGATTTCATCATCTCAGAAAATTGAAAAATAAAATGGAATTAATAAATTTTTGCATATTGTATGTTTCTTAATACTACACCATAATTAAATTAATTTACATTTTTAAATATAGGGTATTGGGGCAAAGTTTTTGTAAAAAATAGTAATCCGACATAAAAATAATTATTGTTTATACTGCCCTAATCAAGCTCACATTTTTCGAATTGAAAAATTTATCTCATCTATCCCAATTTTCGACTCACTTTTTCTCCAAAAGATATATTAGTAGATAGTCGAATGAAAAATAAATTAAGAGTGAATTATAAAATTAACAATTTAAAAAATTCCAAGAAATGAATTTGTAGGCATATTATTTTATTAGACATTAATTGTAAGAATTAATGTAAAAATTAATTAATTTTTGATTAATCTTAATATAAAAATATAATATAAAAATAATTAAAGGATGTTGTATGCTATTAAGCAAAACATTTTTTTATTTAAATTTTGCCTTCGTTACAATTTTGATCAACTTTCCCAAAAAAGTATTTTATCGGATAATCTAGTGATTTATAAAATTGAGTGAAATAGAATTCATCTAAAATATCAGAAAATGTAAAGAATATGAATATAGAATATGGTCATAACATAGAAATATACAAAATTAATTATCAATGAATACAAATATGGATTTGAATAATTTATACGTTCAATGGGTATTATAAACTTACGTATTACTTATAGAATAGTAAAATAATTCAGTTTTTACAAATTTATAAATTTATTCCTTAGAAAATCATACAAGGAATATGATTTTCTAAAGAACTCCTAATTAAGAAAAATTGTTTCAATACAAAATATTTATGATTCTTTGTATTGAAACAATTTTTCTTAATTAGGAATTGAAATTTTTTAACTAATTACTCTTTATGCTATTTTTATAGTTTCTACTTTTAGTGTAAAGTTGCAATAATATCTTATGCATTACTAGGAGCGCCTTCCTCTGATATTAAAACTTCAGAAACTTCTAAAAGATTTTTTAAGCCATTGCTCTTTGTGTTATCGCTATACAGTAAACTGTCTTATCTTAACGTGGAGTAGAAATAAAATCTTGTGCATTACTAGGAGTGATTTCCTCTAAAAATGAGATTGCAGAAACTTGTAAGAGAATATTTTTAAGCCATTGCTCTTTATACAGTAGTTTTTTATTTTTTTTTATTTTTTTATCTTAATGTAAAGAAGCAATAAAATCTTGTGCACAACTAGGAGCGACTTACTCAAATACTGAAAATTCTAAAATAATTTTTTAAGGCATTGCTCTTTGTGTTATCTCTATACAGTAAACTGTCTTATCTTAATGTGGAGTAGCAATAAAATCTTGTGCATTACTAGGAGTGATTTCCTCTAATAATGAGATTGCAGAAACTTGTAAGAGAATATTTTTAAGCCATTGCTCTTTATACAGTATATTTTACTTTTTATCTTAATGTAAAGAAGCAATAAAATCTTGTGCACAACTAGGAGCGACTTACTCAAATACTGAAACTTATAAAAGAATTTTTTAAGGCATTGCTCTTTGTGTTATCTCTATACAGTAAACTGTCTTATCTTAACGTGGAGTAGCAATAAAATCTTGTGCATTACTAGGAGTGATTTCCTCTAATAATGAGACTGCAGAAACTTGCAAGAGAATATTTTTAAGCCATTGCTCTTTATACAGTATACTTTTTTATCTTAATGTAAAGTAGCAATAAAATCTTGTGCACAACTAGGAGCGACTTACTCAAATACTGAAACTTCTAAAAGAATTTTTTAAGGCATTGCTCTTTGTGTTATCTCTATACAGTAAACTGTCTTATCTTAACGTGGAGTAGCAATAAAATCTTGTGCATTACTAGGAGGGATTTCCTCTAATAATGAGACTGCAGAAACTTGCAAGAGAATATTTTTAAGCCATTGCTCTTTATACAGTATACTTTTTTATCTTAATGTAAAGTAGCAATAAAATCTTGTGCACAACTAGGAGCGACTTACTCAAATACTGAAACTTCTAAAAGAATTTTTTAAGGCATTGCTCTTTGTGTTATCTCTATACAGTAAACTGTCTTATCTTAACGTGAAGTAGCAATAAAATCTTGTGCATTACTAGGAGTGATTTTCTCTAATAATGAGACTGCAGAAACTTGCAAGAGAATATTTTTAAGCCATTGCTCTTTATACAGTATACTTTTTTATCTTAATGTAAAGTAGCAATAAAATCTTGTGCACAACTAGGAGCGACTTACTCAAATACTGAAACTTCTAAAATAATTTTTTAAGGCATTGCTCTTTGTGTTATCTCTATACAGTAAACTGTCTTATCTTAACGTGGAGTAGCAATAAAATCTTGTGCATTACTAGGAGGGATTTCCTCTAATAATGAGACTGCAGAAACTTGCAAGAGAATATTTTTAAGCCATTGCTCTTTATACAGTATACTTTTTTATCTTAATGTAAAGTAGCAATAAAATCTTGTGCACAACTAGGAGCGACTTACTCAAATACTGAAACTTCTAAAAGAATTTTTTAAGGCATTGCTCTTTGTGTTATCTCTATACAGTAAACTGTCTTATCTTAACGTGAAGTAGCAATAAAATCTTGTGCATTACTAGGAGTGATTTTCTCTAATAATGAGACTGCAGAAACATAAGAAATACTCAATAGTATACCTCATTATGTTAAAAATTTAAATTGAGCATATATTTCTTTTTTATTTTAATAAATATAAATTATTTAATATAATATTATTATAATATAATTAATATAATATAAATATAATATAAAATTTTATAACAATAAATTATAATAGTCTGTATTTTAATGGAAAAAATGTGAAATGTAAATATATTTATTTCTGATATTTAATTAGATTAATAAATATTAATCTAATCTTTTTAGATTAGATTAAGACTAAAAAATGTGTTCTTCATATGTAATTTTATCATAAAAATAGCTTGTGTTTCCTGTCAGGTGTGACATGACACAAAAAAGGAGCATAAAAAAGCTATTTTGTTTTTAAAATTAGATTATAACCAATGCTGAAATTTTATATTTCTTTTTATATGCCAAACTTCTAGCTACATAATTGCTTTTTTCTATAGTGGATTTGTTTGATTGTTTGCGGAGTGATTATTTTTTATTCTATATCTCGATCGCATTAAACTTCAAACATATAAAAACTGACAAAAATTCTTCCAGCAAAGACAAAATTTCGAATTCTTAATTAATTGTAAATGAAATTAGATATTTTTTTTATTTAAAGGATTTAAAAATTTTAGTTTAAAAAAGATTCGCAACTGTGTGAAGCATATATTCAACTTATGGCACTTTTAACTTTAAACTGTATTGTGGGTTTGAAGAAAATTGCAAAAATTTAAAGTGTATCGCATTTTAAGATTGTCTAAAACGCTCAATTTTTGATTAAACTGTTAATTGTGTAACTGTATGATTAATAATGGTGTTAATGAAATTTACATACATTCGTTTTATACTTTTTTTTTAATTAAATAATTGCTTTTATTAACGAAATGGTTTTAAAAAAAATTCAACTTTTTAATCCATCATTATTATTGTTATAATTTTTGTCAATAGTTTGTATTATTCCAATTTTTTTTTAAATTTTTTATTAGTTTAATGTTTTTAGTTTTTATGTACAAGAGAAATAACCATAAAATATTTGATTTAATTTATCTTAATATCTCTTACTATATTCTCTCGCTTTAAGCTTATACCAAAAATATTATTTTTTTCTAACAATGTCAATCATCATGACTGATAGATATATTTACTTAACACGTGACTTTAATTTATCGATTTATAATTTCTCCTTTCTCTGTCTAACTATAAGAAACGTTATACTGTTACAAGTTTTATTGTTTTTATAATAATTATTAGTTTAGTTATTTTTATAAAAATGTAATGTACGTATCTTTGTTTTATGCAAAATACAAAAACTACATTTAAATTTGCATGAAATCAATATAATGTAAAATGTGATGTAATTCTTAACTACCTTCTCTTTTTGAAAACGAGTTTCCAAATGAAATAAACTATGCTATTGAGAACAAAAATGTTGTGTATGTATACATATGTACTTTATATTATAGATACTCAAACTCCTAAAATGTATTCATGAAAAGGGATTGTTTATTTGATTCAATGCCAAGAAAAAATTATTTGATCTGGGGAAAATTTATTAAAAAAATATTATTTTTCAATATTAATTATGTAAAATAATATATTGAAATTAATGCAATACTAGAATAAAAATATATGAGATTTATTAAAATGCGAGAATAACTTTTATTTCGAAATAAAGTTTAAAGTGACAAGAAAATAAGTACTAAATCAAAAGTGTTAGAATGTATAGAATATTGTGAAAACATTTGTATTCAAATAAATGATATACACTGCTTATCCTTAATTGTACAAGAACACGATAATAATTACTATACATACATTTAATAGTTCTTTACTCTTTCCTTTCATTTCCGATATCAAGCCAAATTTGGCGCGTTTTTTAATATTCTTCTTTATATATAGTTTTCGAAAGTAGGAGAAGATATAGCTAATTTTATATGCTAGATTTTTATGCATGCATCTCACTAAAAGTATGATTTTATGTTAAATATAAATGGAAATTTTTATAGCTTTTATGTTTGCATCTCACTAGAACTGTATAATCGGATATAAGCACACTTTTAAAATGCAGTTTAAGAAGGAATGTAGTTGGAGCTAGTTTGAGCCACAATTGAAAAAAGTTCTATATTTAATTATATTCATAGCTTATGGACAGGATAGTGAATTGCACCAGGATAGTGAAACCACCTAACTACAGGGGGGTACGGGGTAGTTGCCCCCGGCCCCACGTGAGAAGACTTATCTCTATCGAATCAAAATCGAAGTTGTATTACTGTACAATTTATAACCCCCCTCTATTTCACTGAATTTTTAATTATGTTTTTTCCTTATTTATTGTTGTTGTGAAGCAAAGGGGCTCCAAAGTAGTATTTACCTCGGGGCCCTGGTAATCAATGCTCAACTTTTCCTTACATCGTAGCTAGGGTTTATAAAGTCTATTCATTGATAATATTTTTTTACTTTTATAAATTTTATCATCAATTACTATATTTTCAAATGAATTTATGATGAAAGGTTAGACAAAAACCAAAGGCACGTTGAAACATTTATTTCCCTTTGCTCAATGTTTTGAAATTTTTCATCGATGTAAAGACATTTCAATTTTTAAAATACTTGTCAACATTACACTTCAAAATATAACAAACTTTTTCTGCCTGTAAACCATGTCAGTAGCGACATTTTTTATCAGAATCAAATAAACTAAGTAAATATAAAATTTCGGTTTTTATAATGTTGAATTCATTAGACAATAATCTTTGCGTTGTAAGTTAAGATATTCTGTGAAAATTGGCTTTAATTTTTATGTAGTTATTAAGTAATTGTAATTTATTTAGAGAAATATATTTTAGAAATATCTTATTGGGAAATATCCTTACACGAAATTAACCCAATAGCTAGTTTTGCAGAGCTACAGCAACAAACATAATATATAATGTTTTGTGGAGATTAACACTCTATTCTCATTTTAAGAGTTTATCAATTTTTTCTTTTGTCAAATATTTATTGGCACTTTAGAGCAGTTAATTTTCACTGCAATTCTAATTAACATATTTTTTCTTATATAAATTCTATATTTTTCTTATTTTAGTTTTATTTAGCTGTATTCCCCTCTAAAATATTTAACTCTGAAGAAAGAAACTTAAATAAAATAGAGTAAAGAAAAAATGAATAGTAAAATAAAAGCATTTGAAGTTTTAATCAAATATTTTTCTTAAAAAGTAAATTATGTCTATAGTATGATTGCAATAAATTAAATTATTAATATTTAAATTTAAAAAAAAACTTTAAATTATTCGGAAAAAACTTTATTTAAAAGCATAACTTATACTAACGTGAATTAAGATTTACTAATTATTATCAAAACTAAAAGGACGATAAAATTTACTGTGTTTATGTAACCAATGTTCCTATTGCGTTTAAAAAAATTAGTTATGGAAACTTGATTTTTTTAATATTTACATAATTTACGGTGTCTAAATGTGTTATTAAAATTGGCTACTGATAATGCTATCATTTTAAATAGTTTGTTGTCTACGTTGCCATTTATTTCTTTATTTATGAGTCATTAAAATTTTTAAGAAAATATTTAAAAATACAATGACTATAATAGTTGCTTAGAAATGAAAAACATTTGTTAACGACTGTTTTGTTTAAATTTTAAAAACCAATACGTTTTCCTCAAAAATGAAAAGCATTTTGTATAACCGTCTTTAAATGTTACATTAATAATGAGTAATTACGATATATGAAACGTATGTATCCAATTCCACATAAAGCCTGAGCACGAATTTATGTTTAGGCAAAGGTATACCGATATGTAAATAGTATCCTGGATCTATTTGCTTGACTGGAACTTCCGAAGTAAATTGAATTATCAAATAATACTTCAGTAATAGAGCTCAAAATAATACAGTCTGAATTTTACATTAAAATCAGCTTCATAAGCTGTTTTTATTCAATCGGTGAATATTAATATTCTTAATTAAAGAAATCTTTTCTTCCAATCACTTTAGTTAGTACAAATTGAATAAAAAAATGTCTCAGTCAAAATTTGACACCGCGTATCAGATAGCTTATCTGGCAAGGGTTTATAAAAATCCGTCTCTTCTTTACTTTCCGGTAAGATTCTCCATAAATAGTAGGCCGTACTTACGTCTTCCTAAGAAGGATACCGAAAATGCATTTTCATGCTCCCCAACAAACATGCATGCAGAAATCATAAGCAATATTCATCTCCCGTTTTTAGAAAAGATCCTAACATAAAAAAGGGATACGGGTTCGTTCCTAGGCAACGGTGATGGGGACTGAACCGGAAGTTCCTGTTGCAAAAATGGTGTCCTACCACTAAGCCATAATGAACATTAGCAATGAATGTTCATAATGAACACTGAACATAGCCATTAAGTTACATTAGCAAGAAGCCAATGTAACTTCAATAAACAATATTAGATATTTTTATTGACTAAATATACTATATATATATATATATTTTCTCGGACCACTTAAAATTCAGTAGTTGTTTCCTGGTGGCTTCAAATTCACTATTTGAAAAAAAAAACTTGTAAATAAAGCTTATTTATGTAATTCTGCATTTAAAAAATTAAACGCACACAATTTATTTTCAGTTTTTTAATATAACTTCCTTCCTAAGTTAAATATTTAATAAAGTTAAGCGGCATGTGATTTTTATGCAATGGAAACTAGAAAAAAGCAGCAATCATTAATGTTTGCACCATCTTTGTCACATTTTATGTCAAAAACATTTGGCAGCTTAATGTGTTTTTTTTATTATAAAAGCATCTACAAAACATTTTGCATCATAAAATTATTTTATTAACTTAAAGTAATGAAGCATTTTTAATAATAGTATTAAAATTTCTTTGACAATTTTATTCAAAATATTTATTTTCAGTTATTCTATGGTTTAAAAAAATGTTGCTTAAAATTTTATATATTAAAATATATTTGCATAAAGAGTTTTTACAAAACATTTTATTAATAAAATGTGTGTTTTTTCATTTAAGATAGAATATTTTAATATTTATGATATTACACAGTTTCTTCCTTTAAATAAACTTTTTATGAAAGTTATAATTTTAATAAATTGTTTATCACACATATCAGAATATCCTGTATGAATGATAATGTCGTATAGATAAACTTGAACTGTGAATATTTGTGAGTATTTAAAAAAGTATTCATTTTGATTCAAACGGAATAACATTTTACAATTCAAATTTAAAATGAAAATATTTTCAAAACTCTGTATTTATATTTAATTTATGAAATTTTTATAATATATTTAATGATTTTCATAATATATTAATATGAAATTTATTTTATATTCACTAAAACCATTAAACTATTCAACTGTGTTTAAAATTTCCTTTAGTCTACAATCAAAACTTTTTGATTAAACTAAATTATAATTTCGTTTTCACTCTGTAGGGCAAAATTTACTTTGGGGTGCATAAGCAGATTTTATCTTTCCGGAAAATATTTCTCATTTAAATTCCATGTTTGTAAATATTTGAAAAATTAAATTGTACAGTAGCCATTTTCCAGAGCGAATTAATCTCTTAAAATTATTCAAATCACTTTAGACAGGTATTTCATTTCTTTATGCATGAATACATTTATTTTAATTAATGAATCACTCTTCCAGTATATTTTAATTTAAATAAAAAGAAGTAATTCATATTCAACGTTAACTTAGTTTCATTTGGCTCAGCTTTTTATCTCTGTTCTAGTGACCCATTACTAATTACTGGCTTATCCTATAGGATGCGCGGTGCTTAAAGGGTTTATTATGGTACGCAAGTTATTGAAATAAAGCATGTATTTTTTTCTAAATATGTAAATAAAAATATCATTTCACATATTGTTTATTCTGTAAAGTATTTTAATTTGAAATTGCATGAGAGAATATTAATTTATTTTAATAAAGATAATTTATCTAAAGCCTCGAAGAAACCTATGGTAAAGGAAACCTCATAAACATATTAGCTTTTTTATAAGTTCATTATAAAGCTTAACGTAACACTGTACTTTTCCTACTTAAGGAAATAACTTACAGTTAAAAAATTGTATCCTTATGGGGCTTCCAAATATAAGAAGAGACTTCGATATAAATAATGATATGATATAAAATCTTGAATAATTTAAAAAACCTCACGATTAAGTTTGAATTAAATTAGTAAAAAAATTATATTTATCAGTAGATAATAACTAATTGATGCTTATATCAGATAAGTAAATATATAAAGCCTATTGCTCAGCTTTAATGATTTTTTTCAACCTATCTATTTTAACTTACACAAGGGATTTGTTTAGAGCAAATGTTTAAACCATTTAATATTTGTTGAACTATAATTAAACATTTAACCGTGTTTTATATAAAATTATATTTAGCATCGCAAAATAAATTACTTTGTAAATAACACATTTTCTCTTAAGCTTAAAAATATTTATTCCTTGAAATTCTCCTAAATGTAAATAGATAGCTTAACAAAACTGTTATAAATCATAATTATTACACAATGAGTAGTAGACTCAATAAATGATTCGATAATTCAGCTTTTTTAAGAATATTTATTTACTTTGGAAAGGTTTTTATAGCATACACACGCTGCATATAGTTATGTAGTAGCCAAAAATTAGTGAATTTCATTTACATAAAAGGATAACTGTACTAAGTATGTTATTTTTATGGTATAAAAATTTTCAAAATAAATAAAAATTACCATTCAAAACAAATTATGCAATACAAATTAAAAAAACTGAACACATTGAAAAAAACTACTGCTTAAAGAATATACATTGAGAGATAAATGTGTGTATATTTAAAAATCCATTTTTTTCACTGCCAAATGTTCCTTTTAAAAATTCTTTATAATAGACATTTTCAAGAAAGTGGACTCTGTATTTTTGAAAGAAAGAAAACACATTTTTCTCGAATTTATATTAATGGCCACATTTTCCGATATGCAATATACTGTAAATAATGTAATTAATGTGGAATTTCATACTTTTCAAACTTAGGAAAGAGTTTGTATTTATCCTTATCAAACAGGTATCGTATTAATAAAAGTCGATTGTATAAATGATGATAAAGTTTCAAATATCAGTATATTTTGTACACCACTTAAAATAATACACTAAAACGCCTTTTAAATTCTATCGTAGATTTTTGAAAAATATAGGATAATAATTTCATTTTTTGCAAAATATTTTGGAAAATTTCTGTTTAAGTCTGATGACAGCAGTTGGCAGAATGAATTTAAGAATCAGTTTTTCAAAGAGTAAATGCAAAATTTTTCAGAGAAATACTTATATACGATTCTTTTACTAAACATGTTTAGAATTTAATAAAAATAAATGAATGAAAATTTCATTGATTTCTTTTATTGAACAGCAGATGGTATTAAATTGTTCATATTAATCTTAGAAATTGTGAGAAAAATGTATGTATAATAATTTATAAAAAATTGAAAAAACACATTTTGCCATTTTTTTTTATTTGTAGTAAAAGATTTGTATAAAATGTAATTTAAATATCACACAAAAAATTTTAAAAAAAGAAAGAAAAACATTAGTTCTTTCCTCTGACTAAGAGATGAATATTTTTGAAAAAGCAAACTTTTTTATGCGTTTTTTTTAAAAAGAATATTCATGTATTGTTAATTAGAATGTAAAACATCAGATAAAAATATTATCGATTGTTGATAAAATGAAAAAAAATATTAAATTTATTAAAATGTAAAGTTTTTCATTTAGTGTGAAAGCCATTAACAATAATAATACAGCTTTAACCATTATCGGATTTTTTTTACCTTTTTAAGAATGCATAACGTTATATATTTTCAACGCTGAAATGTAACAAAGTTCATCTCTAATTTAATACAGCAACATTTTTCTTGATTAAATATCACTTAAGCATATTTTCTCAGAATAAAGAACTACAAATTTAATGCAGCCTTATGCAAATTATTCCTTTTCCTTCTGTTCAAATGATCTTTTCATCCATGCGTAGACATCAGCAACTCGCTTTTCTGTCTGGCGAACTTTGGTTCAAGTCTCTAAAGATTGGTTTAGCTGTTTATCAGTGATTTTGATTATGTTTCGTATATTAATAATGTCTTTGGTTATTTTTTGGATATTTTACTTCAAATACATCCATGTGTGTGTGTCACTAAAAGAAATATTAACGTTATCATCATTTGCTTACTATGTATACATATGCATGCTTTATTCTTTCAATTTATCTCACTTTACAACTGCTTCTAAATCATTATTTTATTCCATTCCATTCAGGAGCTCTTCTAAAATGTAAACGTTCAGTTAAAACTGACGAAATTAAAATAGAAGAAGTTAATAAAGAATGCAATGAAATAATTCCCTCTTAGAATAGAGTGAGAGGCACGAGTAACACAATATGAACTAATCAAGCTTATACTGATGCGATGTAAAGCATTATAATTAATGAAAGGGTATAGGTGAAGCGGGCACATCCCCTACTCACAACGCTGTAATTACTCGCTTTGAACAAAAAACGTGCATTTCTCAAAAATACTTCGGCACCCAATTGGTATTCGAGACGCGATCAGCGTTGTTGGGAATACAGAAGGAGAAGTGATCCTATTATGATAATAATGCTTACAAATTCCAGGGTGTGGTTTTTGAAGGTCCGGCGAGTACAGGCGGATGAGAAATTCTGGCGAAGGGGGTAATGGATCTCACTCTTGGACAATCCCCTTTTATTCTAAAGCCGAAACTTTAAAAATGAGCTGTGATTTATGACACCTTCAATAATTGGCCGGCACAAAAGCTACTGGGTTCAGCTCGGAGGTTGTTGCAGTGGATGCCTCTTAACGATCTTTTCCATAAAGGATTCGCATCAGGTTTAAGAACAATAGAGAAGGAAAAGGAGCTGATCGCACGACGAATTTTATGATGTTTTCTTTTGAAATCGTTCTTTTATTTCTTCATTCTCTTGATGAGCCTTCCCATTTTGTTCTTATCTTTGATAGCTAAACGTTTTCCATTAAATGTGATTGTTTTAGTCATACGATATAATTGTTCTCGTTGTAGAAGAAACTGTTTGAGTCAATGTTGGAACAACTCAAGTTGTGGTAGGACAAATCTATCGCATTTTGGAGTAATTTAAATAATTAGTTAAATGGTTGTTCGTATTTGATTATGTGTTAAGGTTTATGGTGACAAAACTGTACAGAAATATCTGATTATATTTGGATACAAAAGACAGAAAAAGCCTAACCAATACATTTAAAGGCCAAAATTTAATCCTTTAGGTATTATAGTACTTTCAGAACTCAATAAGTTCCTTAAAAATTCTAATCTTACAGAATTACCTCTGATTTTCAACTGAATGCTAAATCTGGATGATACAGCAGTAAATATATATCTATAATTCCTATGTTTTCATATATTTTCTTAAACTTAAAAATCTGAGTTTCTTGAGTTGAGAATTAAATTATTTCTAATCATCGTAAACTTTAGGATGTTTTTGGTGAACTAAAAGCATTAATCTTCCTGCAACATCTATCAGCAATTTAAAAAATCATATTTATTTTAAAATTATAGCATTTCACAGATCCAAAGATGTATTTTTCTATAAATTTGAGATACTTAGGTCTATTGCAAATTCTCTTACGTAAAATATTTTTCTGATTATCCCAATAGTGGTACTTATATTGTTATAATTAGATCAACTTGAATTTAACTATAGAATGACATTAAGCTAGTAATAAGGAAATTGCAGAAATGGGTCTATCGTGAATTATTCAGTTAAATACCAACCCTGGAAAAAATATTCTTAAGCAAATATCGATATATTCCGATTAGAGCGATTGAATACTACCTTAAAAAAAAGTGATTCTCAATCAAATATCGACACAATAACACTACAGATGACGTTTTGTCATATAAAGCTCAAACAAGCAATATGTATAGGTATAAAAATATTAAAAAGTTCTATTAAGGATATTTCTCGTTCCAGTTTTAATTAATTTTGTTCTTATAATGTGGTTTGAAGGAATCTATTGAAGTATTCTACCTGTGGTGAAAGGATAAACAAGTTTCGAGAGGGTAATAATGTAACGAAATTAAAGTAGGAGTTTGGAATATTGACAAAAATCTTCTTTGTCAAACTTGTAAATCTTTTCAAATATCAAATACAGTTTTTAAGAGAGGTTAGTCATAATTATCTAAACAAGATGATGCCAGTTGAGGATATTTAATTCTGCAGGGGTATGGAGATAGATCCTTGTCAATAGGCAGCATTATTCAACAGCTATGTTTGGAAGCAAGACAATAAATGCTATGGCTTAAGATGGCCAAATACTTTTTTTTTATAAATTTATATTGTCTGTTAAATTTATTCCCCTGAGCTATATTGCTTTCTGATTAACAGTTCTTCAGTGATGGCAAGTAAAGACTGCAAATTTCATCAACAAAGTCACATTTTTTGGGATGATAGATGTTTTAGTCATAGCAACAACATGGAATATAAGAAAGTCCATGAACCTCATTTTATTCCATTTCTACATTCCAAATTTTTTTCCATTAGAATAGAAAAGTGCTTTAATTGAACGTTTGAGAAGAATTAAAATGAATTGAGGTATTAAGATTCATTTTAAAAAATATTGTAATTGATGATCTCTGTTTATAGAAAGTATGTTACTCTTTTGTTTGTGTCCATTCAAAATATCAAAAGTGAAAGTGATGAGGTACTATTGGACGTTAGAGTTTCTAGAATGTAGAATTATTATAAGAATAGAGTAACAATTTTTTTCTGATCAAGCATGAATATTTGGTATTGAAATGTCATCTTAAAATTTAATTTTTTTTTCTTTTGATAAAATTCATTACATTTCCTGGAGAGTATATTAATTTTTTATTTTATTCTCCCTTTTAGGTAGAAAATTATTTGTTCCAGAATACCGTTTTAATAAAATGCTGCAATATTTTCTTAAATATTATATGCATTACATTCCTATTTATAACAAAATATCATCCATACTTTAAATAAAAATTACTATGTATTAATAGGTTAATATCTCTGGGTGCAATTCTTAGAATGATTTGAAAACAATATACACTCCATCTACTAGTCACAAATTACACTACCGTAGTATCAACTGAATTTTGATTATTGTAATGATTTTAATTTTTAATTTTTGTTGTGCCTTTCTAGAATTCACAAAAAGAAAGCTTTTTGCTTACAAAATTGTATATATATATATATATATATATATATATATATATATATATATATATATATATATATATATATATATATATATATATATATATATATATACAGAAAGAGGAGAGAGAAAAATTAATTTTAAAAGTGGTTAGTTACTTTTACAGTTATCTTTGAATTGTGCAGTTAATTTTAGACATTTTGCATAATAAAGAATTCAATAAAACTTAATTTCTATTTTTTAATACATGAACTATAATCAAAATTATAAATTTTGTTGTAAAGTTGCGTATGAGAAATAAAAATAAATTTTTATTTCTCTTACGTTTATACTTTGGAGTTTTGAACTTTAAAAAATATACTATATTAGAATCTGTTATGAAATCCTTAAATAATTCGGATTATCTTATTAATGTAATTAATGGAAAATTTGTTTTTTAAAATTATAACGCTAAAAATATGGATTTTTTAAAATGATTCTATGACTACAACAGTGGAAACAATACGTATCTTCAAAAAAGAACGGATATAATTTTCTTATGTACTATATACTTGATTAAAGCCATTAAACTAGAAAGGCAAAAGATAGTAAGAGCTCACTAGTACACTACTAAGCACTGTCTTAAAATGTTTCAAGAAGAAACTTTAACAGATTCACGTTCTAATATGGCAATGTATCTTCAGGCGGATTAATTAAGTTTATCGAACAAAGGCGTATCAACGAGTTAGAAATCCAAATTAACGATCTAATCTTGCTAAGTATGACTATTCGCTGCTTCTGAATATGAAAAATGAGTTTACATGTATTTCTTTTCCAACCCAATGATGAGATTGATGATTATAAATGCATTATTTTTATTGACCCCAGAAATGAATGACTTGGGACATTTCATTTTTGGAACATTAGCATACACATGAGTGTTTTAATGCTGGAATCGGTTTTGAATGCTCCTAAAATTTCGCAAATATAACTTTAAAAAAACTTCAATGCACTTCAAAGATTCCAAAGTTATTATCTTATACATAAGAGTTATTAATAATTACTATGAAAATGCGAGAGAGAGATTTCATCTTGGAAATGCCACAAATCTTTGAAGCGGGTAATTATTACCAATATTAAATTATTGAGAAACAACTGCAAACATTATTTAAAATTTTCTTATATTTTCTTTAAGAGTTATTAAAATTGAAATTAAAAATTTTAGTATAAAACTTATTATAAACTTTTCTTACAAGGTTATTAAATCTGTAATAAAATTTACACATTAAGTGAATTAGTATTTCTTTATAAATTTTATAATTTATGCATAAAGAGATACCAATTATCTTTATTTATAAATTTTACTACAGATTTAATAAGGATATGTAGTTTCAAATACCATTGGATTTTATTGGTGCTTGACAATACATATCTTTATAATTTATAAGAATACACTTGTATTTTCAAGAATATTAAGTTTTAAAAAATTCGTCTTATTCCATGATTTTCAATACGAATTTATTAAGTGGTACTTATACTAATGATATACGAATGTGATCAAATTACATTCAGAAAATATTCAGTATTTCTTATAAAAAAAAGTGACAAATAGGATTATTTAATTCAACGTAATGTTATTATATCATCTTTAAGTTATCATTTCTAAAAATTCTGCTGGTATGGGGAATAATTGATCAGTTAAAAATTTCAGTTTTACATAGAAAAAAATTTTTTCGCATGCGTACTATTCTTAAAAACTCCTTTATTTTTTAAGAAATAAAACTTTTTGACATTAATACAAATTAAGTAGTATTTTAATATCCTGAACAATAAAACTCAAATACTTAGAGTGCAGTATATTGTTATCTTATTTTTGTCTTTAACAAATTTGTCTCATTTCCTTTGACCCCTAAATTAGAAAGCAAATTTATATCATTTGATATAATGTCTACAAATGGATAACAAGTTATAAAATTTCAAACCTGAATAAATAATTGAAAATTATCTTCTTATAAATTCATAAAATAATTACGCATTTACTCAACTTGAAACATATTTTTTTAAAGCTATGTTTTAATTTTTGTTTTTTATATTATACGGTATACTAATCAGAAATGAAAAAGAAACTATTATTTTTTAATCATGTAAGCATTGTCTTTTCGCCGTTATCTTAAAAAATAAGTTTATTATGTAAAGAGATAACATTTTTAATAGATGTTGAATGAAAATAAATTAATATTAACCTTTTTCCTCATTTAATTATTAATTTAAATTATTCTCATTATTTATCTTCTTCATTATGTATTATATTTTTCTTAAGAATTTTATAGTTATTAAACTATTAAAATCAAAGAATTAATTAGAAAAAATTACTAATATTCTTAAAGAATGAAAATATGCTTATTCTTCTCAAAAATTATTTAAAAGGATTTTCAAAGATGATAATTTTAAATGTATAGTGAATTTTCTGAAAATTTTCATTGGATGAAAAGATTTTAAATTCTTAAAAGCATTTTTTTTAAAGTATTCTGTATTCAGGAAAGAATATTATAGGTTTTGAACCAAAGAATAAAATTATTGGCAGAAAAATATTTATGATCTTAAAAATTGGAAAGTAAAAAATAATTGTAACTGAAACACACACACACACACATATATATATATATATATATATTCCATTAAAACTATAAATTGATAACAAGTAATAGTTACCGGAACACAAAAACCGATTCCGAGATTTTAGAATCAATAAAAAATTCTGTATTCATTGATATCCCTAATTCCGAAAGATTTAAACGCGCAAATTCATATCTGAAATTCTAATTCTAATAACTTCTTGGTTAGCTAGTCAAAAAATAAAATGATTCTATTAAATTGAAGAGTGAATAAAAAAATTATTGGCGGCAGAAATTCTAAATTCCTTTTTTTGAAAAAATATAAAGTATCTCTTATAAGTTGAAAATTCCTTGACTAAATAAGGAAACTAGTTTTCTTATATCAATGATTTTATTAAAGTTTACTTTTTCTTATTCAAAAATTTATCTCATTCTAAAAATTCAAAATTTTTCTATTATAAACATTCTTTAATTATTTTTATAACAGTTTCACCAATGTGCAACGTTTCATCATTACAAATATTGATATATCAGTTAAGAAGTTAAAATCATACAAAAATGCATTTTAAAAAAGACAACTATAACTCTCAAAAGCAATAAAAAAATAATTTCAGCTAACAGACTGGGGTGAAACATTCTTAAAATAAAATTAAATTTCAAAATAATTTCTTCTACATGATATAAACATAGTGAAAATGAGTTGATTTCGTTGGTGAGAAATATGAAATTGAATGAAATGAGATATTCAATTTCATATGGAGTCAAAATTCGTATTATAGAAAAGAAAAGAAATATAGTTGAATAAAAATAAATTATATTGATTTCATTAATAAGTGCAACTCATTTATTTAATACAACTAAAAAGAAACATTCCTTATCAACGATAATCACTTCAAACAGGAAACTATGAAATAATCATTGACTTACTATTTCAGAGAAAGGTATAAATCTTTTTTTAACAAGAAATCGAAATATATCACACTAATTCCTTAGCATAAAAGAAATTTTACATAAATCTTCCTAAGAAAAGTGACCATTTTTTCTCAAACAGGTGGAACTCGTTTCGCAAGGATTATATATTCGCACATAATACCAAATATATCGATAAATATTTTGCTTACATATAATTACTAAGATTTATCTGTAAAAAGAGAAAAATCTTGCAGCTTTTATGCGTGTTTCGTGTTTAAAATCTGCTTGCGGTACAATGTATTATATTGCTAGTAGAACTAAGAATCATTATAGAATGAAATCATTTGTGTAATACTTAAAGTTTAATTACCTGAGAATAAAACAGTAAGTAAATAAACAATTATAGATTGCAGTATAACGATATAATACGCAAGTATAAATATAGTTAAAATTTCTACTGGAATCAAATCTTTTTAGTATTTAGAAAATTAAAATATAACAAATTTTACGGAATTTCTCTTGATTAACAAGAAAGAAACTGGAGAACAGGCATTTTAAAGTAGTTTATTTAGATTATAAAAAATTGCAAATTTTAATAAAACTAAAAATAATTTGCTCTGATAATAATATTATGTTACATTAGTTTAAATTGAAGTGTATTTTTTTAAAAGTTAAAAATATTTATAGTTACATAATTTTTTAATATTGTAATTGGCCCTATTAAAAGAATGAAAAACATTTTAATTTCGCTAATAAATCTTACTATGATATAACATTATAAATCCCAGAAATTATAATATAATCGTCATCTATATATAATTGTATTATAAAATTATATTAAAAAATTTACATAAACTATATAATAACTTATTATTATAAAATAAATTTAATTATTAAAATATATATAAATTAACTTGACATTTATTTCTCATGTAATTATCTATTAATTATCAGGCACATTTCATTAAATAGTTTTACATAAAAAGTGTGTGTTAAAAATTAAATATCTACCATAAAATAAACTTCGCATTGAATATTGATTTAGATATGTCAATACATTACTAAAAAATATGATTTTTTTCCAGTGATATTATTCATATATATTAGAAGTATTTTTGGACAAAATTCTATATACATCATACATAAATTTACTAAACTCTTTTATCACTTTAAAATGCTTAAAATTTGAATTGAATATATAAGTCAAACAAGTTTTGTTTGATTTTGAGGCATAGATTATTTTGCTTCCATTTTTACAGTTTAAAAATTTATTAAATTAAATACATAAATGAATTTTAGTTTTAAATAAATTATTCATCGAAAGTAAAAACATTTCCCCCATATTGCAATAATAAATAATATAAATTTCCTTCGTGCATCAAGTACTTCATATATTCAACATGATAACTTGCAACATATTCATCCCATTTAATACTGTATTCAATTTTTATGATGTAGAGGCAATGTTTCAACATCTTATGAGAACATGTATATGGATTCACCCAAGAAAATTTTATTCCCAAATAATGAACGCACAAAAAAAAAATGGAATGACCTCATGTTACCATCAGAGACTATTTAGAGAAATTTGAAGTTTCCTAGATTTAAATCAGTATATAGGACGTGAGATAAGGTAGGATATATCAAAAGACGTTAACTTTAATATTCTCCGTTTTACCACAAAAAAATTGCTTGCCAAAATAAACTTTAGAATTCTAAAGAAAGAGTCTGAAATACAAACGGTCATAAGCCCTTCTATAACTTAGAAGTAAACCTTTGAGGGTGGTTATGATATTGAGTGTGACAGCTCCCCAATTAGACCACTGTCAACTCAGATATTTGTCATGCGCGAAAAATGGAACCATCTGCATTTTGTATTTTTACCACATTTGTTCCTTCAAAGTCAATGTATAATTTACTTATAATTTTATTGAAACTTACTTGATTATTAATTGTTATCCAAAGAAGAAGCAGTGTTTTTCTGTTTTAACACACAAAAAAAAATTTATTTTTTTGACAACTTGAATATTATTTTTCCCGAATTAGACTATGTTCGAACAACTTTCGACAAAACACTTCACCGGAACAGAATCAAGGTGCATTATGAACTTCGGTGTATAAGGAATCAGTTTTAGTACTACTTCGCCTTCATTTCGGAAACACCATGCCATGTGCAATGGGGTAGTTGTGAATGGATAGTATATGCATATATGCAGCACTCATATACGTAATGCATATATGTATTATGCATGCCTACTTTTTATATTTAGTATTTGCATGTCGAAGGCGTTAATGAGAATCTTTTCGGACTAAGGAATGAGAGAAATCGAAAAAAAGAACTAGATTTTTTTTTTCTCTCTTTAATTCCTAAAACCTTATTTGTTTAAGCCGTGAAAATCGACTTAATGTGCAGATTTTTTTAGGTAGGATTTGTTGCACACAAAATGAATTGGGCGGCATGTTAAAGAGATATTAAAAATCAATAGCAACAGGTGTGTTTAAGCTTTAGAAACGAGACCTTTTCATGTGCATAATCGAAGGACGTTTGATGCATGAGTGCACTTTATGGACGCGTAGGGCAGGAGCAGGGGCTGGAGAAAGTTGAAGATAGTGCAGAAAGTTAGAAGCAAAATCCTTCTCCATAACCGATAAGAAAGATTATTTTTAAAACGCCCCCTTGCGTCTAAGGTGTGATAGAAATGAAGTAGATTCTTTTGAATAATGGAAGACGATGTTTTGAAGCATTTCTAGGAACGATGATAAGTGGAAATAAAAAAATAAAAATAAAAAAAACTCTTTTGTGTGTGTTTTCTTCAACAATTTTCTTCGATTGTTCGGAACTGTTATATCGTAAAATCTGCCCTGTCCCCTTGGTTGAATGACTGAAGCTCTTTGCATTAAATGGCATGATTTTTATTCTGGTATAATTTATTTTCGAACTGAAACTCCCCTATCATTTGTTCCGTTGGTGAACCTTCAAAGAATAAGCACTTCTTTACTAAATATTAAAGGAATTATCCTTTCATACTATTTCAAAAGTAAATCTAACAATATACTTTCATTCAATTAATGTGGATAAACTGTTTTCAATCGCTTCCAACAAATCTATAAAAATATTATAAAATTAGAAATAAAAAAATTTAACGACATGATTTTTATTCTAGAATAATTTATTTTTGAACTGAAACTCCCCTATCATTTGTTCCGTTGGTGAACCTTCGAAGAATAAGCACTTTTTTACAAAATATTAAAAGAATTATCCCTTCATACTATTTCAGAATTGAATCTAACAATATACTTTCCTTCAACTAATATGGATAAACTGTTTTTAATCGCTTCCAACAAATGTATAAAAATATTATAAAATTAGAAGTAAAAGAATTTAACGACATGATTTTTATTCTAGAATAATTTATTTTCGAACTGAAACTCCCCTATCATTTGTTCCGTTGGTGAACCTTCGAAGAATAAGCACTTCTTTACAAAATATTAAAAGAATTATCCTTTCATACTATTTCAGAATTGAATCTAACAATATACTTTCCTTCAATTAATATGGATAAACTGTTTTCAATCACTTCCAACAAATGCATAAAAATATTATAAAATTAGAAATAAAAGAATTTAACGACATGATTTTTATTCTAGAATAATTTATTTTTGAACTGAAACTCCCCTATCATTTGTTCCGTTGGTGAACCTTCGAAGAATAAGCACTTTTTTACAAAATATTAAAAGAATTATCCTTTCATACTATTTCAGAATTGAATCTAACAATATACTTTCCTTCAATTAATATGGATAAACTGTTTTCAATCACTTCCAACAAATGCATAAAAATATTATAAAATTAGAAATAAAAGAATTTAACGACATGATTTTTATTCTAGAATAATTTATTTTTGAACTGAAACTCCCCTATCATTTGTTCCGTTGGTGAACCTTCGAAGAATAAGCACTTTTTTACAAAATATTAAAAGAATTATCCTTTCATACTATTTCAGAATTGAATCTAACAATATACTTTCCTTCAATTAATATGGATAAACTGTTTTCAATCGCTTCCAACAAATGTATAAAAATATTATAAAATTAGAAATAAAAGAATTTAACGACATGATTTTTATTCTAGAATAATTTATTTTTGAACTGAAACTCCCCTATCATTTGTTCCGTTGGTGAATCTTCGAAGAATAAGCACTTTTTTACAAAATATTAAAAGAATTATCCCTTCATACTATTTCAGAATTGAATCTAACAATATACTTTCCTTCAACTAATATGGATAAACTGTTTTTAATCGCTTCCAACAAATGTATAAAAATATTATAAAATTAGAAGTAAAAGAATTTAACGACATGATTTTTATTCTAGAATAATTTATTTTCGAACTGAAACTCCCCTATCATTTGTTCCGTTGGTGAACCTTCGAAGAATAAGCACTTCTTTACAAAATATTAAAAGAATTATCCTTTCATACTATTTCAGAATTGAATCTAACAATATACTTTCCTTCAATTAATATGGATAAACTGTTTTCAATCACTTCCAACAAATGCATAAAAATATTATAAAATTAGAAATAAAAGAATTTAACGACATGATTTTTATTCTAGAATAATTTATTTTTGAACTGAAACTCTCCTATCGTTTGTTCCGTTGGTGAACCTTCGAAGAATAAGCACTTCTTTACTAAATATTAAAAGAATTATCCTTTCATACTATTTCAAAAGTGTGTGTGAATCGAATAATATACTAAGATGTCTTTCACTCAATAAATGTGGATGAACCGTTTTTAATCCCTTCCAACAAATGTATAAAAATATTATAAAATTAGAAGTAAAAGAATTTAACATGATTTTTATTCCAGAATAATTTATTTTTGAACTGAAACTCTCCTATCGTTCGTTCCGTTGGTGAACCTTCAAAAAATAAGCACTTCTTCACTAAATATTAAAAAATTATCCTTTCATACTATTTCAGAATTGAATCTAACAATACACTAAGATGTCTTTCACTCAATAAATGTGGATGTACCGTTTTTAATCACTTCTAACAAATGTATAAAAATATTATAAAATTCGAAATAAAAGAATTGTTTTTCAGTATCGATAATGTGAATGCAGTCTTATAATCCTTATCACTCTCAATATAATTTCAAGAATGATAACGACTGAAAAAATATATTCATACACACATTAACTTTCTATATATAAAAAAAGCTTCTTTTATCTGTAGTTTATAACATTTTTATAAAAATCAGAAAAGAAATTGCAATTTTAAATGAAAATAACTTTATATTGATAGAATAATATTAAATCGATACCCATTTTGCAGTTAAATACTTGTTTAAAATAGAAAGCTTTCCTAATACTTTTTTACTCATTTTTTTCTAAAATATTTCCATAATATGAAATTTTTATATTATGTAATAGCAAAAATGTGCCAAAATACTAAAATAAATAAAACTTTTATAGAGATTTTTTTAATAAATATTTAACACTTAAAAACTAAAACAAGGATTATATCTTAAGGATATTCATTCTTTTTTTCAGATGTACTTGGATTTCATTCTTTTTAATATCGATAATGTTTGCATCAGAATATAAGTAATAATTGAATTAAGGGAATTAAATAAAATAATACATATCAATCTACTGTGAGATTAACTTACTATTTAATTTATTTTTATTGGAAAAAAATAAATGTTAAATGTAAAAAAAATGTTCTTGCTTGTGGTATTATTAAAATATAGTTAATAATAAACCTTAGACACACTAGTTTAATTGTTTAACTAGTACCAAGTTGTGATATACTAAACTGGAAAGAAATACCAAATCTTCTTCGATATTCATTTTTGATTGAAACTCTTGTGTGGCGGAAATTAAATCAATATTTATTAAATATTTTTCATTTAAACTTATGCTTCCAGAAAAATAATTTCCAGATCAATTTTTACAAATGATTAATTGAAACGTTTTGATTTTCACATATTTAAAAATTTGCTTGTTATTTTTTTTTTATTCACTCTATACACAATGAACCTATTTAAAAAGAAGTCACAGGAGTGTTAATGCATTAAAAATATTAAATTATGTTCATATTTTTAAGTATTAGATAGTACACTCATGTAATTATTAGCAGGAATTGTCTTCTGAAAATGGATTAATTTAGTTTATAACTTAATATGCTTTAATCTCAGTTCCGTACATAAAGATAATTTTGGATTTGTTATTATGCATTCAAGTTAAGGAAATTTTTAATTTCTTGCGCAACAATTACCTTTTAAAATGCAATTTTTCAGTTTTTAATTTAAGAAAATAAACAGATGTTCAATTTAATGATTTTTAAATAAAAGTATTTTGTGGTGAAAATTATTGATCTCTTAACATTTTTTTCTAAGTATTAATTTGCAAATAATTTTTGAGGTTATTTTTATGTATTTTTCACAAAAAATAAAGATTTTTGACAATTTTAAAAGGTTTTCTTGATCAAATGACTTTTTGTGAATAAAACTGTCATATAAAAATTAAATACATTTTTTTCTATACTTAAAATATACTTAAATCCGCGAACAAATAGAATTTTTATCTGCTTGTTCGCAAATTTTCGCTAAGGTTGAATTGAGAAAGGCTTAACAGAATGGAATTCCTTTCTTATGTAAGGATGTTGGTCTCTGTCTAACTTAAAACATGTTCCATTTCGAAATTTAGAACGCTATCTAAAATCCTGTGTAAAATTGCTTATGCTGTAACATTCCGGAACCATATTCATTTCAGAAACGGAAGTATGTGGTTTTTGCAGCATTTTTTAAATTGTTATCCATGCGTAACCGCTAGCGTTATAAGGTATGCCATCGGATTTCTTTTTTTTATTCTACATGCCCTGCGTATACTTTTTTTTAAAGAAAATAATGATATTTTTCAACGTTTCAAAAATGTCGTTTTTATTTTATTTTATTTATTTATTTTTATTTTTTTTCAAGAGTAGCGAATGTCTTTTCGCCTTTCCCAATATGCTCCCGATCAAAAAAACATTCAAATCCGGTTGAATGTAATTGAAACTTCAATATTTGATAATTTTTCAATTGATTGGGAATAGGAAACACTCTACACTTCTTTCGATTTATTTTTAATTAATCGATACATAAGACTCGATGTAAAACCACTTTTTGAATAAAACTATGTAAACATGAAATATCATCGTTTTTCAAAATTCTAATTTCTTTCCAGAAAACTTTTCCACTAGAAGCCTCGATATCCTTAGCATTTTATATTCTTCGTATACATGACTTTTTATGTGTATATATTTATTTTTTATATGACATTTGATTTGAAATGACTTATTTGACTATTGTTGACTTCATTTGAAATGTCTTTTTTTTTTTTTTTTTTTTTTTTTTTTAAGAAAATAACGATATTTTTAAAATTTTCGATTTTTTTTTTTTTTTTTTTTTTTTTTTTTTTTTTAAAGAGCAGCGAAATTGATTGGGATTAGAAAACAGATTTTTTACATAAATTTGAGAATTTAACAAAAAAAATATCTGCTATAAAATATTATAAATCTTAGTTTATAATGTTTTTTTAAAAAAATGCAATAGAACTCTAAAATAAAAAAAAAAAATAAAAAAAAAATAAAAAAAAAAAAAAACTGAGTAAAAATATCGAATTTAAACTAAAAACTGTCAATTTTGGGAACGATATATTTAACTGCTTACTATACAACACCAATCTCAGTTTCTGGAAACCGAGATCTTAGTACTTTAATACTTGTTTACGAAAAGCGTTCGGGTCTTTTAATTTCTCTTTCGTTGTTCATTTTGCCTAATTGGATGTGGCAAGAATCTAATCCCCTACGCAAGATCTTAAATTAACAACTTGCGCTTTTGCAGAGTCTCTCAACCTCTATAGTTGAAGGCTCATATTCGATTTATGGCTTCTCTTTATCTTTCCGAAAAGTAAAAAAGTAAAAGAAGGAAGGATGGGGGAGAAATATATATAGGATATCGTGACTGGAAATACGTCTGTGGATCTTTTTCTGAACACCGAAGGTGAAAGAAAACTCGCAAAACTGATACAACATCGCGTGACATGGTGGCATTGCGACCCCTAGTTTATCACTCGTCCATAGGGGCAACCATGCGGCTAACTGCAACCGCTGATCCTCTTACAAACTGAGAAAATCATTATGATTCGTGCGATTTCTTCTTAAAAGCAAAAAGAAGAAAGAACGGTGCTGCTAGAAGGAATTTCAAGAATGTTTTATTTTGGTAGTATTTTATGAGATGCTTTAAAACAATGAAGACTTTGTGCAACCCGAATCACAATTCCTGTCAAGCCATATCTGAATGATCAATCCACTTTGATTTTCAAATATATTAATGAAATCAATTCTTTCTGAGATTATTATTAACGTATAAGCAAATGGCTCACATGCAATCATTTTCTATTCATTAATTTTTAAAAAAATATGCGCAAAAACGAATACATTTTTTGTCAGTCAGCGATAAATCAGGATTTATTTACTTTTAAGGATTGACTTTTATTTAAAAAATTTCAAATATTGTAATTAGAAAGGTAAGAAAATAGCCCTCTAAATATATTGTTTATAAAAGTTCACTTACTGAGATTATATTATTATATAGAGCAAAACTTTATTAAGAAATTAAATTTAGCTACTATTTTTACGACTAAAAATATGTAATGTCTTAATATTTACTTGTTTTGTTATTTATTTTTTCACTGAGTTACTTTCATAACATAAAATTTAATAAAAATTTCATGAGAAATAATAAAATATGAGAAATTTAATTATATTTTATAAAATTATATATTTCACATAAAATATCATTATAAAAATATAATTCGATACAAAATAGTAAAAGGAAAAGAAATTATTTTCCATGAAAAATTAAATAATTGATGTTTGAACAGTAAGTTTCGACGGTGAATTTATTTCTATATTTAGTAAAGTGAATTGATAAACTGTGAACTCCGTTTACTGCCAGCAAATTCCTGTGGATATTTGAAGCAAGCAGGTATGCACTTAACGCAGTGTATTGACAGGACAGTAGTTTCTCGAGTTTTCTCCTTTGCAACTAGTAGATATGCCTCCCCCCCCCCCTTTATGAGAAGTTCTCAAAGTAGGACATTCATACGGTGGATATTAAAAACACCTTTGATTAGCCTTAGGTTTTTAGTTCTAAGTTGTCCACTAGATGGCGCCAAAAATCTCTCACCATAGTACCTACCACTAGGATATCCTAGTGATAGAACCACCCTGTTCGGAATGAAAGATACCAGGCTGGTACCCAGCCACTGTTGAAGAACAAAAACTGGATATCACATTTCTATTTTTTTTTTTAGGATGGGCACTTGAGAGATTTCCGAGTTTTCTTCCTTGTAACACGTTTTGAGTATACGACTCTGAATCTGTGAAAAGTCTTTCCGGAAAACAAAGATGTGAATATAAATGCAAATATTTAGAAAAAAGAGAATGATCTCATATTGCTCCGAAGATATTATATTGCAATGGAAATTACAAATGTCTTTGCTATTTCATCATACATATAATTTTTTTCTGGTTTGTGTGAATTGATCTTTAATACTTTTGATTATTAAAGTTTGTTGGGGTTTTTATTGTGAACTTGACTGTCGCATTTAAAGTGATTATCATACTTAAAAAGCCTTCATTCAGGAGGTGAAATAATTTCAAGCAATGATTAAATAGTCAAAATTAAAAAAATAAAAAAAATAAAAATTATATTCACTTATAACTATATTTACTGTAAAAGAGAATAAAATAATTTTTGAATTATGTAAAAAGTAGTTTTCTTTTAAACAATTGATATATTTTAATATCTAAACAAAGTAATGTCTGTTATTTTTTATTTGTAATTACTATTACGTTTGCAGGTATATATATATTTGAAATGATTTTTAAATAACATCTGATAGCAAAAAATGAATGATAGTTGAAATTTAAAATAAAATAAATTATAAGATAATTTTGTTATTAAACTACACTCGAAATAACAGCTATTTTCCAAAAAAATTCATGCAAAAACAGCTATTTTCCAAAAAAATTCATATGTGTTAAAAATGCATGTTTAACAGTTGGAAATTAAATGTTCATTTTTTTTTTCAGCTGAATAAATTCTAGAGAATGATTTACATTTTGTAAATATAAATAATTAATTTTTATTTAGTATATTTCTAGTATACAAGGAAATAAAAAAAATCTCACTTCCAATGGAAATAAAAGAAAATAATATAAAGATTTAGATAGCCCTTTATCACATTAAAACTGTTTGAATTAAATATAATATTCACTCAACTTAAACTATTCCTATGTTGTTTCATTTTTAAATTTTTATTAATGTTTTTAAGTTAATTCTCAATAATAGACTTCAAAGACATTAATATTCAAGAAATTCTTTTATAAGCAAAAGCACAATGCAAATACTAAGAAAAGGTGAAAACGGAGAATCATTTAAGTACAGTTTCTTAATACAAATTACAGATTTTGTGAAAATATTATAAATAAATAACAATGGAATGAATTTTAAATGTTTTAATGTATAAAATATGCATGTATTGTAATAAACGTCTTTATTGCATAATAACATGCTTATGTTTTTTTTAATCTTGTTATTGTTGTCATCTTTATCATCACTTGCAAATTGAACAATTAATTAATTTTTTCTACTAGTTTAATAATTGGTTATTAAACTAGTAAAAATCTAATGTACACTGTAATATTAAAAGCAGTGCAATAATACCATATGGTTTCGCCAATGAAAATGAAACAATTCTATGTAAAATTATTCCAAATAATCGTCTGAAATTCTCCAAACAAAGATTTAGAAGTGTTATCTCCATAAACATCCATAATTTAAAAGTATTCTAAGAACAGAATTTGCTTAAAATATTTTTTATTATTGTTATACTGAATACGTGTATAATAGGATTCATTCTGGCAATCTAAAAGGCCAAGTTCTTCGATAGAATTTTCAACTTTGTTTTTTAAACCAATTGTGTACGCTTTTTTACCCAGGGACATAACTGATTCTGCAAAATTCCCGAATTGTTTGGTAACAGGAATGTTTGGAAATGATCTAACTTACCAACCATTACTATTTTCAATCAATTATTTGTTCTGTTTAATTGGAGGACAATTCCATGTGCTATGGACTATAGCACATGGAAACAAGAGGCTATGGTGGACTGGTTCGTTAGGGCGTCGTTCTCATCATCAGAATGTAGTGAGTTTGAATTCCGGCTTAACCGAAGATTCCTCGTGTTCGCTAAAGGCGGCTGGGGCACATTAAAACTGGGCGTAGTTGCAATGTTCTCCAAGTGAAATGATATCTCTTGGGGTGGCATGCCAAGTATTGGGGGTTTTCTATTTGGTCACAGCTTCAAAATCATGAAGACTCTATCCGGCTGCTTTTATCTAACTGATGGAGCCAAACTCAGGGCTAGGTACAGGGAAGCATGCTGGTGCCACACACACATATGGAAAAAACTCACATCATTACGAAGTTATTACCAGTTTTTATTGTGTATGAGTGCAACTTTGGTCTGAATCTCGAGAGGTTTGTTTCATATTTAAATTCTACAATTAATTTAAGATATGAATTTTTCATCTTGTTCGACATTAGTAATTATGGAGGAAGTAACAAACAATAGTATATTCGCCATTAACATGAGAAAAACTGCTTTAGTAAAATGAACTTTAAACACGAGAAAAATATATACAGCTCTGATATTGTTGCATTATAGTTGTTGTGGATGTTATAGAGGGCTTCCTAAGAAATAAATCTAATATTCAACTAATAACTTAACAGATAATTCCAAAATATATAATACCAATCTTATTAGAATTTGATATGTTTTTAAGGATGCATGTGGTGGGCGTAGTTTTGTATGCTTCAATTGAAATAGAGCTGGGAAATGATTGGTTAAATGCTCGATCAGGCTGTTGTTAATACTAATTCATCATTTTGGCATACATGCCGTTTAATCCAGGATGCCAAATTCTGAGTTTGGTGATATTTTTTGGCGGATTTTCTTATGTATCTAGTAATCTGGTTTATATTACGTCATAGATATGGAAATCAATAAGAATTATGAAGAAAATTCTATTTGGGCATTTAGGTCATCACGTACATCACAATACGTCATCTTGGACACATTTCTTCATCGCCAAAAAAATTCAGAATTTGGCATCCTAGACTATATGGCATCTGTGCCATCATGTTATATGCAAGTAAGAGTAACAACCCATTATTGTACTGGGAAATTACAGAAATAACTCTCTTTTAATCGGGTATTTGTCGTTTGACATGGGAATAAATGAAATCTTTACATAAATAGATTTGTAAAACATGTCATGGAAATAGCTTAAATCTTAAAGAAATATTGCGAGTGTACGAGAGAAATCTAAAAATTACTTTTTGCGAATGAAGTAATGTGCTAACTAATTTCTTTGGCATCAACCATTAATTTTTTCATTTTTATGAATTTTAGATAAATTTTAAATATTTACGAAATTAAACTTCAAAAATTCATCAGTAATAATTAAAAACTTTCAATAAAAAATCTTAGGTTGTATGTGCTTTAAAACATAACTTTAAAAATATTCATTCATTTAAAAACTTGATTTTAAATTACAAGAAATAGATTTTCGTTGATAATAAACTAAAGAAATAAGATTTATGTAACATCTTTGAATGCAACACATATGATATGTGAAGTTTATTAATAAATATTATTAACACTTTAGGCCAGAATAGATCGAGTAAATAATTCAATATTATAACATATATTGACTATAAAAACTGATATCTTTAGAAAACTTTTTCACGTTTGTTGATTGATAAGTTATTTAAAACAAAATAAGCAAATGTACATTTAACATTTGTTTATTTTGTTTTAAATTTTAATTAATTGTTGTTATAGTCAAAGGAAACCTGAACATGACTTATTATTTATATTACCCGACACTTTCATCACAGTGTCATAGTAAATGTGCTCCATAATTTATCGTATAATTAGAAACATTATCACACTTTTGATTACAGTAATTATAAAATTTAATTTATTTAAAATTTTTGCAAAGAAATCTTTTTCAAATGACATATGTATTCCCAAAATACCAATAAAAGTATTTTTATGATAATTTTTAGCAATTACATTAAATTATTCTTTTATTGAAATTTTATATTTTAGAAAAATTTGAAAAATAAAGTTCACAGTTTTTAGCGTTTCCAAGAATTTCTTAATTTTTATTTATTGTGAGTTTCTTAATTTCTTGCTTGAAATTTCTTTTTGCAGTGAGATTATTTGTTGCTTAATCCTCACAGCAGAACGACTTCTGATTAATACTTTCCTTTCTTCTCACTTCGATGTTCAAATAAACATAAAATTCAAAGAAGTGAGAAAATGGGAAAACTAAAAAGTTAATCTTAAGCTTTCTTTTTGGCATAAAACTAATTTACACTTTTGTTGCGATTTGCATATTTAAACAATTTAAAGAGGAAAATAATATGTACAAAAATAATTTAGTAATCTTAAGTAGAAATGTATAATGAAAATAGAAGCTTCTTAAAGAGAAAATATACAGCTAAAATAGAAATAATTAAAGAGTTACAACTTGTAAGAAAACATTTCGAATCCTCACCAAAAACTAACTGCACGCTATTATAAATGAGGAGTAATTTTTGATTTTTAATTGCTGTTTTTATGCTAATATCCATAACTCTTCCTAATATGACCTTTCTAGGGTTTTTTTTTTTTTTTTCATCTATTGTTCTACATTTTTTATATTGTGATCTGCCTACAGTTCAAATTTTTACCATGCAATCATTTTTTTAAAAATGCCCTATGCTGATCAACTTTATATTTTATTAAGAATTAAAGTTTTCCTCTGAGTAGAAGTTTATATGAAATGACTGAGAAAAGTCGAAGATAATATGTTTGCTATGAGATCATGTGCAATTATGCACTTCTCAACAACAATGATGTTGTGTAAAAAACGTATCTTTTAAAGCAAAATACTTCCGCCCAAATGCAGTATAATCCAGAATGCCAAATTCTGAGTTATTTGATTTTTTGTGGATTTTCTTAATAGGATCCTTAAAATTAACAATAATTTTAAAAATAGATTTGTTTATGTTTGGAGAAGGTTGTAATAAACTTCATTTTGATCATAATTTCTATTAATTTACAAATGCATACAAAATTAAATTTACGAATTTTATTGTATTAAAACATTAAACAAAGAAAATTGATAGCAATAATTGTTAAAAATAACGCTACCTATGAATTTTTAAATGGAGACCATTTGGATCAGATTTACTGTACCATCACCTTTGGCGTGTTTTTTTGGCGAAAAATTTGACGAATATTTTTACTGGAAACCTGGCAAACTAGTATTTTGGCAACCCTATTTGTCATTAATTTCTCATGAATATTTACCGATTTAAATTCATCAATATAAAATTTAATCAAAACATTTTATGGATAATTAAACATACCAGCTTTATTATTTTACCATTGATGTTTGAAATCTATAAGTCTGCGTTTTTGTTAATTTTGTAAAGTTAGTGGAGCATATTGTTAGATACCAACAATGTATGAAATATTTTTCACTATATTTCAGCCATTTTCCCTCCCGCTGTATTTCCCGATTGGAAATTCGTCATACGGTCACTTTTTGAAAATTTCGCCAAGGGTGACCGTACGGTAAATTTTTACCGACTATTTTTTAACAATGCTCTAACATAAACAAACTACGACTAAAATCCGAGGAAAGAGAGCGTGACAAAAGATAAACTAAATAGAATAAAATTTTTACAGTTGGGTGTGCTACTCTTTTCCTGCGCTCTAAAAACATTTTACTTATATAGATTTCCACATAATCTTAATGGTAAGCTAGGTACAGAGAAGTATGCTGCAACGCTTAGCTATATAATAAAACATAAATACTCTAATATATATATATAACTAAACTAAAGTGCTGTAAATGTTAAGAAGATTATATAGATTACAAGAAGAAGTGAAAATTCACATTATTTCAACAGGGATAAATCAGTTTTGTTTTTTTAAAAATATTAACGGAATTGTTCCCTTTGGTGAGTCATAATACAACAAAGTGTATCTGGCATCATAGTGTAACAAAAAAATGTTTTAAATATGAAAAAGTTTGACTTTATTCAGAAAAATGCGTTAACAATTCAGAGTTATGAAAAATATTGATATGAGATAATTCCTTAAAATATGTTACACAAAAGCCATGATGTTTTCATAAATGATTTTAGAGATTTTAGAATCATGACAATTTGTCTTTTTTACACATGGAGTATTAGGAATAAGTTGGTAATTTTTTATTAATTTATATCTTTAAGTTTTAGACCCTAATTAGTCTCTACTTCCGAATTTTTGTTTAAAAATTCTGCCAAAAATGCTAAAAGAGAAAAAACTAGGAAATTAAATAGTTAAAATTTAAGAGAATAAAAAAATGTTGACCCCAATTAAAGTAGTAACTTCTTTTGGGAGTTCATTAGATTATTGTACAAACTTAGTGAAGTTTGTAAAATAAGATTATGTTAAGAAACACCCGAATAAAAAAATTATTTTATAGCATATAGGACAATAAAGACAATATTTAAAGATATTTATTTCAATATAAGAGCGTTAAGTCTAACAATTATAAACGACCCACACACACAGCACTAATAATCTTGATATATAATATTTGATATATATTTCAAAAATCAAAGTTGCATTAATATGTTTCAAACATCAAAATTATGGTAATATACATGAATACTGTTGTACATCTTCAATAAAATATGCAAAATGTAAGAAATATTAATTATAAATAGGAAATAATACATAAAATCACAACTGCGAGTACAAATTTTTAGATATGAATTCAGTTCTTTTAATGTAAATATAATTAGAAGCTGACTACTGATTAAATAAAACTGTAAATGTGACGATTAAAGTGAATTTAAATAGAAAAATCGATATTTTTCCTTTTTTTAACAGAAGTATATTTTTAAAATTGTAAAATAGTTATCTCACATCAATAACGAAAATTTAAAATTTAATGAACAATCATATTGTTTGTAATTTTAACATTTGATTTGAAACATTTTGGAGAATCATGTGCAGAAGTAATCGAGCTATGTAAATCAGGAATTTGAGAAGCACTCTTCTCTAGCGACATATCGATTAATTTTGATACCAATCTATATGCTTGACATAGAAAGGTATATAGTGGGAAAATAATTAAGCTTAAAAAGATATTAGCTGGCGAATATAAAAAGCATGAAAAATTACAGATATGAGATAAGACGATAAAAGTAGTGAGTTGGAAAATCTAGTGGATATTTTTATCAGCTTAAAATTACTTCTCCTGTCCTAATTGCTGATACTGAAATTGAAAAGGAAAACAGAGCTTATGCTGCTATAAGTAGAAAATCTTAGAACATTCAGAATAATTTTATTTGACAGTAAAGACACATGGATGTTTTCATTTTCGAACAAAAATTCGATTACTGCATGTGATTCCTTGATATTAATGAATACGTGGATCTTCTTATATTTCTTTTTATTCAAAAAATAGTTAGCTCATCTAAGTAAGAATTAAAGGAAGTATTCCTTTATTTGAAAAGCAGCTTTGACATCAAGTGAGGGATAAAATAGATGAAAGACGCAGTAAAACGTTTGCACCTCATATCCATAAGGATTTTTCATAAATAAAAAGCTGCATTTCCGAGTCACGAAACTGAAAATTCTTAAAACCCACAAGCACTCACCTCTACAGATTTTGACTGCAGGACACAAAAACGAAATTCTTATCTCTCGTTGTTCAATAGAGTGTGGAAAGAGATCCAAATCGTTCCATTTCGAAGAACGTGGTCTTATCACTAAGCTATGATATATATATAAATATATATATTGTCCGTAACTATTATATGATATACAAGTATAGTCCCTTCGGATAAATGTCAAAGTGGAGCGATTGTATCCTCTGGTGCTGCCATCTATCGGAGGAGTTTAGAGCAAAGTCGTACTTTCACTTTCGTGATGCTCTGGCTAAGCGAAAGACGCACCCTACTGACTAAAATTCATATAGCCAACGGCATAGCAAGCTTGGCTTGTCCAAGTGTTATGAGCAACAACAACAACATAAGTATAGTATATTAACTGTATGTAGTTTACTCTAACTTAGTAGTAGGACAACACTTTTCAAAATTAAATATTCCAGTTTTGTTATCAATCATCAATCACCAGCCATTGTTAAATAACGAGAGATCGTCGTGTTTCCTCTGCTGCCTACATCACACTTTTAATAATGGGTGCTTGGAAATTTTCCGAGTTCATATATCCTTGCGGAAAAAGGATATTTCTAAGTCTTACTCCCTGGAAGCAATACCTTGTATTAATTAAAATAATTTTATTATTGATTTGAGCTGTCATCAAATAAACTACATTTAATGTAAAAAGAGATAGTTTTCCATAAAAAATTTTTTATTTTTTCATTATTATTTATATTAGCTTGTTTGTAAAAATAAAATAGGCATAGCAACTGAAGCGATTAAGATTGTTAAATTAAAAAGTAATTTTCTGTTTATTAAATATTCAGTTAACTCATCGCTCTTATGGATGTTTCTAGTAAGTTTTTTTTATTCTTTAATTATTTCAAATATTATAAATGGAATTTGATTTTTGCTACCAAATTAATGAATGAAATATTTGATTAACGAAATATTAATTTGTTCCACGAAATGAAGAAAATGCAGCTAAAATTAATGATTTTTCATTATTCAAAATTTTAAAAAACAATATATTTAAATATAAGAAAACTATAATAAAAAAAAGATAAAAATCCTTAATTAATAGATAAATTAATAAAGGGATTAAATAAAAAATTATCTTTAAAAAATATTTCTTAAAAAAAACACATTTTTTATGAGTCATATACATAAAAATTATTATTAGAAATACAAAAAGTGCGAACCTAAATTTCGAAATTTTAATAAATTTTCATGTAAAATCGATAATTTTTTGTAATTAAAATTTTCTCATTTTTTTATTATTTATTAGTTATACACATTCTTACTTTCCTTCTTCAAAAAGAAATTATCAATTTTTACAAGAAACCAAGCTATCAATAAGTATAACTTCTTTCCGATAGCAATAAGCCGCTCGCCGATACCTCCCATAGATGAAGGGAAAACTATCTTCCAAAAAGCCGGTTGTTCATTTTATTTCTCCAAATCACACGGCGTGTAAATCCTGAGTTATGATTGTTACGCCTTTTACCCGTCTACTAGGTGGGCTAAATATTTCAAAGACAGAAAGGGATTACCAATAAAAGGAAAGAAAACCAAAATGGAACAGTGAAAAAAAACAATAAAGGAAACATGCTTTTGGACTGACAAATCGAATAATTTATCTAAATGGATCTTAGAGCAAAAAAAAAAAAAAAAGAGCAAGCAATAATATTTTGAGTTTATTATATATTCCATTATTATGTTGACCTTTGTGTTCGAGAATTAGAAAAATGGCAAATTTGGTGTTCTTCCTAATTGTCAATCGTGACGATGGGCTTTGCTTAGTAGCATAGTGAAAGGGTGAATTTTATTGGCGTGTAAATATTCCCGATCTGTGAGAACAAAGAAGTTCAGGCTCATTTTACCCCTATTAGTTTCCAGAATAATCCACGGGACATTTTTATTGGAGAAAGCTTAACTTTATTTGGCGTTTTTTTAACAACCCCCACTTAATATTTTGAGAATGTACTCGAGAAAATAAAATTTCTATAATGTAATTTCAAAATGGTCGATACGATCATAATTATGTTACTTAGATACGAGATATTATTTAAAATGCTATATTTTCGTCTAAGAATGGTCCTTGATGGTATGCTACGTTAATCCTCTACAAAATGCATTTACGGTGTTATATTTATGGTGTTATTTAAAGCATGAAACAATAGAACATTTAAAATCCCGCCGCCCACACTGTCTAGTGGTCAGAGTGCTTGACTGCTGGTAGGAAGGTCCTGGGATCGAATTCAGTTCGGGGATGGTTGTTCTTTTTCTTTCAGTCTATCCTTTCTTTGTATGAATGGGTTGCGAATGGGGTTGCCTACCCTATAAACGGGCACCTATGGCATGTGTGTACTGAGGAAGTCGGACTCTACACCAAAATATGGTTCAGTTGGAAGAGTGGAGCAGCGCACCCTATAATTCAAGCTTAGCTGCCACAAAACAGCAACAACATGTGAAATACAAAACTGTTTCAGCAATAAGTGTTAGAGATGAATCTGCATTTTGAATTCCCAAATATGTTGAAGTAGATGCTAGGAAGTGTTTTTCTTCTTTTATAGATAAGAATAGAGACTTCGTAAGGCAACTAAGTTCTGACCAATGGCTATTAACTCGTAAGAGTTTTCTGAGCATATAAACAACGTTGTCTTTCAACTAACAGAAATAAATTAGCCTTTTTTTATGATGCCTAAGGCATCAGACGTTTGGTTGCGATTTGCCACGCTGGCAGCTGATTGATTAACACTTTGACCTTCAAATCAACAGTTTGTGAGGTGGATTCTCACCTCGGGTTTTAATTTTTGTAGCAATTTGGAATCCACTTTAAGCAAAAACTCCCAGTCCACCAATTAGTACTCATATCTAAAAAAGGACCATTGAACGATATGTAAAACAAACCAAATTTGCTCACGAGTAGAGATGTCATCATTTTAAGAGAAATATCTTCATATAATGGAAAAATATATTCATATAATATATATTCATATTCTTATCTTCATGATCATATATTCATATTCATATCTTCATATAATGGAGATATATATTCATATCGTATATGCAAAATAATATACGATATCATGAAAATGCTCAAAAGGAATTATCGATATAAAAAGGCTCCATTGGATAAGTCTGAATAAATGTGAAGTACGAAAATATATAAAAATTATCAGAATGTTTATAATATAAATTAAACTTTTTTAAGAAAAATATCAACCTTTCTCACGAAAATGAGCTAATCATAAATGCGCTTTTCCTAAAACCAATTTATAAATTGTACTTTTTTATGTAATGTTTGTGTATAACGCTTTGCATAATTACCCTCGTATACGATTGCATTGATTAAAATTTGCGATATCTTTAAATCTATAAAAAATTTCAATGTGAGCCATAAATTCGGAAATTAAATACTCACATAAATTCATTTATTTATTTATTTGAGCTTCTTAAAAATAGAAATAAAATTCAAAGCAGTAAAAAAAAAAAAAAAAAAAAAAAAAAAAAGTTACCAAGAACTTTTAACTAAATTTGGCTACTAGAAAGTAATTTTAATTGCGTGGTTTAAAATTTCAGTAATAAATAAATAAATATGTATTGAAATAGAGAAAGAAACAATTCTTTAAAGAAAATTATTCCCAATATTTTTTGAAAAGTAGTTAAACTAGTTAAATGATTAAACAGTTACCAAGAACTTTTAACTAAATTTGGCTACTAGAAAGTAATTTTAATTGCGTGGTTTAAAATTTCAGTAATAAATAAATAAATATGTATTGAAATAGAGAAAGAAACAATTCTTTAAAGAAAATTATTCCCAATATTTTTTGAAAAGTAGTTAAACTAGTTAAATGATTAAACAGTTACCAAGAACTTTTAACTAAATTTGGCTACTAGAAAGTAATTTTAATTGCGTGGTTTATAATTTCAGTAATAAATAAATAAATATGTATTGAAATAGAGAAAGAAACAATTCTTTAAAGAAAATTATTCCCAATATTTTTTGAAAAGTAGTTAAACTAGTTAAATGATTAAACAGTTACCAAGAACTTTTAACTAAATTTGGCTACTAGAAAGTAATTTTAATTGCGTGGTTTAAAATTTCAGTAATAAATAAATAAATATGTATTGAAATAGAGAAAGAAACAATTCTTTAAAGAAAATTATTCCCAATATTTTTTGAAAAGTAGTTAAACTAGTTAAATGATTAAACAGTTACCAAGAACTTTTAACTAAATTTGGCTACTAGAAAGTAATTTTAATTGCGTGGTTTAAAATTTCAGTAATAAATAAATAAATATGTATTGAAATAGAGAAAGAAACAATTCTTTAAAGAAAATTATTCCCAATATTTTTTGAAAAGTAGTTAAACTAGTTAAATAATTAAACAGTTAACAAGAACTTTTAACTAAATTTGGCTACTAGAAAGTAATTTTAATTGCGTGGTTTAAAATTTCAGTAATAAATAAATAAATATGTATTGAAATAGAGAAAGAAACAATTCTTTAGAGAAAATTATTCCCAATATTTTTTGAAAAGTAGTTAAACTAGTTAAATGATTAAACAGTTACCAAGAACTTTTAACTAAATTTAGCTACTAGAAAGTAATTTTAATTGCGTGGTTTAAAATTTCAGTAATTAATAAATAAATAAATATGTATTGAAATAGAGAAAGAAACAATTCTTTAGAGAAAATTATTCCTAATATTTTTTGAAAAGTAGTTAAACTAGTTAAATGATTTTAGTTCTCATAATATTTATATGAATGATGAATTACTCTATTGTTCCATTTAATCACAATTTTGCCAATCCTTTATTCCGTCGTTACAAGGAAACGTAAAACGCATTAACATTTTATAAACAGTAGGCAAACAAAATAGAAAAACAATAGTGACAATAAAACCCATTTTTTTTTAAAAATTATTTATTATAGTTAAAAATGAGAGATAGTACGATAACATTTAAAAAAAATGAGAACACACCTAATACTAAGAATACTTTTTTCCCATTTATTGAATTATTACAAAAATATCATAAGTTTATACGAAAGACTGTCTTTATTTTTTGTATGAAGAATTTTATTTAAAAACGTGTTAAGGAATATAGACCGCAGAAAAAAAAATTTATATACATATGAAAAAAAATATATTCTTAGGAAAAAAAAAAACAGATTACTGAAATATTACACTTTTTATAATCATGTGTAAACTTGAGATAAATGGCTATGCTATACAATCACTGATTCCGTAAATGTGAATTTATTATCCCAACCATATTGAAAATATCTGAGAAAGTTCGCGTCTATTTACTTCATACTGTTCGATAAATTAGTCAAAATTACTGAAGAATGAAAAAGAGAAGGCTATTCCAGACACTGGGCCGTAGTTCATCAAGAACCAAAGCAGAAAGCGCTTCATTCCCATGTATAGGCAAGAAGCTCGCCGTAAATCATGGAACGCTAGCAGCTCCAATAATCTCGGTGTGTGCATGGTTGGAGCATTGGTCCCAATTATCCACCGCAAACACAAGCTTTTCCTTCCATCGACTGTTTTTTATTCGCCTTCTGTGACAGTGGGATGCCTTGTTAGCTGAGCGCGCGTTACGGCTGATTTACAAGTCGCTCGCGCCACACGGCGGCGAACTTCAGAGCTCCCCCACCGACGCCTCCGGGGCCATTACCTGGAACATCCGCTTCGGGAGGTGGGGGTTGAGTCAGTGGCACTAACAGCGGCTGAAAACAAACACAAAATGAAATACGCGATCTCGTTTTTTTTATTTATTTTTTTCCTTCATTAATTCTAGTATAGCAACGAAAGAAAGGAGAGTTTATACTCCATTCACTAGCGTAATTCATACCTTTCCCAATTTTTTTATTTTATTTTATTTTATTTTCATAGTTTGATTTTTCTTAATCCAGTTGGATTTTTCGTAATGATGAGTCGTTATTTCAGGAGTGTGTGTTTTTCTGTTCGAATGAGATAAAAGAATAATAAAAAAAAGGCGTTAGAACGAGAATAAAAAAAAAAGGTATAGATGATGTTTGAAAGAATAAAATAGTAGAATAAGATCTTGTGAAGCTTAATTCCCTACCACCCATGGTGTAACGATACACCTTCAAATCATGTTCTCTGTGTTTGGCTAAGCCGCTTATGGGGGAAGGTGGATCGTTAGTTAATAATTCGACCGAAAAAAGAATATGGATTATTCAGTTTTCGAAAATCTAATTTTCCGCTCATTATTTTTTAAACTTCTTCATATTTGCTTTAAATATACAGAATGTATTGTGCATAAGTGCGCTAAAAGTTATGGCTTGCTCTTTCTGCATATAGAAAACTATATTAATTTCGTGTATGATGAGACTTAAATTCTTATAAAAAGTTTAACAAGTCGAAACGTATCTATATGAATATGTAAGTTGAATTTGAACTTCTAAGCCATTGCATTAATCTAAATTGGATATTTTTTTTTAAGAATTGTAAATTTATTGGCTTTGTAACTCGATGAATGCAGTACTTCAACATGAACATTACTTAACACTAAAACAAAGATGTTTAATTATATTATCGATATTAAAAATCACTTTTTTTATCACGTGTGTGAATACCTTGTTCCACACATAATGACGTGATTGCATAAAATAATAGTAAGATCAGGGTTATAACACATGGCATTTTACTACCTGTAAACAGTTTATGCTCTCATTCCACAGGTATGCAACGTATTATAATATAGTTATTATTACCTAAAGGAATATAAAAGTATAAACTACTTCTTGTTTAATTTAGTAACTTTAACTTTATAAGAAATTTAGTAACTCAACTTTATAAGAAATACAATGAAAAATTTGTCAATTTTTGAAATTTTTTCTTCAACAAAAAAATATCACTTAATTTCTGCCATTTAAAAAACACTCAGTATTTGAAAAGTATTAAAATTTAGAAAGACAAAATGTAATTTAACTATTAAATAAAATGTGATACTACTTAAAAATATATACTAAAGCATAATACATGATGTTTAAGAATTTTAAATTAAGCTTACTTTTTCCTCTTTTAATTTAAATTGTTATATAAAAATTTAACCAATTGCAGAATCAGTATCTCATGATAGTTCAACCGTCTTATTGTACATTAACAATAAATTATAATAATGAAACTTGTCATTCTTTATCAATTATAAATAATTAAAATTCTTTTCTGAAAATTTATAATATACTCTAATAAACAGTTAAAATTTTTATTTCGTTCTTTTTTATTTTATCTTACATAACATTTTATATGAGCATTGTGTTTTTAACTACTTTAACTTTACAAATTAATTCTTCATATTTCTAATGTCTCAATATTTATTTATTTGATTTAGTTACTATCTTCATTAGAGAATCATAAATATTTTCTCTTAAAATTTAAAATTATTCTCAAAGATAACTTAATTTCAAGACAAATTTGCTATTAAATATTGTAATAAAAATAAATAAAAAAAATTATAAAAAAAATTTTTTTTTAAGAAATTCAATGAAATTTTTTAGTTTGTTTTGCCAATCTGCTTCGTACTATTTTTGCAATATTAACTATAAAAGAAAATTTTAAATGTTGGCGTAAGCAAGGTCTTAAGATTCAAAGGAGATTGCTTACAAATATTGTAATTATTAATTTAGAATTCTATTAACTAAGACAACTTAAAAATTTAAATCGTCTTGCCGCTATAAACTAACCATAAAGTGGATGTTTTGTCATATCTTTTTTATTTTGCTATTTTTGTCGTTCAGTTGTCCCAGTGTTAATAGAATGAATCAATAAGAAGTGGCATCTCAAACCGATGCTTTGCTCCTTATAATAAAAATCATTTTATTAACAAAATGAGTTACAACAAAATTCTCAGACATTCGATGGTGAATTTTTTCTAGTTTGCTGCTGCTCGAAAAACGTGATTTGAAGGCAGGCTGCAAATTCGTTAATAAGTTGGATTTACGATGCCGTCTTAATACGATGTGACGTAGATGAAATGTTATCTGATGTCATGCATATTTTAAGCCAATAAGAATTGTAATAAAGTAGCGTAATCATGATCTCAACTGGAGCGAAAGAAACAACCACTTTATGGTATATATATATATATATATATATATATATATATATATATATATATATATATATATATATATATATATATATATATATATATATATATATATATATATATAAATTGTTTACTTTACTTCTGTTTGGTAAAGTAATTTCTCTTTTTCTGTGATTGGCAACTTTCTGAAAATGCAATCGGTTTTATTCTAAAGTAAAATACTTAGATTCAAAGGAAGCTTTAGTTTGATAGGGAAAGGCGTCGAAGTGGAGAGTTCAATACCAGTCGAAGATCAATCGTATTCACTAAAGGCAACTGAGTCAGATAAAATATGTCACTGTCGCATTGTCCTTCCATTGTATTTATGTGGATTGGATAAGAAGGTGCCTGCTCAGGTGTCAACCTCATCACTTACAGATGGTTCAAAATTATGAGGCAATTGGCTTTGTTTAGTGGAATTTAAATCAGCGAAAATAGGCAACGAATAACGTACATAAAGCAAACAATTTAGAATAAATATACTGATGAAAGTCGAAAGGAAAATAATTAAACAGCTCTTTTGATAACGGATTTCTTGCATGTAGAATCTTTAAGTAATTAAAATCGAACGGGTTTCAAAGTAAAAGTTTAACTTACGGACACCCCTTGATTTTTTGGCGATTTTTGACGCCAAGATAAACACTAAAATGTGAATAACAAAATGGTATCCCTAAAACTACGTTAGTTAAAACGCTGAAAATATCAGGGTTACCAGAAATTAAATTTTATTTCCATATTTTTCGCTATATGTTTTGATAAACAAAGGGATGGTTTCTACTCCGAACACAATCTTAGAAAGACATTTAATAATTGAACTATTTATTGATTTTTGTGGATACTCAATTTCAGTAAAAATTTACCCTGGTCTGATAATCGGCAATTAATTCGTTCAAAAGAGTGCATCAAAAGAATTCATGGAATGAAATCAAGAAATTTTATCGCTCCACAAATAAAATAGTTGCAGAATCGAACAATAGCTTCAGAATTTGCAACTTATCATATATGCAGAATATGCAGTCCTGGGTTTTCATTTCATCTTTTAATTCAAGATTTAATTTTATCGTTCCTTTAAGTTTGCACAAAAATTAAAACGGTTTTAGATGCAAGAAATAACTCAACTACCATGGTATCAAAAATGTATTTTCTAATACGAACCTATCTTGCGCAGAACTAAATCATAATGTTTAAAAAGATTTTGCATATTCTGTAAGTATCGATAAACATCTAAGAGATTGGTCACATTCTTTACAGATTCTAAATTCTTTAGATTATTGCTTTCAGGAGAATTTAGAACCTAAAATAATCCTTAAACACCACAGAAGTCTGAACCTTTCAGATCTTTAGGAAACATTCTAAGACAATCATCTTCTAAATACTTTTCTCATAAAAAAGGTATTAAAAATTTCATAATTGTTTTTATTATCTTTTGAATCTCTATTAGGATATTTTAACTTAAAAGTTTTGGACAAAAACTAGACTCAGTGAATTCACGAACAATTTCAAGAAATATTTTAAAATGTTTAGGCAGTTTTTCTTCAGGCAGTGACTAAATGATCATTTCAATATTGAACTTTTTTTTGTCAGTTAAATTACAATGAAAAAATAATAATATGAGCTCTACATTGAATTTATTTGTTTTTTAAATATAACAATTATAAAATTATAATTCAATAACTTATATGAAAACATCTTAAGGACATTATATAAACTTGCATATAATTCCAAGTTACAAAAATAAAAATTTAAGGGATAATTCATTGAAGCCAGTTATATACCAATTATGAAACCAGAATATATGTTGAACAGTTTAAAAAGAGAATATATTAATATAAAATCTTTTCTCTTCATCCTACAAACGCTCTAATGCACTGTGAACGGTTTCTTTTTCTTCAGCTGATATTTCTCACGATTCGCCAATTACGTCTTTGGTGTTTCAGACCTGTTCAAACAGACAATGGTGCAGAATTGACTTTAATTAAACGAAAAAAAAAAACGACAGTGTTCAAACAATAGACTTAATTGGTCAATTCAAGTGTGGAAAATAAGTTCAGTTAACCAATGAAGAATGCCATTTTTATGTATATTGTATTCATTGGTGCAATTAATAACACCATCTATAACTACTAAAGACACCAATTGCAAAAAAATATAATTCTTTTAAGGAAAAAAAAATGGAAGTTCTGCATTACTAAAGATCTATATAATTTAAAGAGTTACTTTATGAATAATAATTATTTAAAGATATACAAAGTTAAGTTAGAAAACTACATATAAACAATGTTTATATAATAAAACACACTAAACTTCTTACCATATTATTATTATAGAAATATTATATTTTTATTAAATAATATTTTATAATAAGATATTGTTATTGTGTGTGTGTATTGATTACATTAATGATAATAATAGCATGTAATTGTATTATTATTATTGAAACATTTAAATGTAGTATTTATATGAATTGATTGAAGATTAAAATAAACATTTTAAGATTATGATTTCCTGCGAGTTGATTTAGATATTTTTCTAAAGAGTAGTTTAGGCAATGTTTGATCAACAGGAAAATATAGCTTTCACTTTCGATAGGAAAGAAAGAAAGAAAGAATAATGAACTATAAGTAGGAATAACATGAGAAAATAATATATTTATTTACGCAAATAAATAAATACACGTATTTAAATTTATTAAAAAAAAATTAACATTTCTTGCATTAATATGGCATTGATATTATTGATTATATATTTTTTATTAAAACATCTCAAATAGAGAATAATCCAGTGAACTTATTTTAAATCCTTTCCAGCCACCACAAAATACGAGGATCTAAATTGTTTGTATACAAACACTAAGAATTAAATATTCTTTAATTATAGAGGACATTTACCACTCTTATTCACTGAAAAACCAATAAAATAAGAAAAAGAATCGTTTGAATCAATAAATAGTCATTTGAATTTTTCTAGAGTTTGAAATCAAAAAGAAAAAAAAAAACAGATATTTATAAGGGTATTTGGGAAAAGGAAATCGAATTGGATTTTGATGGCATCAGAGCATTTGTATTCATTAAACTTAATTAATTATTTTAGATTTAAAAAAATGTGGGTATAAAGAGAGAAAAGAAAAAAGTCATCAACGAGATAGGAAGAAAGAGATGAGTTAAAATAAATTGCGAATTCTATTAAATAAAATATACAAATCACTAATTTGATAGATCAATACAGATTAAATTAACCTTTTTTTTTTTTGTAGTAAAAAGGAATAGCATGTTATTGCATTTAATATGAATTGCAAAATATTTCTACTTAAATTAATGAGAATAAAGTACTATTTTTGTACATTCAATTTAGATATAAAGTCATTATTATTGTCGAATTAAATTACCTTTTTGGAAAGCGAATTAAAGATCCTGCTTTCAAACACATCGCAGGCCTCTTTATGGCTTACTTCTTTTGTTATCTAATTTTAATTGGTGATAAGCATAAGAAGCGTTACAAGTGAAATCAAAATAAGGAGAATACAGAAGCGATTCACTTGCTTAAAAAAAAAGGGCTTGAAAATTCAATTGGTTCATTACTTAAATCTCCCTCTGAAAGCGAATTTTATCTCCTACTTTTTTTTTTTTTTTTTTTTTTTTTTTTTCCCTTACATTCATTAAAACAAGTAAGGGGGAAGAGCAAACGGTTCTCGTGTTGAAGATGATAAATAAAGGGTAGCGAACGCGTAATGACCATTAAAGGAAGAGGAAAAAATTCGCCATTCGTATGCAAATTTATGTTTCGGTTCATTAAAATAACAACTCACGGACGTGGGTGCCTGTCTATGAAAAGGAAACCTACGTCCAATGAGAATGATAAACGTTGCTACTGTTTTGTGCTCTATGCCAAGCTGCCAATAATATTCTCTTTACTAAGAGGCGTTACCTGCTTCTTTCCCTCCAATCAGAAAAGGGAATGATAGGTTGTTCTATGGGAAGAAAATGTCAGGAAAGGTATGCGGTGACGGACAGAAAAGAGTTATGAAGAAGGGCAACTCATATGATGAATCACCAAGTCTTGTTAATTAAATTTTTTCTGAGCTAAATCATTGCTTCATTCGAATTATTGCATCGAAAAAATAAAAAACCCAACTCAAATGTGAAATTTTTGGAATTATATAAAAATACATACATTTAAGTACAACAGAATTTTGAAATTGACAGAAATATTAATCTAAAACCTTTGTTTTTTGTGATCTGTATTTAAAAAAAAATGATAAAATTTTTCTCTAAAAAAAAAAAAAAGTTTAAGCAATAAATTCACGTCAAATTGAAATAACTGAAATATACTTAGATTTTAAAAATACAATCAAGTTCATATCCTTATTTATCGGTAGTTTATATATATATACAGAACTATTATAAACAGCTGAATCGATTCACAATTATGAAAATAAAGATCGTAAATTTCAAATTTTATTAAAATCAGACTCCTAAAAATTTATGGAATTTCTAATTTTTTATATAGGAAAAATTAAATTATAAGTAGTCACTTATTTAAAAAAAAAATTAAAATTCTCAATTGAACTCATTTTAAAAGATACGTCAAAAGAAATACAAGCAATAGAATATAGTTTTCTAAAAATGATATAATATGTAAAATATTAAAATTAAATTTTAAAATTAAAACTGTAAAACATTTATGATATTAATGAATTACATTAATATTAATCTATATAACTACTAATTTACATCAGAATTATCTTAACTTTTTATACAAAAAATATTAATTCTAATTTTAACTTTTTAAAATTAATGAGATATTTTTTTCTGATTATTTAATCAGAGCCAAAAATACGCGAATTAAGATTAAATAAAACAGATTAAGATATTCAAACCTTAAAATGCTTCTATATTCAAATTTTAAATTTTGAAAACAAAAACAACATATATTAAACAAATTTTGCATTTTAGTATAATTAAAGAATAAAAGATAATTAAATAAAACAATTTTCTTTGTATAGTTTTTTAATAATACATTAATCCAATGTCGATGCTTTTCTGTTATTCTGAAATACAATACTATAAATATAAAGAGCAGATTAAAATTCATTTTTGTAACGAACACTACGAAAAATGAGCAATAGGAAACAAAAATTTCCTAAATAACTGGTGAATGGACATTCCTGAAAAAAATGTTCCTTGAAATAAACTGGATAATGATTTCAATTGTACAATTATTAATAAATAAATCGAGTGAAAATTTTAGAATAATTTTGCTTGATTTAAAATTCATAAAAATGAGTTATTTCTAATTTAATTCAAAGATCTTAAATTACGCATCATTTTTTAATAAAATAAGTTACTTTTTCAAAAACTATGGATTATGGGTATTTAAATTTAATGATTCACTGCTTTTTATTTTTACTCTATTTACGTAAATTTTTTGTCATATTTCAAAAATTCATTAACACTTTTTTCATAAATGATTCGAAGTAAGCCATGGGGAAATAGAGTACAGATAAATTATTGTTCCTTTATATTTTTCTAGGCCTTTAAAAATAAAACTGGTTATTTGTACTTTTTTCCTCTCGATAAAAAATACTTTCATACAAGAGCTCAAATTCATATTTCAATTATAAAATGTATCACAAGAGTACAGTGACGAAATGGAGAAAATTAGTTAAAAATATATAAATTCAGACCCTTTGTATGCCACAGTATAAAAAAAAAAATTCATTAGAACATATTTTAATAAAAATATTTCCCTTTTAACTTTTTAAATTATAAACACAAAATATTTTTAAAATGCTATTTGTTTCACAGATTGTAATTTTGTCTGGATACTAATTTTTTTTTTTTTTTTTTTTGAAAAACAAGCACAATGATTGTGATTTATAAATGTGTGTGCACAAAGAAAATTAATTATTAAATTTCTTCTACTATTCTATTTCTTTAAATTAAATTCTGCAGATGCAGTTCAACTATTTGGAAATTTAAATCTTTAGTGCACAACAAACATAATTTGAAATTAAAATATTTTATTGCATAAATATTGATGTAAAATCTTACTGATTGTATGACTATTATGTGTTTAATAATAATAAAAATTCTTACTATTGTGCCAACCATGAGTTTTTCATCAATAAATTAAAAAAAAAAAACTGGTGATTATTCTTGACAAACGAAACTCTAAAATTTAATGTCTGTGATTAAAAAAAACATTTATGAAAATAATATATATAATTTATCTCAATAAAAAATCATTTGAGATGATTTGAAAATGCCTGTATATAGAAGAGACTCAAAAATATGGTATTCAATAAACAGAATTCGTGTTAGGATCTACGAAAAATAAAAATTATAATAGAAATATGTGTGACACTGTATAAAAAATAAGGGAATAAATATGATAAATTCTGTAAAGAAAGTTTTAAATTTTCAATACAAAGAACAGAAATTCTTATCTGAAATTTTAAATAAATGTAGTTTTTAATAAAATTTCCGAAAGAAAATACTTATGATAGCAAAATTACTTATATGCATTAAAACAGATTGATTTTCAATTTATGAATGAGTTAACGTTTTACTAATTTGCAATAAAATTTAATGAAAACAATAAAAAATTGAATAAAATTTGATGAAATTTTGCCTAGGTAAAATTTTTCAGTAGAAGAAATTTACAGAATATAAAAGCGAAAAAGAAATCTCTCTCTCTCCAGAAAATATGTACAGGAGTCTATTTTTATTAGTTTTTCGCTCAGTAAATTTTGAATTTTCGACACATTTCATAATATATATATTTAAGATGTGTTGAATAAAATATGTGAAGAAAATATTGTTGAATCCTAAGATGCAAATTTTTAACCGATTTGATTCTCCTCCTTGCCAAAAAATTAAGCCGCAATCGTCGTTTCTTAGAGGTGTAAAGGTAAATTATTATTTATGAAAACATATTCTTGCCTGGCATGCAATTCTGTTCATAGAAATCAATTTAGGAAAGAAATTAATTCATAATTGAATCATGCTGCAGCCCTCATTAATCAAAACAAACCTTATTTGAATTCAAGAATCAGACACCTATTATGATATTCCCTGAATACGAAATGTAATAGAAAGGAAATGTAATAGAATCTGTTTTTTAAGAAATATTAGCAAAAAAGATGCTATTTAGAATTGCAGTTAGGCGTATTGCTCAATTTTTGGACAGTTTACTCTTTCCCTACAATTTTAATTTTTGACTCCAACGATAGAGAAGCTTTGTACCATACATATTTGATTTTTACTTTATTTTTGTCACACGAGAGCTAATTTGATTGGAACTTACAATTTAAAAAGGATTTCAAAATATGGCAAACAATCAAGCCGTTGTATGAATCCAAATGTTGACCTGAAGGTCAAAATGACAACAATTCGTCTTATGATTCAGCTTTAGAATATTTCTTAGAAGAAATATTCTGAGGCTGAAAATGTTTAGAATGTTTCTTAGGAGAAACATTCTGTAAGCAAATTATTGCAGTGGTTGTATTTAGCTGCCTTTTTGATTATGGTTAATCTTTTTTTGAAGTTTTTCTCTGCAACTGTTTATGAAACTATAATTCAATGAATCAACGTAGGGTATAAATTATAATACATTGTTAGTGTATGTCAAATCCTATTTATTTATACTAAGAAATGTTCAAGCGAAATGTTTGGCCATTTACTTATTAAAATAATTTATGTGTGTATAATACATATCATGTGCATGTGTGCCGCAAGTAAATATAGTCATAATCATACAGAATATATACTTAATAATGTAAAAAGGAATAAATTTCATTTATTGGGTGGATAGTGGAGGGATTGGATGGATGAATGAATGGATGGATAGATGGACCCATTATAACATGTCAAAGGTTGCTAAATTACAGTAGAACTCCAGTTATCCTTGTAGCACTATCTATCCTTGTCAGTAGCACTATCTATCCTTGTCAGTAGCACTATCTATCCTTGTCAGTAGCACTATCTATCCTTGTCAGTAGCACTATCTATCCTTGTCAGTAGCACTATCTATCCTTGTCAGTAGCACTACTATCTATCCTTGTCAGTAGCACTATCTATCCTTGTCAGTAGCACTACTATCTATCCTTGTCAGTAGCACTACTATCTATCCTTGTCAGTAACACTACTATCTATCCTTGTCAGTAGCACTACTATCTATCCTTGTCAGTAGCACTATCTATCCTTGTCAGTAGCACTATCTATCCTTGTCAGTAGCACTACTATCTATCCTTGTCAGTAGCACTACTATCTATCCTTGTCAATAGCACTATCTATCCTTGTCAGTAGCACTACTATCTATCCTTGTCAGTAGCACTACTATCTATCCTTGTCAGTAGCACTACTATCTATCCTGTCAGTAGCACTACTATCTATCCTGTCAGTAGCACTACTATCTATCCTGTCAGTAGCACTACTATCTATCCTTGTCAGTAGCACTACTATCTATCCTGTCAGTAGCACTACTATCTATCCTTGTCAGTAGCACTACTATCTATCCTTGTCAGTAGCACTACTATCTATCCTTGTCAGTAGCACTACTATCTATCCTTGTCAGTAGCACTACTATCTATCCTTGTCAGTAGCACTACTATCTATCCTTGTCAGTAGCACTACTATCTATCCTTGTCAGTAGCACTACTATCTATCCTTGTCAGTAGCACTACTATCTATCCTTGTCAGTAGCACTACTATCTATCCTTGTCAGTAGCACTACTATCTATCCTTGTCAGTAGCACTACTATCTATCCTTGTCAGTAGCACTATCTATCCTTGTCAGTAGCACTATCTATCCTTGTCAGTAGCACTATCTATCCTTGTCGCTGATTATCCAAATTGCTTCCACGATTTCAGAAAAATAAATTAGACCTAAGAAAAGAAGGAAACTCACAAAAAGGAAAAATCTCTAGAAAAGGAAAGGTGAGAGAAGAGAGAATGACGTGTCACTTAAAAAAAAAAATTCAGAATCATTCTTTTGAAAATCTCTGGATGTTCAGAAGCTAGTACTGAAGATACAGGAGAATAGATTATGATTTAGTCAAACACTGGCTTTAAAATTGAAAATGATAGTCAACTTATTGAAAGTATCGAGGAAGAAGATGACCTTAATGTCCAAGTTGAAGCAGAATGGGACCAACAACTGGTGAAGCACTTTTCAGCTATGAAACTGCTTTGAAGTGGATGGACCTTCAACTTGAATGTGACCTCATGCAAATTTTCAGTGTCAGGAAGATTTAGACTTGGCTGCTTGAAAATGGATGAATGTGATGAAACAGCTCACTCTAACCGAGAAGTTCTACAAGTAATGACTTTTAGTTACAGCACAGTATATACATATTGTATTAATGTACAGCAACATGGAAGTTAACTATTATTTAAGTATTCTCTTTTCATTTAATTAATTATTTTTCTTTATAAACATATGTAATTTTTTCTTTAATTTTCAACATACAATAATTAATTAAAATGGACTCTTTACAAAAGACAAATGAAATCCAATTAATCGAATTTTTGATAATCCGAATGGGGTCCGATCTCAGTTGATTGGAATAATTCGATTCTAGTACATAAGCTTAGATACATTAAAATCATAGTTAATGAATCGTTTGGATAGATTTTTTTTATATATATAAACCAAATTTATTAATTTTAGAATATATATAAACATGAAACCTTAATAATTTTAAACTAATGATATTCTAAAATCTGCTTTTCGAGTCCGAAAACTCATTTAAAATATAATTATAGTGTTTTTGTGGAATCTAAATCAAGTAATATTCTGATATTTGAAAAAATTAAGCATTGGAATTATATTTCTTCACGTTCAAAAACCATTTCCGTGATAAATCCTGGTTTCCTCTAGAAATATAAACTTGTAATATTTTGCTATGGTTACTAATTTATTCTTCTGAATCGCACAATACTACTCACCATTATTTTTGTGGACGACTTCATTCTCTTAGATATCTAACTAGCTTGGCTCAAACATAGAATGAACAACTATTAAATTAAGTTTATTCTACACATATAGAACAACATATATATATATATATATATATATATATATATATATATATATATATATATACACGCACACACACACATAATTTTTATTGGTATCAGCAAAAAAATTTTTGCTGATATTTATAATAGTTTAAATTTTTTTAGGTAATTAATAATAAGCGTGGCATATACTTGACAAAAATATTCCGTACGAGGCAAGCAATTTATTTATATTGCGTACTTAATTAGATACAAATGAAAAGTTGGAGATCAACTTTTATAACTGATTCTAGGGTTCGAACACAAATGTGGGAAAAAAACACGTTGATATTCAACATATCATATAAATGATCCATATACCAATACACAAAGATGACTTAATATAACTACAGAACACGCACACACAATATAAGCCCATCAATGTATTAAATGATTTACACTGGTAACAAAAAGAATTGTGTACTTCTATAAATATTTAGAATGGTCACTAAACTCAACCAGTACTTTTGATAATCATCTTCAAATGAAATTTAAAAAATCTTTATTTTTAGTAAAGTCATTAAACAGCATTTATTTACTTATCATGAGAATAGATAGGTTCTTTTAATATTTCAAACAAAAAAGATGGAATGTTGAATGTGATAACTTTAAGAAAATCAACATGAAATTGTTTTAAAAATTTCTGCATCAAAACTTCACAATAAAATTTCGACGAGATACTGCTTATTTCAATATCATGTAACATTTGTTTCAAATACTGATTTTTTGACTTTTTTTTGCTAATTTTGATATTGATTTTTTTTTAACACATTAATTTGACAAATGTTACACAAATCGAAATTTATAGTCACCAAATGCACGTAAAAAAATTTCTAAAATCAAAAGAATTTCAATTAGAATATTTGCTTGTTCTGGAAGAAACTATTTTTTGACAATTTCTATTTATGTAAAAACTTGATGTTTTTAAGAATGCTACTCAATTTCTTTTAAAATATATTTAAATTGTTTAATGAATAATTATAAATAACAATCATTCACTTTTTTCTTTTGTCTCTTTGAGTTTATGGAGATTAACTCATACGTAATTTTTTAACATAGAATTTTTTTGATGGAGTAATATCCATATTGAATTTCACCAATTTAAAATTCATGAAAGAATTGGACTTACTGCACCAAAATCTATTTTCTTAGCCATTGGCCATGAGAATTCGAATAGCATACTCCACAATCAGAATGTTGCTTTCATGTTGGACTGCCCATATTTATCAAATATTTAAATGGCTATTTCTTCTTACTTCCAGTTACAGCAAGAACGAACTTTTCCAGTTACAATGCTCACATCAATATAATATTTCTTCGAAACTTCCATCACGATATATATGCTACAGAAAACAATAATTCAACGCTCATTTTCTTTTGTTTGGTTGGCATCACACAAAGATAGAATTTTCCACTCCCAAGACTTTAATCCTTCTACTAAGTCACGATGACAAGTTTGAATGAATTTTTCTGATAGACAATATTAGAAGAAGTATAAATTATTACATGAAATTTTAATAATATAAGTCTTTCCATTTAAAGTCATAAGATGGTTATATCAAAGTACTTGTAGAAACTTTTTCAACGAAATCATCTTTAGTTTTGGTTTCACGAAGTGATTAAATGGGAAAAGGAAATTCTCTGTAAATTAATTAAAACTGAGTCCATGAAATTTAATAAATTCAATATATCATATTGAATTTATAAAACAGATGTAACATTCTTTTGTCTTAATTACATTTTAAATAGCTAACGTCATATTTATAAATATATCAGAGAAGTTTAAGAATTGACAAAATGCCATTAAGAATTAAGAAAAAAAGTATAAAAGCCAAATATTTTAAAAACCTATTTTTTTATTTTGTAGCATAAAAAATATTAAGATGCTATGTTAAAAACTTATTTATTTCGTGAAGTTTACAAGAAATTTTATCATAACGTATTTTTTATTACACAAAGCGTAAAAGAAATTTCAAATATATATTTAAATAAAAAATATAGAATAATTAAAAAATATCGTAAAGTTAAATTATATATAAAATATTGAAAAGAGATAATTATTTAGAACAATTTCAATAGATTTAAATAATACGATGACGATGATCAACTCAGCATTTCAATGGATCGAAAGATTTAATTTAGAATCGTTTGAAAATGTCATAAAATTAAATTACGATTAAAATATTAAAAAAGTAATAATTTTGAACAATTAAAATTGATTGTCGTCTGAAAAATTAAAAAAAAAGTTAATGTTATTGCCGTGATTTTTCATAAAATTAAATTTTAAATTTAAGAAGATAATAATTTTGAATAATTAGAGTAGATTGAATCGAAAATTAAAAAATAATTATTTCCAAATATGTAAATTAGTGTTAGCTTTTTGTGAAATGAACGATCTAGTTTATGTAGAAGTGAATTTTCAACTACACTCTATTTGCAGCAGCACTTAATACCCGAGGCATAACTAAAAGGTGTGGCGTAGACCTCACCTGGTGCACTCGCATGTCAAGAACAGCGTCTAGGTGTCAAAACCCATGTTTTACGACCCATGACTCGACAGATGCCATTGGTCGGTGGCAAGGAACAAAGCCCTTGCCACCAACAAATAAAACGGTGGAGGCATTAAATTTCAGGCCCCACAGTTTGCGTCCTTTGTCCAATAGAATAAAGATCATAACTCAGAATGGCACTGGACTATGATGAGATTGCGAGAAAAGCTTTTGCAGCAGGATGACGGAACTGATTATTTCCCTATAGACAGATAACACGGAAGTCTTTTTCTGGAAACTCTGCAGATAGTTTTTTAATCGAATTTTATAGTTCACTATACTTAATCAGTGCTAATCAGTCAAATAAGTTGAGAGAAATATTCCTAAGAACTGTTACTTTCTTAACTGAATTTTAATTCAGATGATTTCTCAGAGAAAATTTTTACCCACTCGAAGTCATTAAAATCAGCTAAACAAAACAGTTTTTTTAGAAAACAATCACTTATAATTTTTTCTTATAGCTATAGTTAATTATATATAAATTTCATTCCTTTTTTGGCACAATATTATAATTTTTGGAAAGAATACATGTTAAAATTAACAAGATTAAAAATAAAACAGTAATAAACAATAGAAACTGAAATAAAAATATATGCAAACGTATTCTCTAAATACTCAGAGTGAAATACCTTTTCTTTACTAAATGAAATTGTTATCTTAACCAAGAACCAAGATTTTGCTAGTTTCAGACAAACTTTATTCATAACCAATTTTCTTGAACGAATTATTTTGTAAAACATTAATTGAATTATTTAGTAAGATATTATACATAAACAAAAAGAATTCTGTATTTTTATTATTCTTAGATTCCATCATACCAAAATATTTATTACAAATAATTCTTAGTATGATTTCAAAGTGGGTAAAATAATTTCTAAGTTGTGACAAGAAAATTTTGAGAATGATGAAAATAAATTCCAATATAAATACGTGTTTAAGTAGTGGTGTATTTTTCCGAATGCTGAATATCATGGAATACAGTAATTTAAAATAATAAGTCCTATACGCAATACACTTAAGGCGAATGATCCAGTTGAAAATTAAATTTATCTTTTTATGATTTCATTTTGCACCTGTGTGTGTGAAAGCACAAATTCGATTGCTACTTAAAATTAAAAGTGGTTTCCAGACAAGTACTAATATTCACGCCCTAAGTAAGAATTGTACCCAAAAGCCTTTGAACAAAACTTCAAAACAATGATTTCTCAGTTATGACGTTCGGTTGGGCAGGTGACAGTTTTCCATTAAGTGGTAAAAACTTTCCATTTATACTTTTTTTAATTTATTTAAAACAAAATAAATCGAACAGAATACCGTGTTATGTCATTTATTAGAACACTACATGGAAAAATGTAAAATGTTTATAATGATTAACAACTATTTTGGAAGTCAATTTAAATATACGTTATAAAAGCGTTATTTGAAAACAGCTTCATAAATATAGCAAAAGAAAATTCTTTTTTGAATTTAGAATCCATATTTTAGGAACCCTTGAACAACTGTCACAGTTAATTCGACAAAAATCATTATATAATCAGGATATAAAAATATATCATTTTTAATGAACTTCAAACGTAAAGAGGATTTATATGACGGTCACTGAGAAAAATACAGAGGGTATTAACACATTTTTAGAACGATTTCGATAACGAATTAAAAAAAGTAAATGTTTTAAAATAAAAATTTTTGGCAACAGCTTATATATATATTATTTGAAATGAAAAATATCGTTTGCTACTTTTAAATTTATTCTTCTTTCAAAATGTCACATATAAATATACTGTGAACTGAAGGTTATGTTTTTGCGCTTTTCGAAGATAAACGATCTTATTCCAGAATTCAAAAACGTTGTGAAATGCATTAATTGGTATTAAAATTTCTAAGTGTAAAATAAGCAATATTATTAATCGGACAGGTAAAAACTGTCAATCATTATTTCTACATAGAAAGAAGACTTCAAACGAATATCCTTAAAAGGTAAGTACTGTTTCAAATGTTTCTAAAGTGAAATTGCTGGTAACAAGAGAAAATCCGCCAACACAGAAATCAATTGCAAAGTCTTTAGATACATCTGTAGCAGCAATAAATAAAATAATAAACCAGTATTTACAACTTTAAAATGCTAAAAACATAATATTCATCAGCTTTGGTCGAGACATATGGCTCAACGCAAAGCATTTCATAGAATGCTGTATGAAAACCACTTAGCAGGAGATAAATGGAAAACCATTGTGACCCTTGATGAAGCATGTGTTTATCTAAATGACTGTAACAAAAAAGGTCTTTTTACTATAGAAAATGAGGAGAAAAAATATACAAACCCGTTTCCGTCAATGTAAAGAAAGTTTCAGTAAGGGGTTTATGATTGTCGCAGGTTTCTCTTACAATGGGAAATTAAAAATAAAAAGAGAGGAAAGAAATGTTAAAATCAACTCATCGCACTATTAGGAGAAGGTTTTATGCCCAATATTTACTAAAGAAATTCCACTTCTTTTATCCCAAAAAGAGAAACTTTATCAAGACAAAGCTATAAGTCATACTTCGAAAACTACCACTGCATTCCTTGAAAAAAAATGATGACAAATACAGGTATTGCATGTATACATTTTCAGCATATCCCTGCGAAGTCTCCTGACGTTTCATCTATGGACTATTTTGCCTTTGGTCTGTTAAAAAATGCTCTTTCTAAACGCAAATCCACAATGATAGATGGACTCTGGAAAGTAGTGGAAGAGGAATGGAAAGCAATACCCCTGGAAATATTGCGAAAAGTTCTTCTATCATGGAAATCACGATGCAGACTTATAGTCCAGAGAAAAGGCTATCAGATCGAACATTTAAAAAAAAAAATCTTTACATTTTAAACATTAATTAAACGGCCACGAAATCGTTCTAAAAATGTGTTAATACCCTCTGTACATCTAAAAAATAGCGAAATCGTCGGAGATAAAAATGAAAAGTTTTAATATTATGCTGGAACAAATTGTTTTTATTGTAATTAAAAATGACTATTTGTACTAAAATACAATAAAAAAGTGATAATGTAAAAATAATGAAATTATTCATCATCGTCATATAAATTTTAATATCGATTATTGTAAAGTAATTTTACATGTAAAAATATAATGAATTTTAAAATAATGTTGACAAACTTTGTATAAAAAAATGGACAACAGCAAGAATTTTATTATAATGATAATTTTAACCCATTTTATGTGAGTATTAATGTGTTTGCTGTAGTATATTGATTTCATAATAAAATAACTTGCAAAAACTATAAAATAATCAGTAATATTTGAGAAATTATTGCCAGAAATTTTGTTATTTTCGTAAATCTCTTCCATTCTTCGAGACTCTTTTTTGAATTTCTCACTTACATAAAGGTAAAAATACAATAAACTTTTTACTTTGATAAACTGAGCTTTTACCAAGAATCGTAATTTGGAAGTATTAAAAATCAAGATTAAGTTTGTCTTTTGTGTAAGATTACCTAAAAGTGGATTTAGGAATCTGTATCACTAGGGTCAATTTCATTTCTTATTTTATAAAAAATATAGAATCTTCAAAAATAATTATATATATATATATATATATATATATATATATAAATATATATATATATATATATATATATATATATATATATATATATATATATATATATATATATATATATATATATATATATATATATATATAATTATCTTGAAATAAATGTGACTTCATATTGTATGATCAATATTACATAATCCAATATGAAAGGAATACAAAAAATTAAAGATTAATTTTTATCGTTCGTAAACTTTATGGTTTGCATAGTGTCTTTTTCAATTTCTGATGTGGTGATAATTCTGATGATGAAAATACTGTTATATTTTTTGTCATTAAATATTCCGTATTATTTCTTTCTACTTTTTATTTACCTCAGATAAAATTCGAACATTTTTTTAAAATAAAAAATCATTAATATAAAATTATATTGTTTTAGGAATTTTAAGAACACAGTTAATTTTATATCTTTTTTTCAATAAAATATCTTTATTTGTAAAAATATTTCCTTAACTTCAACCATAACCTCAAATTATAACCCATAATACAGAAAATTTATTGATAGAATCGATTTAGTATGTAGAAAATATATTCTCTCTCAATATATACAGAATATACTTTTACTATACATTCAAGTCACAATGTAGCATAAATGGCCTGAATTGTTAATTAGGTTCTTTCACACGAAAGTGAGCTAAAATAAAAAAATTCCCTAACTCTAGCGATTCTGAATAAAAAATTACATAAAAATAAATTATTCAGAAGGCATCTTTTCTAAGTAAAATATTTGAAATGACGGGCATTTTAAAAAGAGTAAAGTATACTTTCATTATATTTTCTATTGTATACAAAAAAAAAAAAATTTAAATTATTTAAAAGTTAATGAGAAAAATTGCTTTCTGAAAATATAATATATATATCTAAATTACATCAAATCAAGATAAACCTAACAATTTAAAATCCTGTACTAGAGTTATAGTACAATTTATGATTAAAATTAAAAAATTTAGAGTACGACAATAAATCACAACACATTAATTAGCTATTGTATTACGTTGTATTGTGTTTTACCGAGTTTTATATTTTTAAACTAATCTATGTATACTATAAGCAACGGAATATTTTCTATGGATTCAGTGTAATATAAAATTTTTGTGTGGGTGTAACGGTCGTATAATATCTAACCGATACATACTATCAACAAAAAATCTATGCTATGTGCTTTTCATAGAATATTGGTAATCTTTGAAATTGTAATTTAATATTAGAAAACTGCATAAAACATGATTCTTTTGTGCCATTTTATAGGAATACTAAAAATCATAGAATTAAAATCGAAAAACCGAATAAAAGTAGAGAACTTTTTTTTTTTTGCGTTCAGTAACAACACGTTACATTTAGGTATTAAAAAAAAACAGTAGTCAAAATTACAGAGGCATTATTGGGAAAATACAACCCGCAACTAATTGGGTGTTACTTATCTTTAGTCAAAATCGCGTTTTAACAAGGGAGAACGGTCTCTGAGGCAAATATCTTCTGTTTGTGGCCGTGGTTGAAACAACAGAAGTCGTTGTGAAAAATGTCTTTCAGACAAGTCATCTTTATTCATTTCCATCTCTTGTATAACCACCTGTATTTCGACATATTTCTGGCATCTTCCATCCCTTCCCCCCCACACACACTTAGGACTTCGTGGAACATCTATCGTCCTGAAACAAAGCTGATTAAATCATTATGTGGATTACGAGGATTATCTTAATTAGAAAGCCGTGCCGTTCATGTTTATAAATAGTTTAGAAACTGTTCCTCCGTCTGTGTGCCGGAAATGAAAGGGAAGTTATGTTGTATTATATATTTTTTATTCCCTCCCCCCCCCCTGCACCGTGAGAATGCGGTGCGTGCCGGTGATATTATTTTGGCGCATTCGGCGTGTATTTTCGCGCCATATTTCATGTCCGACAGTCAGATGTGACAATCTGAGAGGCTTTTAATTTTTTTATTCGCACGCTAGGTCATCCCCTTGTGCACACGGAGAAAATTGAGCTATTCTTATGGGAAAGAAATAGGAGGACACACACACACACAAAATTAGTTTGCCAAGATTAAGCATGCATTCATTCGCCAATTTATCGTTTTCATCTCGGGAATTTTATGTGTTGTTAGCTTTCATGGAAAAAAAATCGTAATGTACGACAAACTGTACGTTATTTACCACGATAAGTAGTGCCTGTAATATTGCGCTCCTTGTACATGTACCGATATCGTGAAGATTTCATTTCATTTTAATCATCAAATAGTCCCCTTTTATTATATGAGTGTATTAATCGATTTTTTTTTAGCTTTTAATCAAGAAAACATTATAAATAAAAATTCTTGAAAATGATTTTTTAACTGTGACCAATTAACGAATTCTGTGAATAGTTATACTTCACAGCACAGTTAATCTTTCTTTATACATAGCAGTTAAATTTTTGATCCATTTCTTCGAAAGAAATACACATAAATAGATATTAGAAGATTGCGACATTCTGCAAGTTTCCTTATCTAGAGGTAAATGAATATGGCTTATCATCTAAAGTAAATTTTATCGAAAAGTAATATGTTGAGGACGCCCCCGCCAAAAAGTCAATCAAGTTCTCGGTGCGAAATAAGTGGCCGATACCAAATACCCTCCAAGTGGAAAAATGATCTTAAGAATAACAGCGTCACGTTATATTTTGAAAAGGGACAAGAAGTATAAACAAATAAGTGATTATTGATTGGAATATATAGGGCTTAGAAAAAATTCTTAATAAACAAAAGCGCAAATACCAATACAAATAGAATAAAATATAATCTCATCTTTGAACTGTGTATTCAATGTTTTTTCAATTGAAATAGGAATAAACTTCAACTGTGATGATGAAATTAGGTTACTCCGTTGCAATAAATGAAACCATTAAAACATTATAAGTATGTTTGTTCTATAAGTCGATTGTAAATACAAATGAGAAAAATATTTTTCAAATTCAAAAAAAGGGGAATGTCTACAGGAAAAAAATTCTCGCATCATTACAGTGAAATAATTAAATAGATAAATAGTTTAAAATTAAATTTAGCCGGAGTGTGGAAGAATAAAATATTTAATAACCCTAAACTATGGTTCCAGTAAATTTAATAGTCAATGCCTTGCTAAAATAACAACAAAAAGAAAAAAAAGATCAGTAAATTTAACTTAAATCGATTTTATTCGAAGGTATAAAATAACTGCTGCTAATATTTGAGCTCTCATGATTATAAATATCCTTTTCTATTTACCATTCACCATCATCGAAGATATGATTACAAGTTTCTTATGATCATTTCTATTCATTTGCGCAAGAATTTTAATAAATTCAAGACGCTATTTCAGCTGCAGCAAACTACTGACCAATTATCATACTCTGAGAACATATATCGATTGACTTCAGATGATAATCGTGATTTTTGTTTTTCATGACCATCATTTTTGATTTTCATGAAATTTATGAGTAATAAATCACTATTTTTAACACAGAAAACTTATAATTATTTGTTTTTGCTAATATACATATTCTTTCAAAATTAGGTAGGAATATTTTATAAGAGAGGATAATAATAGCTTCGGTATATATATTTCTGCATGCAAATATATACATGTATACAGTTATAATTAAAAAAAAAAGATTTTGCATTATGTATTTTTGAAATTTAACAATAACTCCTATAAAATTTTCTTTTAAATTTTATAATTCAACAGTTTTATATCTATTATTAAGCATTTTATTTTAATAATTTAAGAAAATCGTGATCAGAAATAAGGAAATAATAATACTTATTCTGACATTTCTACAGTTGAAACAGATTACATTCATAACTATATAAAACCATTTTATTATGAAAGCAATTTGCAGGACAATTTCTTAATACCGAAAAGAAAAATTTTCTTTAATCGATAACAAAAGATCTTATGACCACATCTCATTAATTATACTTATATTAACTTACCATTTCATTGCAAATATGATTCATTACTGTTAAAGATATTTGTAGAAAGAAAAAAAATTATTAGCTGAGTACTAAACATGACAAATGATTCTAATTTTGTAAAAATATTTTTATAAATATCCAAACTAAAAAAATATGCTCCTAGGAAACAATTTTTTTATAAATTCTTGTATTATAAGAAACCCTAAGGTTTTATGCACGATCTAAAAAATATTTGTTACAAGTGTTATAACACACACAGATATTATTTTATTTTATTTTATAAAAATAAAATTTTATATTTTATTATAAAATTGAAATAAGGCAGAAATTATAGCAGTAGTTAACTAAATACAAAAGTGTGCATACATTATTTATATGTATACTATACATACATATATACAGTGGTGGACAAAACTGTGGACACTTTTAGAAATTTTTGTTTTTGAACTTTGTATGCTTATAGAAAGCGTTACGTTTCACAAAATGCAAATTTGTATAAATCATTTTAAAGAGAATTTATATTTGAATTCAATACAAAACTCAAAATTCAATTATTTACAATACAAAAAAGTTAAAGGATAATAGTTATCAATATACATTAGATAGTGATGATTGCAGTGAGCTATCAGTACTTAGTAGAGTACCCTTTATTTTTGATTACATCTTCACATCGACGTTTCTTTGAGCTGACAAGAGTTTTAAGCTCTTCGTTCGTTATTATATGATGCCAGAAAACAATTATAACCTCAATTAGTTCCCTCTTATTAGATGGGCGCCACATTAGGATAAGAGCTTTCAAAGGGTGCCACAAATTTTCGATAGGATTGAGGTCAGGACTGTTTCCTGGCCATGACAACAATTTAATGCTCTTTGTACGAAACCACTCTTTCGATATTTTGGCCGAGTGGCAAGGAGCAGAATCCTGATGAAAAATAAATGAAGAATTGTTGGGAAAGAGATCTCTGATGGAAGGTAGAAGTTTTGGTTCTAGAGTAGTGTCAATGTATTTTCTGGCATTCAGTGTCCCATCTATGACATGAAGGCGACCAATACCATCTGCTGACATGCATGATCAAATCATAACACTAACTGAGTTCTTCACAGTTGCTTGAATGCAGTCAGAATGTAGCTCTTCTCCTATTCTACATCTTACATATTTTCGCCCATCACTACCGAATAACGATAGCTTAGTTTCACCACTCCATATAACTTGTGACCACTGATCATCTGTCCAATTAATGTGTTCATTTGCCCACTGTAGTTTTTTTTTTTTTTTTTTCCCTTGCTGAAAATTAAGATAAAGCTATTTTCATGGAATTCTACCTATCAGTCGCAACATCTGTTAATCTCCTCCTGATTGTTCTTGAACTGACAAACACCAGCATCAATCATATCACTTCTGATGGCCGCTGATGACATTTTTCTATCTTGGAGACAGTCTTTTTATTCTTAGATGTCATCAATAGATGTGTTGCACCTTTTACGGCCTTTTCCTTCTTTGTTTTTTATTGAATTTGTCTCCTGATATCGTAAATAAAACTTTCGGACTCCAGATGTAGTGACTGAACCACCCACCTGTCTTGCAATTTTAGCATAGGAAAGACCACTTTCTCGAAACACAACAATATTACATTTCTTTCTAGGTGTCCAATCTACTCTTTTATTTGATGTCATTGCTTCTTGACTAAATATTAAAAATTTTTACAAAAATTCCTACTTGTAATTGGAGTGTATAAGAAGCAGGTCCTCCTTCTACAGAACAAAGCAAATTAAGGAATTGTTTCAAGTGTAAACATGATGTTAGCTTCTACTGGCAGTTACTAACATTTGACTGGTTCTCAGAACAAGAACAGTGATTGGCCAGGAAAGCTATACATTACAAACCATTTCATAACTGTGTTTTTTTAATTTACATTAAAGTACATATAACTTTTTTTGTATTGCAAAGAATTGAATTTTGTGTTTTGTATTGAATTCAGTAATAAATTCTCTTTAAAATGATGTATGCAAGTTTGCATTTTGCGAAATGTAATATTTTCTATAAGCATACAAAGTTCAAAAACATAAAAATTTCCATAAGTGTCCACAATTTTGGCCACCAGTGTATATATATATATATATATATATATATATATATATATATATATATATATATATACCGGGTGAAACAAATGTTCTTTAAAGCTGTATTAATAAAAAAGGATGGAATAATTATTAAAATGTATAAGATTTGCCAGAAAGAAATCACAGAGAAATCGGTTTTTATTTTCAAACATATCACAAAATTCGAATTCTTTCAATGTTAGCACATTCTTCTTTGAAAAGTCATGACCAAAATCTAGTTGAATAAGGATTAGTGACCAGAAAACAAGAAGTCACTCTTTTGCGCACAGTAAATCTATCCCTGTATTAAATCGAAATGTAACGTTACCTAAATCAGCTTTGTGTAAGGATGGTGCGCACTGTTTCACTATGCCAATCTGAGTGACCGATTGAGATGGTAAGGCCACTACAATCACCTGACCTCAAACTGGCTGATTTCTGAGTGCGAGGTTATTCAAAACACTATGTGCCAATTTTTTGCACAGATCTAAGTTTCGTTCTATTTCTTTCTCTTTTCAGCATTAAGGTTTAAAATATCAGGAAGTAAACATTGTTTTGATTCCCATATTATAATAATAATACATATATAAAGAGCCCTTTTAGAATCCCTAAAATTATTTAAATATACACAGTATTTTTAATAAAAATTTTAATTCGAAATACAATAAAAAGAAAACTATTGGAAAAAATAATATAAAACTTTTGTGATTGTATTGATGATATAGCTAATAGGAAACAATAAAATTTCATATTTCCATAAATGTAAAAAAAATAAAATATTAAAACAGGAGTAAAGAATGATGTTATCTGCATTACTAATAAACTATATCGTAAGGAGTGGGTAGCAGTTTCCCGCCTTGTTGTGGCGTAGGATTAATCTCCCAGTTCCCGCCGTTGTGAAAAAAAATAGTACAAGGATTTTTGTTTAATATTAAGGTAAAATTAAGTTATCTCGCAAAACTTCCGTTAATGTTAATAATATAAATAGTTTCGAGTAATTGAAAGGACAATACGTTATTTGACCGTAGAATTAAATCTGATATTTCATTTTTCACTGCAGCACAATGCGATTTAACTTAATTCCAAAATATTGAGGATAATGTTTTTTAGCATTAGAAAAATTAAACTTATGACCCCTCCCCCCCGTGTCTCATTTTTAATAATATTGCATAAAATGCACTTTTTAAATCCAACTGTGACATTTTATAAATTCCTTAGTTGAAAGTAAGAACTCACGATTTCCAGTAAACTATTACCAACTTTAATAAAATTGTCTGAGTACTTTATTTTATTGAGGTTTTTTTTTTAAAAAAAAATGAAATAGTATTTATAAACTTTGCATTTTCTTTACATATTTCTTATCTTTAGGAGAATATTAAAATTTTTTGCACTATCTTTATAGTATAAAACTTTCATCGGAATTTTATTACTTGTAAGTTAAAAATATAATTTATTAATTGTAAGTTAAAATTCTGCCTCATGTGTCAGATTTTTCCATTTAGAAAATGTCCCTCTTTTTACATTTTCTGTTTTTATGTCTGCAACAGATATGTGTAGCAAAGAATGCATGTCCAATGCTCATAGGCATTGGACAACTTATATCTTCAAATATTCTTATCTAAGGAAATTGTGGGAGGGAAACATATATATAACAATTATTAAATAAATAAAAGGAGTACAATTGCAAAATCAATAATTGCAAGTAGTACATTTACGCTAGTACATACTTAGAGATTCAGATCGATAGGAAATTATCTCAATAGGGCAAAAACGAATCATTAGACACATTATATTCCTAAGAGAATGTAAAATTAAATAATTCGACTTCTTATCGATACGTTCATCTTAATCCTGAAATCAGATACAAGTAAAAAGGAGTCGGCTCAGGTAAGATAGCAATTTGGAAGAATGAAAAAGTTAACAGCCTCTCGAACAAAACCAGCGCCAATGACCAAACTCCATAGTTGCTTATTTAGAAAACAATGGCAAAAAGGCACAAAAAAAGTAATCGTTTCTGCACTGTGCTTGTTAATACAAATCTGAATTCACCACAAACGGGCGGTTTATGGGGGGAAACGCACCCATTCCAGAAGATTGGCGTAGTTGAAGATGGCAAATTGCGAATGGTGGTGGAGTGAAGAAAAGCAAAGAGGGACTAAATGACGAAGGTAATTGCTGGAAGGTAATTTGCTGCAAGGGGTGCCACGATAAAATGTCTGTCCTTCTCCACTTGGCGAAGGGGAGAGAGAGGTGTGGCCGTGTCAATTAGCCTCTGTTTGTGTTGGATTCGAACTGTCCTCTTAAAGGAAACGGATTTAATGATTGACGATTACAGAAACACAGATGTCGTTCCGCCAGGGCCAAGCCCTTTCCCTTATGCTTACATGCATTGCCTCTCTTGCAGCAGTCAATCCCGGTATGTAATTTCTATCCAATTGTTTCTTTCTTTTTTTTTCTCTCTCTCTCTCCAAGATTTTCTCCAATTGAAGACCTACCCGCGGGTTTAAATTATGTCTCAAGCTATAATCATCAAATACGATATAAAGTCGGAACGAATACGTTCATTTTGTCACGAAAGGTAATTGGAAGTGGTTTTCTGAACGATTGATTCTTTTTTTCCCTTCTTTTACAGGTGGGGTTTTGTGACAAGAGCAATTTGGATCCAACTTCCATATTTGGAATAACATGTGCAACAGCCAAAAATTAATGATGGCGACCAATATCATACAGGTTATAAAAAAAAAAAAAAGCTTAAAATTCCATGCTATTATGTTTCGAAAATATCCACATTTTATATTTGTAGATTGACATATAATGATGTATGCATCAGTTATAAGATAAAGTACGGTAAAGCGAATGTAAATGAATTAAAGAATACAACTTAAAATAATTTTTGCATTCATATTCATACAGATACTTATCTAAGAATACTGAAACAAGACCAGGTTTCAGACTCTAATCACTAGAATACCGAAAAAAAATTCACATTGTAGTTTCAAAAAAGAAATTTTAAGTTTTTTCAAAAATATACGGCTTCCCACAAGTTCTATTTAAAAGACACAAGAAAAATAAAACCACATGTGGCCTGTCTAATAATCTTAGTATAATAATCAACAATATGCTCTGTAAGTATTCAGCTAAAATTCGCCCTACTTCAAGAAGTTGCATGTTAATATCAGAATAAAAGTTGCCCAATAATTCAACCACAATGATCTATTTAAAATTTTAAAACATCAGGAGATTAATTTTGAATATACTATCTAAAGAAATACAAAACCGATTACTACTCACAACTCCATTTATCAGTCAGGAAGAAAAACTAGAAACACTATACTAAAAGAACAAGCAATAATTTGTAATGACTTTAAAATGTGAGACAAAACACCACTTCGACGAAAGATTTCCAAGTAGATATCAGTTGCCCTTGAATAATAGGAGACGGCCCACTTAGGACTTCTGCATGCACATTTTTCCGGAATTTTTCAGATTTCCTCTTCCGCGACAAGTGAATGATGTTCACCATTTATGAAACTTCCTCCAAGAAGGCAAAATGTATGTTCGAGTAGGTGACTCACAACAGTTTTAAACTACTAGGCTGTAATGTCAACTAGTATTAAAAATAAACCTTACAAATCAAATGTCTAATAAAAATTCTTTTTACTAATTTTCTATTATTTATAAGTAATTTTTGTAGATATGCACATTAAAAAGTGCAATTTTTGGCGGTATACAAACGAAAATACGTATGCATCCAAAAATAATTAGACATTACCAAACTCGGGAGGTGTATAGAATTGAACATACAGAGAACTGTTGCTGTTCCAGCATACTTCTCTGCAAAAAGCCCAGAATTGGGCTCTATCACTTAAATGGAAGTGTTTATAATTTAGACGCAGGGATTAAGCAAAACACTTCCCAATGCTTGATCTACCATCACCAAAGGTATCATTTTACTTCGTGTTCAATGCGATTACGACATATTAAACATTCCCCAGCAGCCTTTAGTTATTACGAATTCACCATCTGCCGATAATAAGAGAAACGCCCGAATCAACCAGGCTACAGTGGCCTTTAAATGAAGGCTGTAGTATGGTCTTAAGAAAGTCAACACATTTATAAAAATCTCTCAAATGTGCAAATTTAAGAATTCAATTAATATAACAATCTCTGTAGAATTTTTATTGTGGCATCAGCATATTTTTCTGTACCCAGGCCTGGGATGGACTGTACCAGTCAGATAGAAGCAGCGGGTGGGAGTCTTCATAATTTTAAAAGCAGGATTCAAGAAGACACAAAATACTTGACCTGCCACCCCCAGAGGTATCATTTCACTAGGAGGATATTGCAACCACGCCTAATTTTTACGTGCGACAGCCGTCATTAGCGAAGTCGAGGTGTTTATGATTGAGTCGGGATTCGAACTCGCTAACTTCCAATAGCAAGAACGAACACTCTAACTAACCAGGCCACGACGGCCAAGCGGGAACTTAGTGACAGCCTCTTTATTAGACTATTTTAAATGCTGTACATCAAATTTCAATTTTTTAGTTATTTTCAAAATGGAAATAATTGAGAAATGTGCTTATTGTTATCAGTTTAAGGTCAAACAAATGCTAGATTTCGAAAATTGTTTTTACTACCAAGCTATATATCACAAAATTAACTCATGTATCAAATTTTACGTTTAATTCTTTATAAGACTTATGAATACAAAATGTTGTCACTTTTAAAAGGTGAAATTTTAACCAGGTTTATTTTAACCAGGTTTTTCATAAAAAGATTTGAATATATTCTATTTCTTTCAGATAAAACTTTCTAGTGTATTTTCAGCAGAAGAGACTTTCAAAATAACACTGACAATGGTGCTACAAATAATTTATGAAAAACAGCATTTACGATTGTGACTGCGGTAGTTGCAATAAATTCTGTATTATTTTTAAAAAAATATTTTCAAAGGTAAACTTAATTCAGTTGCAAGTTATTTTTTAAAATATATTTGCCGACTCTGTTTTATGAAATTAAATAGAAAAAAAAATTATTTTGCTTTATCACGCTACTTGTTTTGAAATTAAATACTTTCCGATTAACAATTAGTGTATACAATTTTTATAAAAAAAATTTTATGGATAAAACTTATTATATTTTATCTCAGGAATTTTTCTTAGTGAATTTTGGAAGTTTTATGTAAAAAAAGCATAATTTTATAATATTTAATAATATATTTTTCTGCACTAAACATAATTTTAATTCTTCAATTGTATGACATATAAAGAATATTTAATAATTTCAGAATTTAAGTCAGCAGTATGAAAAAATTCTTATTTTATAAATTTTCTTGAAATTGAAAGTCACGTACGAACAATTAAATTTACAATATTGGATTAATTTTTCCAATAAATATATTTCTGTTGAGAAAAAGGAAAATACGTGTTAGACAAAATAATTGATATCCAAACACTCAGCTGGACTAATTAAGTTTGGATTGAATATTCCTCGAAGAATCTTTTCATTACATTTCTTACCAACATGAACGGTATATATACAACCTGGGGCCAGAAAGTTCGGTGAATGAATTATTATTTCGAATACAGTATCAAATACAATTTACTGTCCTTCAAATTAATCTCCATGGATTGTAGAACGCGCTGTTGAGAATGAGTACATAAGTCCTGGAAACTCCTACAAAACAGTTCTTTCGTAATGGCTTTCAGCTCGGCCATCAAGCTGCGTTGAACGTCGGTGATGTCCGTAAATCACTTTCCCTTCATGGCTGACTTAAATCTGGGGAAGAAGTCTGCTGGTGCTAAATCAGGTGAATAAGGGGGGGGGGGGGGATTGATTACTTGTCCCAACTCAATTCGCGGATAGGAACTGCAGTACCACCAAGACAGTGTGTGGCCGGGCATTATCGTGGAGAAGAGTCCAGGAGCCTTGCGACATGATGGCCGAGCTGAAAGCCATTCTGAAAGAATTATTTTGTAGGAGTTTCCAGGACTTGTATACTCATTATCAACAGCGCATTACCATCCATGGAGATATTTTGAAATTGTATTTGATACCGTATTTGAAATGATAATTCATTCACCGAACTTCCTGGCCACAGATTGTATAACATAAGCAACCTTGTAATATGAAGTCAGTGTTTACATACAAAAGGCATGTTAAATTCTCGACTATAACATGAAAGAGTTAGCAAAAGTAATTTTTTTTAAATTCTCATAAGTGTTTTTTATATTATTGGCACAAGGACAAGCCAATTATCCTAATAGTTAAATTCTGTTGTAAAGGCCATCAAAGACTGTTCAGCAGTACTTGGTATCGAACTCTGAATCCTCCACTGTTGAACAGATCGATTTTACTAGGCTTTCTCATGATTAATAAAAATTATATTCAGTCTCTTGACCATATTAAGATACCAACCACAATGCTTCTCTCCACCCAATTTTCCAGATTATTAGGAACAATATTTAAGTTCCTAACTGCAGCTATCCCCAATAACTTTTATACTAGTATTGTTGATAGTCTAACAGCTGATGGTTGTATATCCATGGCAAAGCTCGGATTCGAACCCAAGAACTGTTGAATCGAAAGCAATAGTGCATTCGGTTCAACAGTTCTTGGGTTCGAACTGCTGTTCCTGCTGCAAGTTTGAGCTCAGACTGCCTGTAAAGTTACAGAAAACAAGTTATTTTGGCTTAGTAATTTGTGCAATTACACATACAGCAAAAAGCTATAATGAACGTATTAATTGCAAATGTCATTTGAGTTTAATATGATTGATTTGCAATATAACATATTAAGGTGAGTGAAATGGATTCAACTATGCAAGTAATATAATTGAAATGCTTTAAATAAAAAATTTGGTAAGAAGATGCCACACTGACTTCAATGTCATTGTTGCATACAAATAAAGTAAAAATCTCAACAATTTCAATTATACCACAAATTAAGGATTTTTTAATAAAGATAAATTACTAATTAATCAGAAGTTATTCAGTAATTTATCTAATTTATTAATTACTAATTAATAATAAATTATTAACATAAATTACAAAGGATTTTCCTTAGAAATTATTTCAGAAATTTTCATAAAATGTGATAATTTCATTTCAGTTAAAATTCAGTCTCCTCTTAACAAAACTGCCAGGTAGAAATTGTTTTCTTTATATATTTAAAAAGAAGTATAAATTCCTAATTATTTACAGAACTGAGATCAGCCGATTCCATGGATAATGCACAATAATATGAAAATATGGCAACAAATGAATACACAAATTTAAACAATTTAAGTACACAAAATCGATAATATAAAAATATTTATTATCTGAGAAATAATAAAATTATTCTCTTCTTACAAATTTATTTCATAAACAAAAAACGTTAAAAATGCAAATTTCTTCATATTAAAATACTTTCCTTTTATTAGGAATTAAATTTTTTTTAGAAATTTAGATATTGCGAATAATCTGTATAAGGAGTTTACTACACACATTATTTTAATGAAAAAATGGAACTGTTTAAAATTGAAATAAGAATTAAATATCTTTTCTTAAATTCTAATTATTCTAATTTTTAAAAACATTTTTTCAACGTAAATTTTATAACATAAATTTTGAATTGGATATAATTTATTTTTAAAGTAAATGTAACAGATGGGTATAAAAAATATGTAACAGATTTTATATACATATTATATAATTCTATATAAATTCACATTATTACATATAATAAAAAGACTTGTAATTTTTTTTAAATATTTTACAACTTAATATATTTTAAACTTTCACACACACACACAAAACTATTAAAATTAATATTTTAAATTTCAAACATTTCATATATGAATTATGTTTACTCCAAATTTTCTTAATATATATATTTTCATTTTCATAAAAATTTATCAATTTTAAGTAGTAATGTGTGTATTTTGTTTCATTTAGTTAGTAGAATTTTTTATTTAATGCATTTTGTTTACATATACATAACAAAAATTATGTCTTCATTATTAATTTACTTAAGATGCTTAAATAAATTAGCTTTCAAAAATATAAAAACAGGAAAAAGTTTGAAAAATTTCTGAGGTTTTTGATAAAAAAAATTTTGTGTGATACTTTCAAATGTAAAATTGATATCTTTGTAAAACCATGAAAACTAAATCCATACACTACTTTAAAATAAAACAAAAACAATATTCCAACAACTCTGCTTTAGTTAGAATCAATACAATTATAATACCATAAAAGACTAACTTATCAACAAATGAAAGCAACAATCATTAAGAATTGTTTTATTAAGGAAAATCACAGTATTACATATCTTTATACTTGTTTATACAACATTTAAATAACTGAAAATTTTTTGAAACATACAAATTTTGTGAACTGAAAACTGGTGGAAAGTGGGAGAAATAATATAAAGGATATGCACATATAAAAGCATTGTAAAAAAAAAGAGGAACACATTTTTAGAATGTAAGTAAGGAACCTTAATTTTTATAAACATGGAACATTGAGTAAAGGAATGACAAAGAAAAAGGAAGTGCATTTAAATCTGAAATAAAACACAAACTACTCAAATATAACTGCAAATAGTCAACAATTTTCATGATTTTCTAATACCAACCATATAACTAAGTTAAAATTGTGCAATTACAAGCACCACAAGTAAGTTGAGATGAATTTTCATAAATTGTAATATTACGAAATAAAAAAAAAAATGGGTAGTAAGTTTAATAAAGCAATCACAGTGTGATTTTAAACGCAGAAACAATTTAATACACAATCAAATTTAAATTTCAGTGATGACTAGAAAATACTTATAAAAAAGCAATGATCATATACTCAATAAGAAATTAAACTTTACATGTTACAATTATGCAATTTAATGTTGTCATGATTAATGGCAATAGCTTCCTTTCTTGAAATTTACTACCCAGAAATAATAAAAATTCTTAAAAATATAATAAGAACTCCCTCATATGTGATAAAATCAACTTAACTGATGAATAACAGAAATTAATTACATAACAATGTAATAAGCCAAATTTAAATTCGGCAATACTGTTTAGCACCAGTATAGACTAAATACAAATTATTGTTTTGTTATTTAATAATGCAAACATTTAAGACAAAACATTAAATAATTTAAGAAATATTAATGACAAGGCATTTTTGAGAGAGAAATAATAAAGTAGAAAGTCTTTCTTTAATATAATTGTTATTTTGATATGTCAAATAAGTTTAAATATTGAAAATAAAAATTCAATAAAATATTAAAATAAAAATTATTTTAGACAATGTTAATTAAATGAATATACTTTAGTGACATAAATAATATTTTTGCATTGATTTTGTGTGTAAAATATACTTTATTAATAAATTTGCTCACAATTTCTTTTAAATTTAAAATGAATAAATATAAGCAAATAAAATATTTTTTAGATTTAAAAAAAGGACTAAAGTTTATGCTTACTCCTTACTTAAAGGTTAGTTTCATAAATTAAGATTTTCAAAAAATTAAAAATCTACCTGATTTGGCTGGGCAAAATTTTTTAAAAAAATGCAATACAATATTTGAACTAAATAAAAAATAATTCTTTGCTTTCTACATAAACCCAAATAATTATTATGCTGTCATAAGGAAAAACTGTTTACCACAATATTTAGTTATGATAATACTAAATATATATAAGCAATCAATGTTGCTTTTTAAAACATTGATATAAAAATGATTCAAAATATCACTTGTAATTTAAAAAAGTGATTTGGGTAATTACATAATTACAAGACAATAAACAAAATGATTTTATAAAACATGATCACAAATATTCATAAATGAAACAATCAATTTTAAAATATGTGCGAAGGGATTACGATGTAAAGTTGATACAGCACTAATGTTAGAAAAACAAAACAATCCAGATCATTATAAAAACTACAAAAGGCAAATAATTGTAAGGAAATGCATTAAATAAAAAAATGGAACTTAACTACTGGAAAAAATTAAGTAGAAAAAATATATAATTTATTTAATAGGTAACACACACATTTAATATGAATTATACATTTTATTAGTAAGTGAAGTCATTACAATTTAGAAGTAAAATATATTAAAAATTAAAATATAAATATTAAGAGAGTTTATTGCATTAATTTACAATAGTTAATATATATAATTTATTATAAATGAAAACCTCATAAATCTACTTCATGACTTTCATTACAGAAAAATATATTTGTAAAATAAAAATATTGTATAAATGACTGACAGGCAATAATATATTACAGACTAGAATTAAAATTTGTACATTCATTTCTATAGTATTTGTAGCATAAATTTTTCAAGTAGTTATAAAATGATTGCTGCTATTAATTTATAATACTAAGTAGAGAGTGAAAGCAATTAAATAATTAATAGAAAAATGTTAATACATAAAAAATGCCTTAAAATAGAGCTTAATGCGTTATAATATAATTAAAATCAAAATTTAATTCAAACAGCTTGTATAAAGAACAAAAATATGAAATTACTTTCTTAATATGAAACATGTCAAAGAATAAATTTGGCACTAAATATATAATGTTAAAAAGAAAATATCATAAACAAGAATTGATTTTAATTTCAAACATACATAATTTTAATTTCATAAAATAGAAACAGTTAGTGGAACTGCATTTTGATTTGCATCAAACATTTTAAATTTATTTTATTCAAAGAGAAAAAAATCTAAAAAAAAATGTACTTAAAAATACCTAAAAAAATCCTTGATAAATTTTTACAAGTTCACAAATTACTTCATGAAAAAAATAATCATTAAGTAACATGATTGTTTATCACAGTTTTTAAATATAAAAACAATCAAACAATTTAAACATAATTTTAATTTATTCATTAAAATTTTATAAGATATAATTAAATAACTAAACATGCATAAATTATCAGTGAAATATGCATACTATGCACATTAATAAGCACACAAATGCAGTTCCATACTATTTCATGAATTAACATATATTACTACAGATAAATTAATGCTATAAAATTACTCCAAGATAACAAATTTCATAAGCTAATTGTTTGTTCTGGTGAAGGAAAATGTTTAAAAGTTGTCTAAATTTTGTTAAAGATGAAAGACTGCTCTGTCAAACTTTCTTGACTTCATAAAAAACCCAACTAAAATTGTTAAGGAATCTTATTTAATTTCTTATAAAATATTTTTCAAAATATACATATATTTAAAAATATGTATACTTCATGCAAATTTAATAAATAAAATTAGTTAACATAATTTAAAATATCACAGTTTGAGCATAGCAAAAAGATTTGATGCAATGTTCAATCATTAAGAGATTTCAATGAATATTTTAAATCAAATATATAAGTGATTCTTACTTTTTTCTTGATAGTTTAAATATACACTATTTGTAAAAGATAAAAATAAACATTATTTGATGAAATTTAGGATTTGGAATTTTAAGTAATGAAATTCTATTAAAAGCTATATTCTTTTTAAACTTTAAAATCATAATTACAATACATAATTTTTCGAATAACCAAAATATATCACATATTATAAAAAATTTTATTATGTAAGGAAGTAACAATATTTACTTTTGCAATATTTATTAACTGTTGACTGTTCTTTAATCAGTCAATAATTTACACTGTATGAATTAAACATCTAGATAAAATTTGCTATGGCAGATTTTCAAAAAAATATGAAGTACAACTCATAGATAACGACCCTCACAATCAGGTAATTGTAACAAGAACTTACAGAAGAAATGAATCTATGATCCATCATAATTTGAATGTTTAAGAAATAAGAGACATGGTTAGTGATATCAGTTGCAGGAGAGATTCTCTTTAAATCCATGCTGAATAATCAAATCAATAATATTATATATCAGCATAAGTAACAGTTGCAACATTTTAAAAACACATGAAATCTATGGAAGTTTCCAAATAATCTTTGAGAAGTTTAAGTATGTAGTTTCATCTTCCACCAGGGGATTCAAATCATTAAACAAAAGAACAATTTACATATCTGAACTATTAACAGATTGTATTCTTTTTCTTAAAAAAAATTAACTTCAGTTCCTGAAAGCATGAGACCTCAGAATATTTAATCCATACCTGCAAATCTTGGATGGAAAAAATGAGTAGATTCAACTGATTTTGAGAGAAAAAAGATAGGAGACACCACTGGCGATATATGTGTTAGTCTTTAAATATTTTAATAAAATTTTAAATACCACCTCAAAGGAACTATGAACCTCACAATCAACCTCATAAAAGAACTATGAAAAATAAAATATACTACATGTAAAAAATGAATATCAACATTTATGTCTCAATTTATTTTATATAGAGCAATTTTTACTACACTAGTGCAATTTATAAATATTAAATATATAAAATTACATAAAAACATAAAATATATTATTAAATAAATTTAATTCAGTGATAAATACTTTGTTCGACAGAAATATTTTTCTAATTAAATTATTAATAACTAGCAATATCCCTCCTAATTGAACTGCTTCTGTAAACAAGCATCTGATGTCTGACCTGAATGTTAATTATATGACTGCCAACTCCAAGAAGTATTGGTAGCCTAGTGGTTAGAACGTCTTTCTCCCACGGCGAACAAGTTGTGTTAAAAACTCAAAGGAATATATATATATATATACATTATATTAGTCCCCCATCTTTTAACAGTTTAATATACTAAAATAACTCACTAGACCTTTTTCCAGCAAAATTTTGGCTGTTTTTAAGTTTTTCACTAAAATTGCTAAAAAGGAGTAGATTTTCATACATTAGAAAGAAATCGAGAGAAATTATGAAAATTCAGGAGTTTCACGATAAAATCAATAGTTGGCAGCTATGGTAACCTAGGATTTTATTACTAATTAATATCAATTCTTATTGTAAGTGACCACATTTTAAGCTTCAATTAATAACCAAATCAATGTTTTTAAAATCCTTTGTAGAATCTGCTCTCTACAGAATGCAGAAAAGTTAAACTTACTCTTTAAGCACTTCTCCTGCAGTTCAACATTAATATTCCATTTTAATGTAAGCACACTATATAGTTTTTTTAGAAGAGAAAATTTGATCAATCTATGTATGCAATGTATTATGATTTGATACTTTGACATTTTTTAATAATAAAAAATAAACTTACACTTTCCGTCACACATAAGCAAATTCATTTATTCAAACGATAGTATAAGGAAGTAACATTGAAATAAAAACAAAAGGATACTTTTCCATAAATGATGGTACATAAGCACAATGGCTTTCAAATTTTACTTTCATAGGCAAACCAGAAAGCATGTTTTCATAAGTTTTTAATGGCTCGACACACCCTTCACCAAGTGCCTAAAACGCAACAAGTGTGTAAGAATAATTTTGCTTACATATAAGAAAATAAAAATTTGAAAAACACAGAAATGCAAAACATTTCTTAATAATAAATATTGATGCAAGTAAGTAAGTGCTGATAACAGAGATTGTAAAGTGTGGTTTCTTAATTGTTCACATTGACAGCAAGCAACAAACATGAATATTTCCATGAATGCAGAGTTGAAAAGCATTCACGGCCAAGTGAAAGAAAAGGGATATTCTGTTGTCCAGTTATATCTGAAAAGATATCCAAATGAACACCTATCAAATCATTAAATGTTCGTTTCCGTACATCAGAACATTGTGGAACAAGTAACAGTCTTCACAATTACTCTGGACAGACATGAAAAAAAAATTCATACAAAAGCCTATTGGATAATGAGGAATAAAATCTAGCAACATTATACACCACTTGCCATGCTACAAATTTTTTAATCGACTGTCATTCATGTACAGCAGATCAATGAACTCCTTTTATCTTTAGAGAATTCAGTTCTTGCAGACCAATTATCACCTATGATGCATCACATTAACACAGTACTTCAACACCTAAAGGAGTCAGCATACAAATTTTCTGCTGCGGTGTTGAAGCAATCTTTTCATGTGAAGTGGTATTCTGTAATTACAATGTTAATATATACATGGGAGTTTTAGATAATCCTTAGAAAACCCTATCACAAGCTACACAACAAAACTTGTAGGAGGTTATCACACAGCATCATCATAGAAATGTATGAGTGAATATCATGGAAACATCTTACCGCCTCAAACAATTACTTTTTCCTCTTGTATGATATGAAGAGTATTGTGTACAACATGTCCATAAATTTTGAAAAGGACCAGATGGCAGGAATTTATCTCTACTAGTTCCTGCAAACATATAAAAAATGCCAGGTACTCTTGAAAATCTTCAATAATCCATGTCACATAGGTGTGAGTCGGCTGGTTGGATTTTGTGGTGCAAGGTGTCATGATTACACTTATGTCAAGGGCAGAGATCAAGGTCATTTAGAACACTTGTAACATTTAAAAGTCATTCATTATACTATTTTGCTCCAGTATTTGTGTTATGGTCCTCTTATGCCCTTGTCTCTTTATCAAGTTAAGGTGATGCTTCCACCCAGGCTTTCCTATGCAATTAGGCTTATAAAGTTCTTTAATTCCCTTAGGTACAAAAAGTTCTGTAACACATTGCATATTTAATATATTCAGAGCAACCTTAAGATATATTTTTTGATTGAGAGATATGATAACATTATGTAACTTTCATATAACTAATGTTGTAACTTTCATATATATACAAAGGCCTCTCTTTCATACTAGATAACTTTTATTGTATGATAAAAAGTTGTCCAATATTTTATTGTGAGAAGTTATTAAAAAATCACACTGCTCTCTTTCACACTGAGAAACGATATTTTATCAGGGACCAGTCTATTGTGTGGTTTTTTAATAACTTCTCACAATAAAATATTGGACAACTTTTTATCGTACAATAAAAGTTGTCTAGTGTGAAAGAGGCCTTACAATTCAGTTGTCACCTTGACAATGTGATAAATTTCCTTTAATGTCAATTAAATATTTAAGTTTGATTTTATTAGTTTCTTTTATAATTAATTTAGATTAAAATTAAAGGCTTATCTTGCATGTTTTATGTTATTTTCATTAAATCTTTCTCATTAAAATCAGATGAAAGCCAGTGATTAAGCAATTTATTTGAATTTATCCAAGAAAATGTTTCCTATGATTCTGCTCTACTTCTTTGAATTTCAATGTTTTATTTAATATAATAAATTTACTTAACAATTTTCCTCATTTTTTAATTCCACAGGTTTAATAATCATGAGTTTAACTGGGTTTCAGACAATTTTCTATATAAATACATAATAAAAATGTTACATTTTTTTTTCATCCTATTTAAATAAATTTTCAGATCTGGTTTTCAGACTATATTTGCTAATAATTTACTTCATAAGATTTTTTAATATATACTAGAGTTTAAAATAATCATTCCAAAAAAAAAAAATAAATAAAGATTACTACAAAATGAGAATTTTTATCGTCACTCAGTGTGTTCTAATTTTTAAAACATATTACAAATTTTTTTTTTTTTTTTTTAACAAATTTTACTAAACAATGTGGATTAAAATTGATTTTCTGCAATTTTAAAAAAGGTATGAATACAAACTGATCATATAATTTAGTTTTCAATGTTAATTTGTAATTTTCATGAATCTAAAATGCTAAACAGTCCTTATAGTAGAAAATCAACAAAATAGAGTGTTAGTAAAAGTAAACCACAATTTAAAAAATATATTGTAGGAAATAAACGTTCTTTTAGTTAAATATATGTAAAACAAAAATTTTTTTTCAAAGTTCTTCAGAATCTATTATTAAAATTAAAGAAAAAACGTATTTATCCAGTCAGAGAAGACACCAGGCACATTAAATAATTAATTTCATTATTTATTTCATTAACAAACAAAAAATTCTCTCCTTTCATTGAAGTTATATTCAATTTTTAAAAAGAAAGATATGGAAAGTAAATCTTAACTCAACAATTTTATATTTAAATTTTAATATTCAGTGAGTTTTATACAATATAAAAGACTGGAGCAAAAAAAAAGATCAATTAAAATAGCCTGCCCTGATTGCACATGACAATCATATTGATTACTCTTCAATTCACTTCACACTCATAAATTTAAATACTACATCCATTTCCAACTAAACTGGATTATCATGAAACAATTGTGTCTGAACTACATCTTTGTTTTAATCCACAATTATAAACAGAATCTAGTATCGATAGTACTGCCATCTAGTGATAACATTAGAAGCATATATTGAATTTAGTTTTCGAACATTTTTATTAAAAATTTAAAAATATTAAAACAAAAAGACTAATAATTTTCAACAAAACATAAATACATCAAGATAAGTAAAAATTTTAGGAGTAATTCGTGATTTTCAAAGAATCAAGTCAAAATTACAAGAGTTTCAAAGGCCCTAAAAAATGTTCAAATTCCAGGAGTTTTCAGGAGTTGTAAGAGCTCTATTATGCAACAAAAATACTGAAAATAAAGGTTTGCCAACATTTTAAAGCAACTTAACAGCTAAACAGTTATTTTTAAATAATTCCTATTATATCAGGGAATATTAATGTTTCATTTATTGATATATGAGGAAATTTAAAAACTGTTGAAACATTAAATTGTTCAATTAAAAATATAGTACAATTTTTATGTTAAGTATATAGTAAATAAATTGGTCCTTAAATCAACAAATACAAGCTGTTATTGTTGCAATATTAAAATTAAATGTTAACATTAGAATTTAGTTATATATAAAATATTTGAAAAACTAAAGTATTTGCTACAAATAAATATCTTTAGTAAAAACTATCTATTTAAATTAGTAATTTAATGATATATTATGAATTAAGCAAATTGTCTCACATGATTTAGGTAGCTTCCATCATCTTTCAGAACATCAAAAGACATCAAAATTATCTTCTTTACAAAATCCCATAATTCCCCTGAAAAAATCTAGCTTTTAATTTTGTACAGAATTTCTTCTATTTTTGCTTTAGAATATGATTTTTTCTAATATGAATAAAATTGTAGGTATTGTGTAATTGATAAGTGTAACATTTAAGTTTGATAAATGTCAATTTAACAAAATCTCAAGATTAAGTGAGTTGCCAATAGTTGAACAAGTACAAGTTTAAATAATAATTGCATATATTTTTATTAGATAATTGCACACAATTTATTTAAAAAAGCATAAAATTATCTGTATCAAAGAATACAAAGTTTCAGTATTCTAACAAATAGAATTACTTCATTGCCCTCTATTTATCTGGATTTTTAATAAATCATATCAAATTGCTAATACTCGCAAAAAAGAAGAAAGAGCACCATATTATACATTAGACAATGCATTTTCTCTTTAAGATAATATTTAGAATAAACCAAATCATTGATTTGAAACCTAAAATTTGGTGACTTTCACATCAATAAGCCTATTTTCTAATGTTCTTTAGAATAAAAACATTTTAGTAGCATTTTTTTATCATTAAAACAATATGATATAATATGAAAACTACAAATTAAATGCATAACTCTAGAAATATAATATTTTATTGATTCAATATATATAGCAAACTATTTACAACAAATTGAGGAATAACTGTGTTTCTGCGTGTCATTTAAAATAGTCAATCATAACAGTTAAACAAAATGTAATGTTAAATAAATTAGAACATGATCAAATTATTTGATATGAATAAAGATGCTCCTAATTTCCCTTTTTGCATGTCAATAAATTTTTAAAGTGTTAACATAATTCCTTAATTATGATTTTGATATTATATTTTATTGTTGATCATAAACATAAATTAAGCAAATTGCACTTATTTTAAAATGATATGAATAGCAAATTAATATCATTACACAAAACATTTTTTTTTAAAAATATTTATCTGGTAAATTGTTTTGCAAAGATTTAATTTTTTCTAAGATTTATATTACAATTGAGTACTTTCTTCTTATTCTCATCATTGTAACTACACTATTTACATGCTTTTTTAAAAATTAGAACTGAAAATTGATGATAGATATAATTGCATATAGTTTTGATATTATATTTTAGTTAAAATATACTTTATTATTTTTTCATAGCATTAATATGAATAGCATAGTTAAAATATTGATTTAATCATTATAAAATATTAATAAATATCAAAATATTCTATAATAAAATAAAGAACATTTTCAAAGTATTACATAATTCAGAAATGAAAATAAATTGCAATTATATAATGATTTAGCCAACAATTCAGGCAAGGGAGTCATCCATAATAATCTCAGATGTTTTCAAGTTTATAGCATATAAATAATCAAAGAAAAACAGTAATTAGATTTGTTTTCCTCCATAACAATTAAAAAATTATTGGACATAAACATTTTTGTTCTAAGATACAAGCAGCTCATGTATTGCTTTGGTCATCATATTTAAGTGATTTTTGACAAAATTTAAAAGAGCTAATTTCTAGAACACTGCAAGGAATTTTGTGGTGACTTATTTTATCTAAAAACATTTTCTTAGTTAAAATTTTATTGTTTTTTTTTTAAAACATGTATTAAAATTGTCTTTTTAAATTGTTTTTTTACGAAAATCAAAAATAATTTATTAAAAAATAATTTCAAAATTTTTGAGCGATAATTAATAAGGCAACCCTAAAGAGGGCAACACCATATATATTTCAGCTTCTGCAGAGATCTTGTGCATCAAAAAAATTCCAAAATAAAACAAATCATTCTAAAATAATCTACACTACTGGCTACTCAAAATGCAACACCAATGTAAAACAAAAATGCTTAATAGCAACAGGTAGCCAGAGAGATCACAGTAAAATTTATTTGCCAGATTATTTTTTATACAATGATCAAATGACTGAAATTACAATCTCTTGTGAAGAACAAATGATTAGAAAATCAATAATTAATAAAACTGTTGTTGTTTGTTAAAACTCTTACTATTTGCCACAGCACAGAATCAAAGAAGCTTGGGATATAATAGACCATGTAGCTTGCACATATTTCTAAACCTGATTTGAAGTAGCAATAGGCAGCATGTTTAGTTGGTTGGTTTGTCACTCAATGGTCATTTTCTGCACATGAGGGCTAATTAGACCAGGATCTACAACTTAATGGCAACAGGTAGTATATTCCAGACCAGTTGTTATGTAACCAAGGACAACATATTTTTGATTGGCGACAGATTGGGTGAACAAAGAGACCATGAAAGCAATTTATTCTGATGAATAAAGAACAATGGATGTCAAGTATGGTTGCCCATTATCTTTTAATTATATGGCTGATGGCAAATGCTGAAAGAATAGAAGAACTACAGGCTCTAACTCTTCAGAGATTTATCGCTGAATATTCAGCATGAGTGAGCACTAGTATACATCTCTATACCTAGCCAAGAGTTTGGCTTTATCAGTTAAGTGGAAGTTACTGGGTGGAATTCTTTGCTACTTAAAAGTTTTGCCCAAGCAGAAGACTCCCAAGTATTTGAACAATCACTCTCAAAACACTCTATGACCATAAGTTTCTTTCCATGACATTCCAATTTTAGTATATGTACAGCCAAAACTAATACTGGCAATTCAGTGTACCAGCAATATGTATAGAGAGGCAGGGGGAGATATAAAATTACTCCAAATCATGATACCAGGTGTAGGATCAGTGTCACACTGCATAAAGCAATAATTCACCAGTCTTTCCAGACTCAAATCTGATATGGTGTTGTAAGCAGAAGAGGAACTCATTACTAAAGGAAATTAAATTCCATTCTGTTGTCAATGTTAATCATCTGAAGGCCCAAACAGCATGGTAAATGATTGTGGTTTTGAGTCAAAAGTAAGCAAATAAATGTATCCCTTGTGTACATTCCATACAGCTGCAAACATTGTCAAATAGTAAGAGCAGACACTGAATATGTTGCGCAATGGTTCCTGACGTGGCCCCGCGATCCATTATTGCCATCAGCACAATAGGCAAGTCATCATGTACACTAGTGAAATGATGTGGATGCGATTGGTTCTGTCTATTTGTTATTCCCTTCAGCATAAGCAATTACAGATCTACATCACACTTGGTTTAGCTCAACACCATTACCAATTTCTCTGAAGGATAATCTACACTCTCCATAGGCTACTACTCCTGCTCCATCTAATACAGAAACTTGCTTGAAAGAGGACTCATATCTTCTGCAAGGGATGCTTAAACAAATCATGCGAAAAAATAATTGCAGTACTTCGAATGGACTATCTCTTCTTCTTCTCTTGCAGGAAGCACTACAGTCAACCCATGTTGACTGTAATGATAGTGATTCAAACACATAATGCAAATTTTTACATCACTTCCATGCCTCTCACAGATAGTTGCATTTTGGGTAATCAGTAGTGTAGATGTATTTTCACGAGATCATATAAGGGTATGTCGGCAAAAATAGTAATTGTCTAACATATGGCAAAATTTCAAAATGTTTAATGTTTGGTTAATATTCTATGTTTTTTTTTTTTTTTTTAAATTTATTATTATTTTTTTTTACTAACAAGAGCTAGCTAGATAGGGATCTATAATTTAATAATGATTCCAAACTGCTATTACATGAAAATTGAAAAACAGAAACTATTGAAGATCTGAGTGATAAGCATTCAGAAATGTTGGAATTTACTAAAGTGTCATTAATTTTTGCAGACTTACTTACTGAGGGGTTTATAATATAAATACAAAAATAAATAAAATAAATTTCAATTATTTTTAATAAAACCTGATATTTTAGTATCATATAAATCATTTGAAAATAACATACATAATTTGTAAATATTGAAAAAGTATATTTTCTGATCTAACTCAGGTGAGAACCCAATAGAATTTTTACTAACATAATACATAAAGAATTAAATCTATGCGTAAGAAATTGTTATTTTATTTATTCCTGGAAATAACAAAATTTAGATTTTACAATAAGATAACAAGTGAATACAATGTTGATTACATATAAGCAAATATATTTCTTTTGAAAATTCAAAGAAATATTTATCATTCATCAGGTATGTCATACTTCAACATTTCATTTACTAATTTTTTTTTTAACTAAAATAATGAAAAAAATCACTTTCCTCAAAACAAATGTTTGGATTAAAATCCCCTTTTGACATTATAATTAGCTTATGAAACATTAATTTCTTAAGGAATTACAATTATGGAAGCAATTATTATTATAAGAAAATATATTTCCTAATTAATAAAATTTTTAATTTTATCCAATTAAATAATAAAAATATAAAAAACATGAAATGCTGTAAGAAAATTCATTTTTATCTATTGATAAATTTGTTAGTTTCTTCTATAGAAAGCTATTAATAACATAATATTTCATAGTGACTCAAAGTCATTTTTTCATTTGAAATGTTTGAAATAATTTTTGTTTGTATTTTAATACTATTTAACATGTAAGTAATACTGTAACTTATCTTATATGAAGATATAAGTAAACAGTTCTTACCTCCCAATTATTAAAAAGTAAAAAATGCAATCAAAGATTTTAAAACAGATAATTTTTGTATGCTGATAAAATTTTGAGAATTCATTTCTCCAAAATATTTGAAAATCAAAAAAACACTATTCAGAAATTTTAAACTATGAGGTATGGATAAATTATGGTAACATAAAAAAGATGGCAAACTAAATTCTCACCATGTGAGTCAGTTGAAATTATTAGTTAAACATATCAAAAACAAATTGAAAAACTATTTTGAAACTATAAAATCAATAAATTGTTAATATATATTAAAATTTAACAACAGGAGTAATCAAATTATATTTTTATAATAGTTTAATGTAACTGATTTACCTTGTGGCGATGTGGCTATAGGAATATCAGTTAAATCATTGATTACAATATCAAATTTTTTGCCGTCCTTTTTATATTCATTTAACATCTTAATGCAATCGTCAATAATAACCTAAATATGAGAAAAGATACAGTAAAATGTAATTAATAGATAAAATTATATTGAAATCAGGGATAAAATTTATCATATTATTAAAAATAAAGTTAGCAAAGGCTTGTAAGCAAATCATTATTACAAATATATTTATCAGTAAGGACTTTAAAATATTTAAATGTTATAACAATTATAAAAAAAACCATGTTTCATAGGCATAAAACAAAAGTCATCAGAATAGACACAAGAATAATATTAGTCTTGATTTTTTTTTCCAATGGCAGATTGTAGACAATTACAAATGCAACAGAGTCTATTAATCTATTGTTCTCTGATACCAAGGAACCGGCCAGACACAGTGACCTCTTGGCCGCCGAGGCGTTGCCCCAGGTGCACCACATGGGGTGGGCCACCATCGCACCTTCACACATGCCATAGGGACCTATTTATAAGGTAGGCATCATTCATACTTCATTCACACACACAAGGAAAGGACAAAGACAGGATAGAAAGAGAGAAAGCACATCCATGCCTGAACTGGGATTCGAACCCAGGACCTCCCAATCCGTGGTCAGGCACGCTGACCACAAGACAAGTTGGCTGGCTAGTCTTGATTATTAAAGTATATAAAACAGTACAAACTTCTCTTGGAAGGGAAATTACGCAGTCAATGTTAAAATGCATCACAAAGGCCTCTGGTCATTAGACAGTCAACTACACTTGTCAAAATAATGCTGAATAGAAAATTTGTGGTATAAGGGTAAAACTACATTATTCAAATAGAAGTCGCAGGTTATAATTCAGAAGCACTCATATTTATTGCACTGGCGCTTAAAAGTTTAATAAATTTTGTCCTTTGTGACATGAATATAGCTTACCTGTTCAGAAATCCTCTTTCAAATAACAATGATGTATGATAAATATTAAAACTTTTACAGCAGCACTCAGCCATTCATTATAAGGTACTAAATAGTACATGCAATTTGTTTAAAAATAATATATTTTAAACAATTTTTTTTTGTATTTAATGCTTTATCAATATAGATATGAAAACTTCTTTGGTGCAGTCCATGAGAATGATAGATGGAAACCCTTGTTTAATTTTGAAAGCTCAAAAGTACAAGCAACCTGATATTGTTAAAATTATAAAATGCAATAGACTACAATGACTTAGGCATTTGTTCTGATCTGACAATGCAAACCCAGTAAAAATGCTTGCTTTCACTAATCCCTTGGGAAACAGAAGGCGAGGAAGACCACCAATTAAGTGGCTTGATTCACAATTAAAAAGTACTTTAATCTGATTAATAAAGGAAACAGGAGGAGCCTTGCAATGGATAGGACCAAATGGTAACAAATATTAGGTAAAGCCTTGGCTTGTAACAGGTTGTAGTGCCTTGGAAGAAAAATATTTCAGGCTTTTACTTGAAAAATTTAAATAAGAAACAACCTTAAAGAACCATTGTGAATTAAAGTATTCAGAAATAATCCATACATATTAGAAATAAATACTAATATTTTTGACAATATCCTTGATATTTTTTGAAATTAAATAAAATTAAATCATATTAATATGCAACAGCATAAATTTCAAGATATTGCTTACTTTGTAATTTGGACCTTCCAATTTATCTAAAGAATCTCCACAACAGCCTCTTAAATGTAATCTACATGCATCAATGACCATTTGATCTATGTAATACAATTAAGAAAAAGTAAAAAACATGTTCAAAAAAAACTTTTAACTTCATTTGATCTCGCTTTAAAATACTTAAGATTTTTCTACAACTTTCAGTACTTAACAATTTTTTTTCTCTTTACAACAATACAAAAACAATTATAATTGAACAACTCAGTATTGAAACAGTAACATTAAAGAATCATAAGAATCTGATGAAAATTCAGGTTTAGTGATATCATTCAATAAATGCTACCGATAGAAATTTTAGATGAAATGATCAGAAATGTAAATAGTTGTTTTAGAACTTTATAACATCAAATGCAGAATGAAGTACCTGTTGCAATAACGACATTCCATGTTCTGTTAATACACAGAATATTTTTTATCATAAATAGAGAAAATGAAAATTAATGAGTCAAACATGTAAGGTATCTAATTAAGAAATGCCATTACTTAAATAATTAAGGCAAAATAAGTGGATATTTAAAAAGATCTTAATTTTTTTACAAGCACTTTTATAATACTCTTTCTTAAAAGCATTCAACTAATGTATTAGAAATATTTTTCCAAAATTTTTATACAATATTGGATATGCCATATTGATGTAAATAGTAAGTTATTTTTTTCAATCAAACAGAAATGGGATGCATTTAACTATCTGAATAACTAAATTAAAATATATATACTGTTATCATTACTGCTGAAATTTAAAGGCATAAATTCAAATAATAATAAGACCACTAAATTAGTAACAGAATTGAAGTTTTATAATTAATTACATTGTTTTTTCCTTATATGAAAAATCAAATCACTTTGTGGAAGAATATTAAATTGAGAAATAATTTTTTAACATGAACAGAAAATGTTTTATATTAATTTTTCAACATGAAACTTTATAGGTACATATTGCAAATTTGGTCATTCTTAGCTCTATTAAATTTACATCTTAGCTCTATTAACTTTAATTAATGTAATCTATGAATGAAACATAAGAAAAAAAATGCTTTTAATTTAAAGAGTAATTATTTTCAATTAACTAACAAATAATTACAACAATTGAGTGTAAGTAGAAAAGAAAATGTTACAAATGAAAATTTTAATAATGAATATGAAGAAAAAAAGAAATGATCATTATCTGATACTAAAAAAAGAAAGTCGAACATAAAGGTAATAAAAAAATAAATTTTGAATTACTGATGCAGAGTAATTTAATTTCCTTATTAAGTAAAAAAATTCATTTTTCAAATATGAGTTAATAATCCCAAGAATCTATAAAAAAAATTGGAAGAAAATCTAAAAGGATATATCAACCATTGTCACAAATTTCGGATTTTCTTTTAATAATTCATGCAACAAACCACCATCTCCACCACCAAGAATCAGTACTTCTTTGCCAGTATATGAAATAATTCCATATTTCATCAAGCCTTGAGTATAACTTAAGTCACTTTCAGCAAGATCTAAAAAATACAACATATAATTTTATTTCAATGCAAATCTAAGCAAAAAATGACTTTGATACACACTTAGAAATATTAAAATCAGAAGTATTTTTGAAACTAAAATGAAAAAAAAATGCTAATAATTGATGAAATCATAAATTTTTATATCAAATTAATGAAATCTTTATATAATGAGTTTTCAAAAATGAATTTTCATTTTAGATTAAGTTTTGTATAAAGTAATTAAAAGTAGCAATAAAAATCAGTTAAATATCATAAGAACAATAAAACTATCTTAAATCTTTACTCACTTTGTAAATCATCCAAAATAAGACAATTTCCAAGAGTTGGAGAATGAAGTATTTTAATGTTTTGGTATTGGGAATCTTCCAGGAAAATAACTTTATCAAAATCATATTCCAAAATCCTTTCATCTGCAGTAGTAAAATATAAAGGAACTGCAGTTCCTCTTTTAACTATAGGTATCCTGTATATATATAAAATGATTAAAATTATTTTACATTTTAACACAACATAAGTACTGTTAATAATTGTAGTCAGCAATAATAATCTTTTTAAATCAACAAAGAAAGTTAATATTAGAATGAATTACTATATGTTAAGGAAAAGACAGTTACAGGAGTAGGAGTGGATGTTATATGTTAAGGAATTTCTATATTAAACATACAATATATAAATAATTTATCAAGTTCTAAATGGATTAATAATTTTATATGGAAAATTACAGCAAATATTTAATAAAGGAAAAAAACTACAGATATTAAAATCCTTTATAACTTTTCTTTAATCTGCAGAATCACATTTTCTACTCAAAAAGAAATACAAATTGAAAATAACTGAGTAATGTAAAATAAATATTATCTTTCAAATTCAATCTAACTTACACAATATTTTACAGAAATATTTTATGCAAAAAAAAATTATTTAAAATTTCAGCATAAAAATAAATGCATAAATATTCCATTTCAGAAGTTGCAATTTTAGTAAATAAAATACATTTTAATTGATGACATTAATAAATTTTGTGACTTACATGAAATATTTGTTAAATAATAATGTTGAATAATCACAAAAACTTAATGTATTTCTAAGCAAACTATTTGGAATTTTCCTAAGAACAGTAATGTCACCAAATTAGTAAAAAATAATAAAAACTAGAATAAATTGACATAAATTATTATAAATGTTCACAAAAAATATAAATTAGAAGAGTGACATTTTCTGGAGAAAAGCTTTAATACAGATGAAACAATTGATGTCAGTTTCTGTTTACAGAGATAGAGACATTGATTGGAATTCTCATTTCCAAAAAAGTCATAATTAAACCCTGTATATAAATGAAATATTTGAATTGATATAATTAGATATAAATTTTTAATTGCTGATTGTTATTTTATTAACAGCTGTTAGTATACTAAATACTAGAATGTTCAAACTTCCTATTTTAACAATTTCAGGCCTCAAAAAGTGCAAATAGTAACAAAAATTTGATTTATTAATACTTAACACAACCACTGAATTCTTCTGATCTAAACATCATTGCAAATGTTAAGAAATTTCTTAATTAGAATAAATTATGAAAAATATTTGAAAGGATTATAATAAATAAAATGACACAATCTCTGAAGAAAGTGCAACTAATCATCAATTATACTGTACTCATTACATATTTAAGCGTATCTTGGTATCCTAAAATTTAATACGAGAATATTTTACATCTATTGTATATAAATGTGTGCACATACATATATACATACATAAATAATGTGAAGCTTTTATTGTCTCTATTTTTGTGGTCACTTTAAAGATACATTATATCAATAAAAAAAAACTTTTATTATTTGATTTACATAGATGGTTTTATAATTATGAACTAATTTATAATTAGTACAAGAAAGGACACTGTTTTAAGTCAATGATGTTTTATTATATAAAAAAATTAAAAAAATTGTTAGAAGAAATTAGGCTGAATTTTCCATTAAATTAAACCTTGACTATGAATTGTCAATTAATGACTTTTTTGTAAGAAGAAATTAATGTTAAATGAATTTCTACAACAAATATAATATCAGCTACATTTAGTTCCCTTTAAGAAGAATTTAATTTATTAATGTTTCATTATCCTTAAGAGCATTCAACTCGAATATCTCCCAACCTTTGGAATATGCAGAACCACGATTAAGAATTTGCTATATAAGGAATCTATAGTATATTGAAGCAATTTTTCCCTTTTTGATCAATCAAAAATGAATGAAACAATATTTATAAAATTTACATGGAATGAAAAATTGAAAAAATTTTATAGTTTCATAATTTTCACAGCATAAATACCTTTTAATATTAAAATCATTTAATTTTGATGATTTCTCCTCGTTACACCTAAAGAAATAAATCATAAAAATAAAGAAATCAGAAATAATAAGTTACAGTCTTTGAAATCAATTTAAATAAGGTAAATAATAATTTTAAGTGATACATTTTTGCAATACTCTATGAAAATATAACTTGTAACATAAATAAACATAATTATATAAATCACCAATATACACAAATTAGAAAAAATAATTAACTGAATTAAATAACATGCAATCAAAGAAAAACCATGGCATAACAATCTCAGTTTGTAACACATTTCATAATGAAATAACTGCAATATTGAACAAAAGAATACTAAAAATCTTAATTAAATGTAAAAGAAAAACATAAAATATTCTACAAGGAGAATTATAAATTGAAAATCATTATAATGTGCTCATTATCCTCATATTTAACATCAAATATAACTAAACTTGTACTGCTAGGATTTTCAAAGTTTTGTAAACAAAGTGATATTCACTGTTTTGTCCAGTAAAATTTCAATAAATCTTATGGGCTACAGCTAGTGACATGGAAAAATCATAAACTTCAGTGTTTCATAATAATATAATTTTAATTAAAACATAATCTAACTAAAGTTCATTGTGTGTGTGTTTTATTATAAACATTATGTGAATCAAGTAATATAAATGTTGATAACATTTCAAATGCTTAAGAAAACTTTTCGAATAGTAATTTGGTAAAAACAGAAAATTATAGAAAATAATCAATCTTTAAGGCATACAAATAGGTCTACATAACATTTCACGAGTATCATTAGAATATTAATAAAATGTAATTCCTATTCAGTTTCCTTTATAGATTTTAAATAAATATTTACTTAAAAAGATAAGGTAAAATAAAATCAAATATGAAAAATAACTAAATTGTCAATTTTTATACATATTTATCAATATTTACAAATCTGAATTTTAATTTTAGAAAGTTATTTTTTAAAATAATATTAAGCTATATAAATATTATGTTAAAACTTACTAGGACTTTGCACATGTTAAATTTTCTATTTTAAAAATATAATAAATTCATCAATTTATTTAAACATTAGCTAACACAGAAAAATTACGAAATTTATCTTTATAATTTCCAATATATTAGAGAATATACTACAGAATGAAGGTTTTTAATTTTATTAGTAAATATAATAGCAATTCTATAGCAAATTTTTATAATTTTTTCTTATATTATAATATTATAAATTATAATAAAATGTTATTTTATGTTGATATATTGATAATGACTGTTTAATTTTTTAAAAATAAGACAAATGGTTTTTATAATTTTAATGATTTTTAATAATGTTTAATATTTAGAATGGGCATTTCATTACTATGAAAGACAAACTTAATAAACTAATTCAAACGTATAAAATAATTACAGAATATAAATTTTAAAGAACAATTAGCTTTAAATACATAATTAAAACAAATCATTTATTAAAAGTAATAGATTTTTCTAAAATTTGGAAAATTACTAATTTGTTAGTAAAATAGCACAATTAAAATGACAAATGAATGAAATTTGATACTCCATTGCCTCATAAAAAATCAGGTCTCCCAACTGTTTTTTATCAATCTAGAAGAAATTCTTGGGATTTTTAGAAATCAAATAAAATACCTCTTTGCTTATAAAGACAATTTTTTGATTAAAAATAATCAAAGAATCCATTAATAACTAATTCATTTTTCTTGAAACCAGACAAGTCAAAAATTTATTACTAATATGATTGATGTCAAATATTTCTTCTTTAAACTTTTTCGGGCTAAAGAGAAAATGGCTCTTATAAATTGAAATTAAAGCGATTTTTTTTACTAGTTTATATTTTCATCTATGTTTATTTTGGATTAAATAGATATTATTCTCAAAAAATCCATTATAATTATAAATATTAGGCGTGCACATCATATGCATAAGACTGTATTCATCAAAATAACAGAACCAGATTTGATACCAATCATGTTGAACAAAAGATGAGAAGTGTGTTTGGTTTTTCAGCCTGAATATTTGTAAGGGTAGGAGTTTCTCACATTTTTTTTCAAAGTGATACATGAGTTATGGTTCACTATCCACGAAAAGTTCTCTTGGAATGTAGTAATAAATGGTGAATATTATAAAGTCTTACAATAATTTTTAATTATAAATTATAATAATAATTTATAATTTATTTTATTATTATTTGAAGCATATTTCATCCATAGGTACTATTTATGAAATAAGTATTAATAGTATAAAATTTTTTGCACATTCTAGGTAGTTTAATTCACATTCAATTATCACAAAATAATTTTTATAAAAAATAGATTGTGTATAAGAAACATCTAGATCAATAAAATCATTCATGATGTAGTATAATCAAAACATGGCAGATGTAAGGTACTATACTAGATCAAATTGAACCATACAGAAACAGCTGTAAGGTACTATACTAGATCAAATTACTAGGATTGAATTCACTGAGGTCTAGTGGTAAGGCAATTCTAATTATTTTATAAAAAAACATTAGACAGCTGTAACAATCATTAGAATATTTACAATGATTGTTACAGCTGCATAAATTTTAAATATTATCAGCTTATTTTTTAGATATATTCAACTTAACAAATTTCAAATATCATGTCAAGTTATCATCAAATGAAAATAGCTTCTTAAGGTTCAACAATATTCATATTAATATTAGCAACTCAGTGATTCTTCAAAATGTAATTTTTTTGTTTAAATAATTCAAACATTAATTACTGAATACTAAGTAAGTAATATTTTAATCACAATAACATCAAAATCACAAAATGCTTTTCTTAAAATGTTAACAGTTTTGTAATCCATTTATTGTACTAGTGATGTTAACAAAAAAATCAAATACATTTCCAAATAAAGATTTATTTTTGTAAAAATAAAATTATCAATTAATACTAGTAAATAATTCTAGACAATAATTATTCAAAATATCTTATTTAATGATTCAGCACTGAATTATCTTTTAGAAGATTGTAATGCATCAAACCTTCAATAAAATCATAAAACACCCAAATATATGCCACTTATTTCTTCAAAAAATATAATAAAACCTTTGAAATAATTCAACCATGGAAATTTAGATGTAGATTTTTTTTTTTTTTTTTTTTTTACTGTGTAAAATAATTTTAATTGTTCCACAAATGATTACTTTTTAAGTTGTTTATATATAATGTATATGTTGTGGGAAAGATTGAAATCTGGTAAATGTCAACTTTCACATAGTCACTTGGTGTATGCACAATATATCTGCTATACACCCTTATTTGTGACTCACATTGGCAAATATTATCATTCACCATGTAATAATAATGAATGTTGAATATGTTGAACAGTTGAATTTTCTTCCTTGTTTTTCACAGTTGAGATAAGACATCACAAGAGTGACATAACTTTTTTGCCTTTCTTTCTGAGAAGAGTGACCAAGAACTTAAAACAAACACAATACATTCTAAATAAATAAAAATAATAGAAATTAAAAACTTAATTATGTGATACAAATTTTATTTATTGTAACAACTGAAGCTATTATAACACTTTGAATGGTATAAGAGTCCCTTACTTTTAAAATTACCTTTCACTTGTGGAATACTACTTTTTACAATAAAAGCGTATATAGCCTAGACCCCAGCCTCTCGATTTAGTTGCAGCTACTTTTCTCACCGACATCTCTTAAGAAGAAATCTCATCTATGGAAAGTAACTTTTCTTTATAAATTACAAACTGATTAGGTGTGTAAAGCTGCTTGATAGTACCATTTTCATTTGCCAAGTTTAGAAGTCAGAGTCTTCTATTTCAGCAAATTGATAGCACATTTCAGCTATCTGTACAGCCATGCTCAACTTCAAGGATTTGCATTAGTACAATATCACCAATTTGTGAGCAGGAGGAAATTGTTTATACGAGGTTCCTAATATTTTTGTTCTTTGCAGTAGAAGATTACCTTTCATGGCCACTCTTTTTATAAAAATTAACTAGTGTTTTTAAGTTGATGTGAAGATGTGAAAAATTGCAGATCCTCTGCAACATGCTTCTTCGGATTAAGGTGTTCAGTATGACTACAGCTCAAATTTTTTCAGAAGAATTAACAGTTTCTTCAAAGTGTTCGGTGGTTTCAAAAGTATTAGCAATTTCTTTGAGTACTTCTTCAGTATAAGAATTTGCGATTCATCTGCTGGACCAAAAAGGATAATTGGATATGTTATGTACATGGGAAAAGAGTGTGTACAATCGAGATAACAATTATTTATATACGCTTGGTATTACAAAGATTATAAGAGAATAATGATTTACATAGATTTTACCGATTATATATTATTTTATTTAAAGTTTCATTTAATCCATTTAAGCAGTTTTAGTTTCAACAAAATCTATGATGCTCTTTTTTTTTGCTTTATAACCAAAATGATTTCATAAGGACTTGGGTGCATTCCTTCACGGTAAGTAGCATTCTTTGCAAACTGAACAAAAGATAAACCATCTGAACATTTATTTGTATTGTTATCATTCAATCACGCTGTTAGCATATTCTGTATCCTGATTATCCCTTTCAACTGAGCCTTGTGTTTGACTGCGACAAGGTTTTCCATGAACTATCTTAGCATGTTGCTGAAGCACCAAACGTAAAAGATGTTGAAAGAACGTATTACATTATTTCTTCAGCTTTCAAGGTTGCAGCTGGACAAACTTAGTTGAATGATTTTTATACACCCTTATGAACTTATATTTGCCATCTGTTTGACTGAAGACAGATCAAATTGACATCTTTAATTTAACTCAGAAATGACCATTGGTTTCACAAGAATATTTTACTTCGATGCACTGTGTTTTATTTGACACCATTTTCATAAATTTAAAAACATTACAACATATGTAATAGTTTTGTATTTAACTTGCAACTGTTCAAGCATATATATAATTTTCATATAGTATACAGAACAATTCTTCATTTTTAACATAATACTGCACACTAATTTCTCCTGGTTTTAATGGTAAAATTAACTTTTCTTCATCATTAATTTCTAAAACATGACAACATTTTAACTGCCTGTAATCCAAATGTCTGTTGCACTTCATTTTAGCAGAAACCACTTCAGAAAGTATTTAAGGATACTTTACTTGAGAAAAATAAAAACAATTGTCTTCTTATTTACACACAATTAATGCATTTAGCTTTCCAAGAAAAAGATCATGATTTACTGCAGCATTCATGCAGTATAAATTAGAGTATAAGAAAAATATTAAAAAACATTGCTAGCACTGTTAAACCCTGTGTAAAACTGACTTCTGACAGAAAAAAAGATTTGGCATTGGTGTATTATCCACAAGACCATTTTACAAGAAAAAAAAAATAGTGTTAGATAATCAGCAGCAGCATATAATCTGCTATTTTTCCAGCAAATTGTCAAAAATGTATACTGCTAATATAGGTGTCACATAAAATTAAAAAAATACTCAATATGACTTAAAATAAATTGCACAGAAAAAAATATTATGAAAAAGACTAAGTCAAAATGCTTTGACTCCACTTCATCGCAAAGTGCGTTGATCTGAAATAATAGCATGAAATCGATCAAGAACAGTAATTCTAAAAATGCTAATTAAACTTGTCCTTTTTTTTATTTTTTAACATCTTAAAGACAAAGTTAAACATACTTCTTAAAAATAAAATTGGTTTCATTAATAATGAAAGAAATTGATTATTTTCGAATTATGCATTGCATAGCATTTTCTTTTATACTGCATATGCTTTGTTTTTTTTTATCTGATGTTAATATGTTTGTTGCCATTTTTTTATTTGCCTTCTTTATAGCTTTTAGTTTAAAATTTGCTGTACAACTTAAGTTTTGACTTACATATGACAATATACAAACTTGAAAATTTTCAGAATGATACAACTTGGGTAGAGACAAATGCAAAATAATGATAGCAAAAGTTCTTGCATCTATAATATCTTTTCAAAAATCAAATTTGCACTTGAATGTAATTGAACAAAATTGATTATAGATGAAATTGATTCAGATGAGTCATGGCACCATCTGTTATTTATTTATGAAACAAACAGCAAATAAACTTTTTTGAAGGAGAATGCTTTTTTATCAGATTATCCATGGTAGCATACAATAGAAACAACAAAATTTGAAATTTTTGAACACATAATCTGCAGATAATACACCGGAAAATGTGGTATATATGCTGAGAAACAAATAAGAGTAAAAACTGGATATAAAAGAGTTAGAATACAATTTCTGTGTAAACAATTGAAAATTAATAATTTACAATAAATAAAATATGCTTAAGTAATATGTTGAGTAATGTGATGTGAAAGAAATTTCATGTAATATAAAGTAATAAAAGTAAAATAGTTTATATATATTATATAAATAAAACTTATATCAATTGAACATTTGGTAGTTTGTAAACACATATACATATGCAAGTTTAAGTGCTTTAAAAATTAAACCATCTTTCTTTATTAATTAATTCAAAAAAGTTTTCATTCTTTGTTCTTACATGTTGAAGTTATCAATGAAACTTGTTACAGCATTCATTTAAAAAATGATGTCAACTAGTTTCTAAAATATCAACATCAAGTTTCAGATGTAGATTGAAAATACACTAAATATCTGCAGTCTCACAAAAAAAAAAAAAAAAAAAAAATTTAAAATACTCTGATTATTATTTTTAGTAAAATAGAATGTGATGACAATCAGTTTCTTAACAATAGTTTAGTCAGATTCAAATATTGAAAAAAATTATATCCAATAAAGCTTAGTTCCATATAGCTTAAACACATCAGAAAAATTATTTTGAATAACTTATTTGTTTACAAAATCTATTATAATTTACTCAAATTAAAAAATTTAAGTTTCTAGTACATACTTTATAACAAAAAGTAGCTTAAATTTTTATATTCTTTTACACAAATAAAACAATAAAATAAAGATATATGTAAGTTTCAAATTTTGAAAATTTTCTACTGATAATACAGAATGCAAATATTTCAAATTCAGATTGAATTACAAAACCTCATAATCTTAACTTAGAAAATTAACATTAAAATATTTCGATGAATTTTCAGAATAAAACAAATTAAGTAATTTAACCAATAGAAGAAAGTTATAAAATGTTATTTTATGTTGACAAGTTAACAATATTATTCAATCCAATATTTAGGAGAATATGGTACCTGGAGAACTTGCAAAAATGTTCATAGCATGGGAAAGAGGTTTTGATTTTGTGACATTAATAGGATTTTGTGGATTTTAGGAGGAGATTAAAAACACAACATCTTTATAAAAAGGCAGAAAATGATTAAGGTAACAACTGAAATAACAATGTTTCAATTGACATAGAACAAAGTAAATAAAAACTGTATTAAACGATATATTTTCGAATATTTTTATAACATTTTGTTTCAATGCTTTGAAATATTTTTCTTATTTTTTTCTCTTTTGGTAATTTTTGGGTATATTACAATTACCAATGAGTATAGTTAAAAAATTCTGTTATTTTATAAAATTTTTTTTAATTTCCTCCAATAAGATGTTTATTAAATTGAATAATTAAGTTTGGCATCAGAATATACAGGTGGTTATAAAAATGATGGAAACACAAGATTTACAAAGAATCCTTTAACAATATTAGTATGGTGCAGAATTGACTTTGGTATATAATACAACTTAATCATTCAGCTACAGCTTGGTTAGTTCTATCCAAATTTAAAAAGAATTCATAAAGTTTCATGAAAATCAATCTAGCTTCAATTTTTTTTCTATTTTATATTAAAGAAAACAGTAAAATGAACATTATATTAACTTTTCATACTGAATTTATCCTTAGTTTATAAAACCTGTCTAAAAATTTAAGAGAAAAATATCATTTATCCTTGAATTAAATGTTGTCATTAAACAAATTCAAATTAATTAGGAAATCTTTTTCAGACAATAAATAAAGTAAATTTGTCATTACATATCTGTGCCACTTTTTGTATAGGTTTAATGGGCTAGTATTAAAATAAGACATACTTTTCAGCTCTACATTTCAAACGTTGATGAAGACTTTTCCTTATATCTTCTAATTTCTAAAAAGCAATAAATTATTTTAAATTACAGTTTCTTTCACACAAGAATAAGAAGACATTAACTTCAAACTTACTGGGTTAGTAAATTCTTCAGAAGCCTCTAAGCAATCTTCAAATGTTAATGTGACCAAACCAAAAGGATAACTTTTAAATATGCAAGTTAAGCTAGGAAAAAAATTCCAAATTTATCAATTTAGGATTTTAATTTTTTAAATCAATAAAAAAAAATTTTAATAATTTTAATAGATATTGAGCTAACTTTAAACATATCAATAACAAATTAATAAAAATATGCAGACTAATATACATATAAAAATATATAATTGTTAACAATCATAAAATAATTTTAATTCCTTAAAATAATACTATCAAGCTAGCTTATAAGTAAGCAACATTTACTTCACACAAATTAGTTTTAATGTAACTTTCATATATCATTTAGACCTTTGTGCAAGGTAAGAACAAATATAAATTAAACAATATAAAATAAAACATCAAAGTTTCTCTGCATAATTATATTTTTACACACTAGCTTGAGATGGTGATTGAACTTAAGAATATGATTACAAAGTAGAATTTGTAAAAAGACATGCTGAGTTTTATAGAAGACCACTTACAAATAAAAAAAAGAAGAAAAATTGATCAAATTTCATGAAAAAGGATCAAATTTTAAAAATTTAAACTTTAATTAGAGGCACAATTGACTTTCAAAATCAACTGCAGTAATTCAAAACATGGATCAACCTATGATTTGATAACCTATGATCAACCTATGATTTGAACTCAACATAATCATTTTGAAATTTAACCCAAAAGAGGATATATTAGACTTTACCTCATCATTTTTGAATGCCGATTAAAATGTATGAATATTATTGAAATTGCATGGATCCCATATTTAATCAGATCATTACCATAGGTAGTTCAATTCATCGAAATACAGAAAAATGCTCAAAAATTATGAGAAGATCAAAGAAATAGTTCCAAAAAGATTTAAAGTTACTATTGATAAATTTAGACAATGTTGTTTGCAGCAAAGGAAAAATCCTGATGCTACATGGAAAGATTTTTTCTTTGAATTAGAATACTACTCTAATGGAGGGATAAAAGAAATAAAGATTAAAAGCTTCAAAACTTAAGAAATTTATCAATGTTGATCAAATGAAGAAAAAAACAGCCAAATGTCAAGGATGACTTCTTGGGTTTGTAGACAGAATTAAATTCTCTCTTAGAAGTAACTAAAAAACTTGATACTTATAACAGCTTGAGAAATGAAAAACCAAACAAATAAAATTTCTTTTGAATGTTATAAATTAACAAACATTCAAAAGAAAAAAATAAGAAATCTATACTATAAAGGAAAACCTGACTTGAATTCCAGGCAGGATAAAAAGAAGATTCAATTCACTTCCAGATTTCTAAATTTCAAATCTGAAAGAAAAGTTGCCAAATTTCCAGATATGGAAATTTGACAACTAATCATAAGATGAGTGTACAAATTGCAGAAAGCCAAAAGAAGAAGACAATAATTAATTAATTTAACATAAACTCATCCATTTATTCAAGTTTAATAGCCTTACAAAGTTTTGGCGAGAAAATTGCCATATGTGCTGATATAAGTGATTCCCATTCCAACACTGGAGCAAAGTTTTATAAGTTTTTAAAAGCACATAAAGTTGTTAATAAGAAAACGTCATTTATGGTGGTTAATGGAACTCGATAATCTCCAATTGCTTTAAGTACTGTCGTAAATATGTACATAAAAGGGGGTAAGGTAATGAAAACAGAACTTCCTTTTCTACCTAAAGCAAAAGGAAACAAAACATTAATTAGGAATGGATTTTCTTTATGGAGTTGGAATCCTATTTGATGTCCAGGGTAAAAAATGGCATTTTTTTCAAAAATCTTCAAAAAATTTCAATTTAAAAAAAATAGAAGAACTGGAAATACAATGATCATTTCTATATCAACTATTATTCTTGACACTGTTTTGTTGGAGAGATGATAGAAAGAAAATGAGATACAATGTATCAAATTCAATTATTTACTTCAAAATTACCAGACTTGCTTCGAATCAGAAGGAAAGCCTACAGCTTGCATTTAAAACTGTATAGATTCTAGTAATCACATTTCTATTGCAGTAATACCTTCTCACCACATGTACCAATCAAAGGAGATTGTAAATAAACATGACTTTAGAGTAATCATAAGCAAACCTTTTGTGTCTAAAATCACACTATTTGAAGACACTAATTTTTTCCTGCTGATAAATGGCATAAATAACCTCAGTTCCAATCTGGGTTCAATTGTTGATTTAAAGTCACCCAAGTCACCAATGCTGCTAAGAAAATAACACAATTTATACCAAAAGTAGATGGATCATACTTTGGGCTCCCATATCATTTGAATTGGCCCATCCTGATAATTCCTATGAGAATATTGGACCCTATCATATATCTACTTTTCATTTCTATAGTGACAATACAATCCCAGTAATGCCTATTAGAAAACATGTGCAACCAAGGAATACTAACTTCAATTATGTCTTGCAGGTTCCTGATTCAGGACAACTTTCAGGAATCAGAAGAGGATTCTTTAATGGATATGGCAATAGCAGCAGACAAAGCAACAGCTAACTTATTGGCCAACATTGAAAACATACAGCAGAGTGAAGATTGATTTCGTAGGGAACAAATGTGCCTTAGATGCTTGTGTTGTATTCTTTTTAATGTAGCTTCAATGTTTCAGATTTAGTCTTTATGTTTTTATAAATATGTTAAAATAATAAAATTCATTAGAAAATTAATCCTGAGATTTGGTTTCTTTTGTGTTAGACACATTTTAATTTATATATTTAAATAATACATTAATCAACAGATAATTATAAAAGTGTATTTAAAAATATTATCAGTTTCACATTTTTAGATGATTTTCTTTTAGATAGATTTGTCATAGAAAATTTATTAAATTTATTATCCCAAAACATATAAAAAAGAGAATTATAAATTAAAAAACATGGTTTTTTTTGGCAGGAATTATTTTAGAAATTATGTTGATGAGCAACTTCATTTTGCAAGGTTTTAAAAAGAACCCTTTAATTCTATTAAATTACATTGCATCTCTCTTTATCTTTTAATCAATCAATAATTAACATGATAAATATGCAGAAAAAAATATTACATAAATATAAAGCACAACAGTGGATACTTAAAAACATTTGTGAAGTTAAAGATTTTATTATTTTTACAAATGATTACTCTAAAAATATCATGACAATAGTGATTTAATGGATATTATAATTAATACTATTCTCAAAGAAAGCTATATTTTTTAATTTAACATTTAAAATTTGAAGAAAAGATAATAAATAATAACGACATTCACATTAAAATGTAATATTTATATACTAATTTAAAATAATTTTTCCATTCTAAAGAACAAGTGATTTAGCACAAGATGCTTTGACATTAAAATTTAATTATCATATTTTCTTGCATATAATCAGTGGGTTATGTGTTAAAATTTTAAAGTTTGTCATTTGTTTCACACAGTGTTGAAGATTATTTGATAAAAATATTCTCCATCAAATAAGCTAACAATGAAGTTTTGAAGTGTCATTTATATTTTGTAAAATAAATAATAGGTGGCATTGAAAGCTTTCACCAACTCACTAATATGTTTCAGATATAACCAATTTTGATACAAATTCCCACAAAAAACTTTTTTTTTTGTATTATTTCACATTTTGTTTTGATATCAGCTGTTTTATTTTAAAAATATTCAAATTCTTATATTGTCATTTGGAAGTGAAAGCATCTAAATTACACAGCAAAATTTAAACTAAGAGAAAGCAAATAAAAAAAATTTGGCGGCAACAAACAAGCTCAAATAAAGAGAAAAACATAGCATGGACAGTACAGAAAAAAAAAATATTCAATGTGCAGTTCAAAAATAATCCATTTTTTCACTCAGTTATTAAGAAATTTTTTATTATTTCATTTCAAAAGTCCTTAAAAATTAAAAGTGATCAGCTTTACTACAATCATTCCAGAACTATTGCTCTTTGCAATTAATCGGGTGCTTTCCTCTCAATTTATTGAACATGGCAATGACATGGATTCAAACAACCAAATATTTTTTTTGTACAGTTTATTGTATTTTTATACATACCATGTATTTTTATTTTAAGTGAGACTACATTATGATCAACATGTATTTTGGATTATTTGCCAAAATAAAACTGATGTGATTATATGCCATCATGGGTTATGCAAATTTTTTTTTTATTTATTTATTTCTTGGAAAAGCCTTTGCAGATAATAGGCTACTGTGGATTATATGCATGAAAATATAGCAAGAAATAGTATTTATTAGAAGTGGTGAATACTCATTTGCCTGAATATTAAAAGCCAAATATTAAGCTATGTTTAAGCTGAATAGTAATTCATATTTTCAAAACTTTAAATACAAAATTTCTATGGAACAGGTGATTTGTATTTAAACTGTACTGTATTTTTATTTAAACAGGCATCTAGAATTTAGACATGGATTCAAACAACCAAATATTTTTTGTACAGTTTATTGTATTTTTATACATACCATGTATTTTTATTTTAAGTGAGACTACATTATTTGCCACACTCAGAAATATCATTTCATCTAAAGGATATTGTGACTGTGATCTATTTCAAATACCAGACAATTGGCATTGCCATCGGGTCCTTTAGGACACAAGGGACAGAAAGGGATATTTATATAGAGGGTCACAAAGTAGATACATCATCATAGCCCCAAAAGTGGGTAGGTACTCATAATTTATAATCAGGGACCAAAACATAGAAGAAACTCAGATTTGATTTGCCACACTCAAAAATATCATTTCATCTAAAGGATATTGTGACTGTGTGTGATCTATTTTGCATAAACCAGTAATCCTTAGCAAACATGATAAAATTTAAATATGAAATAAAAATTTTTTAATTATTTAAGTACTTTCTAAATATTCTTTCCCTTCAAATTAGATGTTTTTCAAAGAAAAATGATTAGATCTTACATATGAACTATATAACTTTAAATAAAATTGACTAATAAGATTATTGTAATGTTAAATTACTTATAATAATATGCATAACATTTCTTCAAGAAACTTCTGAATTTATTGACAAACATTTACATTTAAATAGATATTAAATCAGAATTTTTTGTGTTTTCTTAAATATGTCTGAAAACTATTAAGTAGAATCATTGGACACATGTTTACCCAGAGAAAATATGACAATTGCTTCAGTTTATTGATTTACAGGCACTTTTTGGAAAAGGGGCTAATTTGATGGAGACCCCTGATTTAAAACTACAACAAACATTTACAATCAAGACTATAAATTTGAAACCTAACTGGGGGGGGGGGTTGAGTCTTCAGCTAAAAAGTTGACTATTAAATTACCAGATGGGCAAGTAAATGAGATAAATCCTATCCAAACATCTATTATGTCACCAAAGACCACATCAGTTTATTGAGTCTTATGTCAGAACTGATATTACAAAAAAAGCATTATATTGATATGATTTCAAGCCATATCAAATGATTAAATTTTTGCATATAGTTGATTTTTTCCTAATTCATGTTTACTTTCTTTTTTTTAAGTTAAAAAAATAATATCAATCTATTTTCATAGCAGCCTATTTTCTTTATTGTAAAAATACACTGATTTTTTTTCCTCCCTCCCCCCATATGCACTGATTACTTATTTAAAACACTCAGGAAATTAGAAGATTAAAAAAATAAAATAAATGTAAAATGAAAAATTTCATTCATTTTTAAAAAAATGTTAGCAGCTATTAAGTTTTGATTTGGAATCACTTATTATATCAAACAATTACATCCTTAAAAAATCAAATTGTATTTAGTACATCAATCCTAATAAAAGGTTGATTCACAGTGGATACTATTAGTAACATCTAAATTATTTTACTATCAGAAAAAAATAAATTATTTATTGAATTTTTTAGTAAATCATTATTTGAAAAATATATTATTTAATAATAAAGGATTTTAAAGTATTTTCATAACTCTACTAACAAATACTTTGTGTAAGTTACTTTGCAAACTAATTATAAACTAATGTCTTGGACAACAGTTTCCTTACTTATAATTATGAATTGATAAATATTTTAATCATGAATTCCTTAAAATTTCTATTATACATCCAGACAATAACTGAAAAGCAAACATTAAAAAAAATTAGTCAGAAAAGTATGTAATTTAATGTTACAAAAGATAAAGCTTTCATAATAATAAAATTTTACATTATTCAATATAACTCACCTTCCTTCTTCATTGCTAAAAATTACTAAATAAGATTCTCCTAATACTGTTTCATATTTTTTTGAGACAAATAAAGGCTGAAGTACCTCTTCTACTCCTTTTACGACTTTTGAACGTTTCTCTATAAGAACAAGCAAATTTACATTATAGAAATAAAAATTAAATTTTTAACTACATTAGCATTAAAAATGCTTTCAGAAAATTTGAATGAAAGCTTATCAATTAAAATTATAATTCATGTATGTAAGCATTCAGAACCTTTGAAAAATATTCCAATACTAGACAAAACTAATATAATACCAACAATATTTCATGGGTTTATCAACATTATTTGATTTACAGAGTAGATTTAAGTTTGGTTTGGCACTTTGGCTTGGCAATAAAACTTAATTTCTGTTAATAATGCTTTTTATAGGATTTTGTAACTGCAGCAGCCATTTAATTACTCATATCTTGATATAAAAAAATCGCCAAAAAAAAAAAAATCAAGGAATACCAGTTTGTAAACTTTTTATATAAGTAACTTATAAATGGTTGAATATTCAAATAACCATTTATAAGTTATTTATATAAAAAGTAGTTGAAGCTGATAAGGATTCAAAGCTACAATATAAAAAGTGAATTTAAAATTTAATGAATAATAAATATAAAAATTTAAGTCAAAAAATAAACTGAATTAATAATAATCCAGGAAAAAATATAGCAATAATAAATGATGGGAAGTAATTACAATTTGTTCACACAGACTTAATTATTTACATTCACAATGCTATTCAGAGGATTCTGAGAATCATTGTGATATTTATGAAGCAGATAAATCAGCTAAACATGATACATCCATGCCCAACTTGATTTTCCTGTTTCGGCATATTTATATAGAATATGCAACTTTGCATATTTATTTACAATAATAAGCAATTCTATATACTTATTTACAATTATTACAACTGTGAGAATTATCTACAACAAAATATGATAAAAGATTATTTTTCGCTAAATAGTAGAGAAGCGTACAGAGGGTAAAATGCGCCAAGCGTTTGCACCAAAAATGCGATAAAGTGCACTAGACTGGTTTACCGGTTCGGATTACGTAGTTATGACGTTTTCGTTTTACATGCGTGTTTTGTATGTAACCCTTGAAACTATTACAGAACTTAATTAATCTTATAGCATTGAGTTTCGATATTCGATTTTTGGTGGTTTTGTGTTGCTTGCGAAAATTAATAAGTATGGATGAGGATATATTGACTTCACGTTTTCGCGGAGTAAGTATAGAGAAATGATCATCAGGAAAACATAATAGGTTTTTTAGATGCGATAAAAATGGTGTGTTTGCCAAAAAGTAACAATTTGGAGAGCGATGAAGATTAGGTGAGTAATTTTATTTTTCATTACAATTTTAGTCATATACTTAGGCCATAAGTAAATGAATGTTTAAGTTGTGTGTATTGCGTTTTTCATGTTAGTGTTAAAATGTGCCGCGTATTTAAATTTCTTTAATGTGGGCGTAACTGCTCGTTATATTAAAATTCGAATTTAAACAAAAAATGAAATTTGTTAACGTTTGGAATTTAGCTTTATTGCTCGGTTGCCACTGTAGTAGGTAGCGCTACACTGATGTTTTTTTTAAGGTGAGCGCCATTGCTCGATATATTAAAAATTTGGTTTCTATTTGTTAGAATTTTAAAACTTCTACAGTATTTAGTTATAATGAAATATTCAAATTTTTAACATTTGGAATTCGGAAAAACGAGCGATTTCAAAGCTGAAGTTCGAACGCGATCCTTATTGGTTGATGGCTATCGCTCGTAGTGACGTAATTTAGGTGGCGACACAGCTGTAGAGTGCTTGGCGTGAAGATTTAAAATCGCGCCAATCCTGTATGGGTCTGTCATCATTTACCTTATTTTTATATAATCTGCTGTGAATAATATGCAGAACACACAGCCCAAAAATAAAATTCCCAGTTCTTTACTCCGAGCTTCCAGTTTAAAATTACTTTCATTAAATTATTGAATATGACTTTATAGAAGATTTATATAAAAGTGATGACTAATTTTATATGATTGTTTTTGCAAATATTTACAACACTATTTATAAAAGTTTTTTAAGCAGTTGTTTCAAACCTCCAATTGGTCTGCAAAGCTAGACCAGATCCATGATGCCACCACTAATTCTTAAAAAATTTAAAATGAGTAACAGTCTTAGATACATATCTTCCCGAGAAAACCCCAAACAATCCAAAATGTGGTCGGGAGAGGCCTGGTTAATATTGCACTTGGTGCAGATCGGGAAGATTTTAACACCGTTAAAAAAAGACAGCGATCTGATTTTAAGCTTAGATTCTTTAGTTACTCACTTTTTAAAAGGATTAAGTTCATAACACTCATAATCCTTTTAAAGATACTTTGGAATACATAATTTGTAATATTCTAATTAAATACTTTGAAATATACAATAACAAATATTGTAAATTTTTGTGTGTTTCCTCTTAATACTATAAAAGAATTTTTATGATTAGATGATTTCACAAAATAAAGATTTCCTTAAAATGTTTAACTTTATTTTAAACAATTGCAGTAATAATTTGTCAGAAAAATATTTGTTAATTATTCTAATACTAATAGAATGAATGGGAATGATAATGATGAATAATTTAATCAAAGTTATTAAAAAAATATTTTTCATATCAGAGGTATTCTATAATGAAATGTTACATTCTACACCATTTCTCCAGTAAAACTAAATATCATTAAAAATCTTGAATTGTGAAATAGATATTACACTCTTCAATAACAAAAGTTTATGACACATATAAATGACTTCCTTGTGACAGTTACTGTAGCTTTGTAAAAAACTAAAAGAAATATTCTTTATCCAATAAGGTTTGAGTATAATAAACGAAATAATTTTACCAATAAGAAAAGTATTTGTGACTCTATGGTTATTTTTTTACACAGTACATTGCACAGGAGAGTTAATTAAATGGTATCGATAATTTAAACAAGATTTCAAACCATTGCAAACATCTATACTTGAAATTGAAAACAGACATATGAAATTTTAAGAATATTGATAAAGAGCAAGACATTTATGTATTCATAAAATACATTATGGCTTGGTTTACTAAATATATTATAAACCAGTATTAATATCCTAATTTTATATTTTATAGTTATTTTATACAATCCTTGAATTAATATCAAGTCAATATCTCAGATGTACAGTATGAAAATGATTACTAGCAATTATAAATTGGTAAATTTATTAATCAATAATTTATTGTTGTTTAGATATTATCATTTCTATAAAAAATCATTCTATCAATCATTTTTATAAAAAATGTCAAATATGTTGTGATTTTGAGTCAAATGCAACAGTTTAGTAAATGGGCACATAATTTATTATATTTAAACTGATATTTCATAATTTTAGTGCATGCAAATTTAAAATTTATGAATAAAAAAGTTAAATACAAAGTTTTGATCTATGTGTTTCAATGGAAATATAAGTTAAGGGCTATGTTCATTTCCCTCATATTAAAAAAAAATTATTAAGATTAGTAACAATTGACAACATACTTGGTGAAAATTTTCAAGAAGATAAAATGCAAATATTAATTTATTCACTATCATTATTTTCAGATAAAATTTTATCTTCATATTACTTTAAAATTAAGAGACCTTAAGTTTGGTAAATTGCTTACTATATCAGTGAATTAAAAATAAATACACATTTAATAATTAAATAAGATCGTATTTAATACCTGCATCTAAAAGAATAGATGGATCAACTTTTATGTCTATCATTGAAGATCTTGCCTCCGGCATGGTTAAAAAATCTGAAAATTAAATAAATGATAACAGCATTTTGTTTTTAAGGTAAGATTAAAGATAAAAATGCATAGTACACGGCTAAAATAAACTATGCCATAAATAATGATCACATATCTACAGAAAACTGTAAAAATAAACTATACCAACAGATAACTAAATAAACGTTAAGCATTATATAAAGTACTCATGCATATGAAAAAAAACATTGTTAAGTATGACAAATCAGAAGACATAAACAAAAGGAATTAAATGGATGTAATAAAATTAAAGTAATATTTAAGTTTACAAAACTGCAAAATACAGGGAATATGTAAAAGTAAACTGCAAAATTAATTTGCAATTCTAAATTTTTAGATCAGTTCAGTTAAAATTTTAATTATAGTAATAATTTGAAAGATTTTTTATATAAGAACAAAACACAAAACTTCTTACTCTAAAAATTTAAACAATATTAACTTAAAAATAAACATGATTTAAAATTATATTGGTCAATAATTTTTTATACAACCCTCTGGAAAGAACAAAAATTAAGTATACTCACCTTTACAATATTGATTAAATAACTTATTTTTTTAATTTAAAGATGATTTAAATTTAACGTGACAAAATGAAACAAGATATTAAGCCGACACTTTCGCCATCAATGATGCCATTAAATTAAATTTACTTTAAATAATTATATTTGAAATTGAGAAAAGGCTGTTCTTATAAAACAACCAATAACAAAAATTATAAGTCAAAGTATGTTTTTATGCATAAAAAATTTAAAATAGAAGAAAATTGGACACTTAATCAATAAAGGATATAAATATGATAAAAATATTAACATAGTAAATGGAATAAACATATGATAGAGGGCGCTAATGCTCAATACTAACGGCATATTTTTAACGTTTGTAATGCATAGATTGATAATCTATCAACCAAACATGTACCTCACCATGTTCTGTTTCACGAAAATTCTCACTATGTATAAAACTTAGTAGAAATTCTTAGAATATGAAAAGAGATAAAAACCTGAAATTTAAAAACCTTAATTTAAATCTAGTCAACTAACTATATTTCTTTATTAGGTATTTTACGTTTGATTTTTTTATTCATTTTTGTTAGGTTTCAGACAACTCTAATTTTAACAAACTTAAAATTACCAATATTTAAGAAACTTTTGCTCATTTTGAACACTGACCAAATATGATTCATTCAATATAACTTTATTTTATTTATTGCTTTCCAAACAATTGGAGTTATAAATTACAATTTTGAATAGTGTAGACAACCAAAACCTTATAAAAATTAATTAAACTTACCTTAAAAAAAAGGAATTGTTTTCTTCTCTTCAACATAAAATAAGTATTAGAAACTATTATTACCAAAACCTTATGAAAATCGATCAAACGTACCTAGAAAAAAAAGTATTGTTTTCTTCTCTTCAACATAAAATAAATATTAGAAACTATTTTGCATTTTCTCTCTAAATGAATTTATAAGAATCTCAACTAACTTCTTATTAAGAAATGATTATTTTTTGTCTTTTATCTTAAAATTTATAATGCGATTTTTATTGTTGCATTCATTAAAAAAAATTACAATATTTTTTAATTGACAGTGCTTATTTATGAAATACTTCTAAGAATCTCATGAAAGAAACGAATAATATAGATGTTTTTAATTTTTTTACTTCTGTTCTCATACTTTTTTTCAGGTTATTATTTTAAATATTCCTTATTTTTGTAGATTTGTTCTTTTTTGTTATTTTATATGTTTTGTACATTTGGAATTATTCTTTCCAGTTAAGACAAATGTAAAAACACAAATAATAAAAGAACTTATTAGATGAATTAGTATAAGACTATTCAAAATCTAAATCAATTGAAATTTATTATTCCTATCCAATTATTAAATTTGGAAGGAAGTAAAAGAAATTATTTCCAAGCATATGAAGTCTTACATTCTCAAAAAATATACGTCTAAATAAGCATTCTCCACTAAATTTTTAAAAGAAATCATTTAGCTGAATTTATGTGATTAAACATCACGCTTCTTGTCCTCTAAAATAATAAACACTTTTCAATAATTATACAATTAGAACATATTTTAGAATTTGTTGGGAAGGAAATCGAAAATAATTATTGTTTATCTTTTCTTACCAGAAACAAGATCTGAACTTTCAATCATGTCAAACATCAGGGATTATTAATAAAAGTTCAATTAAAACTATAATGCACAATAAAACAGTTGTTTGTTCAAAAAAAAAAGTTATTTGCACTTTATTATATTCCAACGTTCCAACACTGTGAAAATGGGGCTCAGAAAGCAGCATTCGTAAAATGAACAATGCTTCCATTTTTGTAAATGATTATGAATTCAATTTTTGTAAATTTATTTGTATTTTATAAACTTTCTGAAACTCAGACTTTATTTTCTCCTGAAACAATAAAATCCATGAAATCAAAACTTCTCTTTCAAAATCGACTTATAAATATTATACATGGTTTCTGCGGATTGATTTAAAATTCTACATATAATTTTAAAAATTAGATCTAATATTATATCTAAATGTGATTCTATATTAATTTAACATATATTTTTATCATAGCAAATTTATTTAAAATTGATTTTGATGTTTTGATATAATAACAATTAATATACATTATAAATATAGGTAGACTAGCCGGGCATTAAAAAATAAATTAATATAGGGGCATATTAAAATATCATAATAGTAAATATTTTTTTTATTAGTGAAATTTTTGATGCTTTTTGGTGCTTTAACCCTATCAAAAATAAAAGCATTACATTAGTTTGTAAATAAAAATAACAATTTGTAGTTAGTTAATAAAATCTAGCAATACTTTAGGTTATTTACATATCAATAGCGCAGGTATAGCATGTGGCCCAGATGGAACTAAATAGAAATCATAAAAGAACTTATTTCTTTAAATATTTATTAAGTAAAAATTAAGTCAAAATTATTACCTAAACAAAAAAATTTATTTAGATACGTGATAAAACAATATGAAAATACATTTTGTAAAGCCTTGTGATATAGAACTGCTTTTTTAACCTTCGAATTGTTCGAAATTTTAAATGCATATTGTGCACATCCTTTTTTGTGGTAAGTTTTTTATTTATCCCGTAATTTATGGAATATATGAATAAAATTTTATACTATATAAGTTTTTCAAAATGTTAATTTAGATATTTAATAATGGGGAATATTAAGATTTTCATGCGCACATTTAATAGAAATCCTTGTATCTTACATTTTTTAATTGTTCCTTTCATTTAAGAACTTTAGAATATTTTATTTAATTAAAACAGGCTCAGTTATAATTCCCGAAATTTTCGGATCAGTCAAAGATCTCTTTTGTAATACACGGGTAATTTTTTTAAATAAAGATGCTTAAAAAAGGCTGCTGATAAATAATAGAGAAAACATCAATTGTATTTATAAATATTACAATGTTAATTGAATGTACATAATTTTTTAATTATGAATAATATAATGCACAGTGTAAATTAAAATCTTTTCCAAATTCTCCATATCAATTTATTCGAAATTGGATTATAAAAATATCATTTTAAGTTTCCTCTTCAGAAGCAAGAATAATGAAATTCTTAGGAGAATTCACTGTTGAACATACTAAATAAAGTTTTCGTATTTCTAATTCAGTTTATGAATTTTGGAGTATACAGCATTTGTGCCTTAGAATAATGTAAGCAAAAAGGTATAGGAAAAGAGAAAAAAATATAAGAAAATTAACAATTTATTTTGAAAAAATCCTTTAAACTGTCTATCTGGTGGTTATTGTCGACCCTTAGAAAATTATCATTACACATTATCTCGCGAATGATAAGTGTTTTAGAAAACACTGTCCGAAAATGTTCTGCTGCATTTTGTTTTTCCGAACACAACGTCCACCAGAAGCAACAAATAATCAATAATCATTTGCAAACAAAAATCACGTCTCCATCACTGAACAAGATGGAAGCTTCACACAAAAGCAGAGATATCACTTGAAATTAAAATAAAAATCTTAAAAAAGAGTGCACGGTGGTTGAACAATTATCCATATGATCAAAATTATTGTTTGTTTAAGACAGAATTCAAATTTTCTTTTCAAGTTATTTAAATAATTCAAACCTGGTATTTAATTCAAATTTTAATGGAAAGTTAAAACTATTTATATATTTACAATAAATTTCGCAATATGCGGGCAAGAAAGTTAAGCGTGGCCATGATATTACTCATCCACGTATTTTCTTTGTCTATTTCTCAAATTTCTTTGAGTAAAAGAACAAGTGGCTAACCAGCACCATCTAATATCATGACATTCTTACAAAGAAGTAGATAAAAACATTTATTAAAGATGTCAGATTGCAAACTTGTTTAAAATTTTTTAACGCACATTATTTGGCATAGTTAATTGTCGGTATTTGATATTGGAAAAAAAAATTAAATATTAAGCAATCTAGAATTAAATTTTGCTCAACAAATGGAGACTGACGAAAATGCATTCAAAGCATCAGGTGATGATTTCAGAAGTTTAAAGTAAGATACGGTGTTTCTTTCCGGAAGCTTTGAGTGAAAAGGGTTGCTGTCAACAAAGAAACAATCGAGAAACAGAAGGAAGAAAAATCGCAATATACTACAGAAAATTGTGCCCCAGACAATATTTTTAAATCAGGTGAAGCTGGAATATTTTGTAAGATAGAACCTGACACATACTTCGTTTTCAAACATGACTCTGTCTGTAGAGGGACAGCCACAAATCGAAGGCATTGTTCTTTTGTATGCAAATATGTCCAACACCGAATAATTTCCTCTCATAGACATTAGTTATGGAAAAAGTAGTGGTTTTTAAAAGCATTAAAACTTCATTAGTTACTTATAAAAACAATGCTAAATGGTGTATGACATCTCGAATTTTTGAGGATAATTACGTTGCTTGGATAATCCATTTATAAATACAGATATAAATTGTCTTAATAACTAAAAACTGTACAGGGACTAATAACTGTACAGTCAATTATCACGGAATATTTTCCAAATAGTGTTACTTTCATTATTGACTTTAGATCAAGGAATCATTATGAGCTTCAAACTTTATTACAGTGCTTTTGCTAATAATTGTTTCTGCATTGGATGAAGGTGAAGATTACAAAGTACATATTCTTACGGTTTTGTACCCCTCGGAAATAGCATGGAATGACACGACAGAAAATAGCATCAAGAATTGTTTCTATTATGCTAGTTTCATAAAGCTACCAAAAATGAAATCTACTGCTGAATTAATTGATGAAATAAAAAAAAAATGCTTCGAAGAATTTCAAAAAAAAAGTAATAATAATAATAATTTTTTTTTTCGAAGCATTGACGAATATGCTAATAATATATGCTACACTTGATTGTGATCTACAGTACATCCAAAATCTGAACGAAAATTAATTGATTTCTTATTATTGTTACAAAAAGAAACTGCATCAACATAGGATGAAGAAGACGAAGATATGGTACCTTAACTTTCTAGCATAACAATTGTTTCAAGTGCAGTTGAAGCTTTAAAATGCCTATTGAAATGACGAGAAAAAAATACAGATCGTTATCTATCATTTTTAAATGAAAAGAAAAATTATGTTTTGTAAAAATCAATTATGCAGAAAAGATAAATAACCTTTCTGGAGTATTCTTTGAAAAATAAATATTTTATGTAAGTACATCTTTTCTTCTTATGTTTTTACTTTAAAATATGCTTAAGAAATAAATGATTGACAAAATTTTATTTCAACATGAAACAAATTGAGTATTAAATTGAATTGTTTTTGAAAATAGTTTATTTTTAGGAACTTTTAAGAATTTATGTGTACATTTTTTAATTATATTCAATATAGTGACAATTTGTTCTGAAGACCTTTTATAGACGGTAGTTATATGGAGCTTCGATTGTATATTCACATATTCAATAGCTTTTCGTGATAATCTTGGCTGCTGGTATGTAAGATCGTGTCAAGAATCATAATTAAAAAGGATAGAGTGGTTGGTACTTAAACCGCACACGGTAATTAGAGACAGAAACTTAGGATTAATAATAATAGAAAATATATAATTCTAAATACTTAATTATACAAAACGATATAGAAAAACATGTGTTTCAAAGAATAAAAATGTTTTAAAGCACTAAAAAAGATGTTCCAAATAATACCTATTGTCACAAATGCAATCTTTACTGTTACGTGATATTTATTGAGGAATATTTTCAAAGGTCTGTAACATTTCTCGAATCTCAACTGCTGTAATTCTTTATGTAAAGTCGATTATTGAATTCATTGATTAATAACATTTTCATGAAATTCAGTAAAATAGAATAAAGTAATGAATCAGAAGGTGGCAAGAGGTTGTGTGAGTTATACTCAATTAAACTTCTTTGCTTCAAAAGATCCAGTGCAAATTTTAACAAATGGGTGTGACATAAATTCTAATAACATTGAAATCATATTGTTGTGATCGATGTCACCGGGTATATTGAATACCCCACTGAGTTTGCTAGAACTCCGTGGGCTGTGGACAAGTCCCCGATAATCTTTATCGTCCAAAGTTCCTCCTCTAGCGTGGCGTGGATTGGGAGAGGAGGGTGCCAGTTAAGGCGTGACCAAGTCACCAGACCATGGTTCAAAATTACGAGACATTGGTGGCAAGTATTCTAAGCCAATTAACATTAAGGTACAATCCGGGATTCACCTGCACAGTTTCAGATCATGAGCGTCTTCTTACATCTGTCAATGAAAATGGATCTATCATGATATGAGCAATCGAGTCTTAGTTTTCTGCTGAACCGATCTGAAAAGGGCCACTCAGAAGAAGAGTCCATCCAAGCTTTGTTTCTTCTGGAGATGGAAATTCCTAGGAAAATGCATCGATTCATCCAGCGAGATTTATCCAATCATGGTTTGATCATCACGAGGATACAATTAAATATCTATCTTGGTCCTCATAGTCACCCTACACCTTAATGTAGTTAAACCGTTGATCTACTTTAGAGAATTCAATACGGAATTGGTAATGTACACTAGCAACTCTTCCAGAACTTCCAAAATAACTCCATGAAGAATACCACTCCAATTTTCCTCTAAATACTATACAGCACTTACATTAATCGACTTCTTGCCTAATCCAAGCTGTATCACAAGCCGAGGAGGTCCTACACACATTTAATAATAAAGGATTCTTTATAAATCTAAGGCATCTACCATCCACAAGCACTGGTGTACTTAACAAACATTCGTTGGTTAATTCTTATTCGAATTTTCTCTCCATACAAACGTACAGCAGCATGTTAATTTCCTTTTCTTAGTATTTACAATAAGGAAGTTGTATATGTTAATCGTGTAAGCTCGTGTACAATACCATCTATCCATTTCCATTAATATTTTTTCAATGATCCATACATTTATACAAATCATTCTTACTGACTTCCTTCCAAGTTTACTCATGAAGTTTTGATAAACAATAGGTATTTATCTTGAAATTTAAAGAAGAAAATTAACAATAATTTCTAATTTATTTAATTGTTAGAAAGAAAATATAGAAACTAAATAATCAATTCCTGCAATGTTAAGTTTATAATTATTAATAAATAAGTATTATTGTATCCTGATATTTTTCTAATAGGGAAGCTTTATAATAGTTCAGTCATTTAAATTAAATTAATTAAGAATATATATATATATAAATACATATATATATATATATATTGTTGTTGTTGTCTTGTGCCCAGAAAGCTAGGCTGACATTATGGGGCGCTCCACTTTTTTAACTGAACCATATTTTGGTGTGGAGTCCGACTTCCAAAATTGATACTTTTTTTTAAGAATTTTCGTATGTGTGGCACATTGTATTTAGCATGCATAACGAGGCAGGATTTATAATGTGTAGTATATGCAATGCATGGCCTAGGCATTAATTACAGTGAGATAAGAAAAATAATGTTATATGGCGCATGCATCATCAAATAGAACAGGTAAAATTTAAAAACAGTAAATGTAAATGTCATTAAACAAAAAGCATATTAATTCCTCAGCAAAACATTAAAATAAATATACGGAACATTTTCTTGCCATGTAGATAATGAAGGTGTAATGTTATATCAAGATATATCACAATGTCATATATCATGTTCTTCAGTTTTTCAGATCCATCAAAATACGATTGGCCTCTCAGACTAGTCGGCAAAGTTCCAGGATATTAATCCGATCAAACATCCAATCACTATTTTAAATATAAAATATATCCATACACTAAAACCACTACAAAACCATATAAAATTTTGAAACAAGAAAAAAAATATGGCATAAGTTAATACACATTCGTCAAATGTAATAACTGTCAAAAACAGCATTAAAGATCGAATCACGAATTATTAAAATGTTCTATTGCAAATACTTTATTTTAATTTAATTTATTTTTTGTTGCTGAATTATTTTGAAATATATGTGGTTGTTTTTTTAGATTGCGCACTTCTTTTCGCAGATTCTACGTACATTTAGTATAATTGAATATTTTTAATTTTAAGAATAATTATATTAAACCCAATCAAAATATCATAAGCTATATTTAAATTTATAATGAAAGAGGAATATTTATTTTTGTGCTTCAACATTTCCTTACAGTTAAAATTAGATGTGCATATGATTAATTTTTTGTTTTATTTCGAAATTGTTATGAGAAGTGTTTTGAATATAACTGATTTATATTTTAATATCAAATTCTTAATTAAAGTGCAGTAATAATTTTTTTTATTTTGCTAACAATAAAACATATAAATGAAATTAGTAGTTAAATTCTAGTTTTAGTTACTATGCCCCACCTGTTTTCAATATACTGGTCACACATTTTATTTAATGACTAGCTGTAATTACAAACTAAGGAGGTTCCCCAACGTAACAGGATGAAAAAGTCATTAGGATATCAATGATTTGTGCTCTTCTTTGTGTTCAAACACCTGCCTGAAATCATGACGTTACAGTCATGGTTTTTAAAAGAAAATGCTTTAATTTCTTTTTTCATACTGCTCAATCAAAATTAATCTAAAATGTGTTAAGTTAAGTGAATTAAGTAAATTGAATGATCGAGGGAAAGAAAGATATTTTTATAGGCCAAAAGTTCGTGAATTTATTTTTCATTGTGGTTTAAATAATGAGAATTGATTAAAGAATTACGCATTGGCGTTTTCTCAATTGAATTAAGTTTTTGATTTGTTTTGATAAATGTTTTCGTTTAATTGATAAAAAAGTATGTTAGATAATTAAAGCAAATAAATACAGTAAACGAAGAATTTAGAAATAATTAAATGATTGATTTTCTTTCTTTTTATGAGGAGAATATTGTAAAAATGTACGGGAAATTATTCTTCGTCAAATATTTAAGCAGGTTCAATAATGAAAATAACTTCTCGGAATAAAATTCGACATAATATGAATGTTGAATAAACAAAAGTGTAAAGAATTTAATTAAAAATTGCGAAAAGTGTAAAATTAAAAAATTTATGTTAGCAAAGACAAAATTTACAACAAACATCTATTTTAAATGTTAGAATGAAATATGTCAATGACAAAAATATATGTGACTGGCACTATAAGTTTATTATTATGTAAATATAAACTCAGTTTTTAATATTATGAATCAGCAAACATGAATTTGAGCACAGTAACTGAAATAAATAATTTTCATTTACATATCATATTTCATTTTTTTAAAGTCATGAATGATGTAAACGTTTCAATTCCAATTTTTTTTTTCAGAAAAAAGCGCGCATTGGATTAATTTTAACTATTTCTCTTTATATTTTCCAAATAACTAAAGTATCTATTACTTAAATCCTATGCTCACGTGAAAGAATGCTATATTTCATATAAGTAATATTTATTATAAATGTTTTTATTCTTATTTAAAAAAATTAACATTTCCTGTTTAATTTCCGAAATGCCATAATAAATGCATAAAATATGTAGTTTTCTTTAAACATTTCTCTTTCAGATTTAGTGGTTTTTTTCTGAGATAGCTTAATATTTTCCTTAGATATAAAAAAAATCTCTCATTTTTGTCATGTCAAGTTTTAAAAAGTGATTTTTAAATGCTTTTTGTTTTCTGAGCTCTGAATTAGTGATTGTTAACTTTTTTTTCAATGGTTCTCTTCTTCTTCATTTCCCTCAATATTAATCAGATTCTGAACTCAATTTTGTCAATGTTTAAAGTTAAAACTGTTAATTCAGTTATGATGTTTTATTTTTCTTCATTATAATTGATAGGAAAAGACTTGTACAATGCTTTGATATGAAATACATATTTATTAATCCGATAATTTTTTTTTTTTTTTGTAATTTATGGTAGTATGATAGCACAAACGGCACAGATACCATAATATAATCCAGGGTGTCAAATTCTGAATTCGAAGATTTTTGGCGGATTTTCTCATGTATATGGTAATCTGGTTTCTATTACGTCATAGATATGGAGACCAATAAGAATTATGCAGAAAAATCTATTTTGGCAACCCTAGTATTTATGTCATCACGCACGACACAATACGTTATCTTGGTAACATTTTTCCAAAGAATGCAGAATTTTTGATTACACAGCATCTGCACCGCATAAACAATACATACCTGACTGTTGGAATTAGAATATAAATAAGCATATAGAATTATATCAGTAAAATGTTAACAAATTAAATGAAACTTGTTTTTCACAAAAGAAATTACAAAACCAATAATCAGTTTTATTCCCACGGTATAATATACACATTTTGACAATAAAAACACCATTCTTTATCAAAACCACATAGCTAATACACATGAAATTCTCATAAAATATAATTTCTCACTTATTTATTTGGTAGTTGAGGTTAGATTAAGTATGTGCGATTTACTGAAAATCCACACAATTCCTCTTCCTCGTTTAATATTTATATTTACAAAGAAAAAAAAATATCTACAAAGGCTTAGCTTACTTATATATTAAAATGGTATTTTCCTTTAATTTGGCGTCAGTTTGATAAAGATTGTCATTAAAAATTGTTTAAGCATAATATCTTTAATTATAAATTCATTCATTATTTGTCAAACCAAACTTCAGACAATTAGCCATAAGATATATTATGAGTATTTATGTCATAAAATACATATATTTGTTTATTACCATATTTCTTTGTTCCACACCAATTTCTTTTAGCATCGAGTGGAGATAACATGCATTATAATTAATAATTAGATAATAATTCACACGCCCACAAGTTCATCATTTACATACCAGGAACTCATGAAAAATCTAGACTAAATTCAATCTGGCAAATTCCACCCACGCACCTATAATACTCTGGAACTCTTCTGGAAATAAAATGTGACCGAAAATCTCAGACTGCCTTGGCCAGTGTTCTCAAGTGGACATATAAAATGTTTATCGTTTGAAAGTGGTACAAAAAATATCCCTATTGTGAAAAATGCTGTGACCATTCAGCCTCATCGAAACATTCTGGATTGCGTCGGACTTTTCCGGGAGTATTTATCCTCAGATCCCGTGTAGTCATCGACTTTCTGACTGTCAACAATTTATTGGAATTGATCTGACAAATGTCAGATCTTTAAAGAGGATAAGCCAACAACAACAACAGATTATAATTCATTTTTTTAAAAAATTAAATCCTCCTTTACATTTTAATTATCACCTACAATCATCGAAATAATAATTATGTTTTAAATGTAATGTTAAATACGATATGAATAAAAATGAGTATTTTTGGTATTCAGTTCGGAAATTTGTAGATTTAACTCCTATCTAAAAAGTTAGGTATTCCAAACAATATCTAACGTTTATTTAAAATCAGATGAAAGACCAGGGCGAGGTAATAAATGAGTACTGTGAATGAGTTCAGTAATTTGAGGGTTTGAATACTACCTATAGGGTAAAATTTTTCTTAAATGGTTTGGAATAATTTTTCTAAATTATAGGTCTCGATCTAATTAATTTGTGAGTCGAAAAATATGCACAAGATAACAAATGATACAGATAAGTAACCAAAATTTATAAATTTGAACAAAATACGAATTTTTGTAGTAAAACTTTACACATAATGTGCTTTTTTTCTGATTAAAATTATTAATTTGCACACTATTTTAATATTATCAAACATTTACTGAGATAATTCCATCAAAGATACTTCTAATTTTGTATCCTGTCACAAAAACATGTCATAAAATACGCATTTTTTCAGCACTACGGAAAATTATATTCTGTTCCTTTCTAATCAAAAATATTTATACTGAAAATATTTTTCCAATTTTGTGCTTTCATTCCTTGATATCATTGAAAAAGAATAATATAGTTTTTTTTTCTTTTAGTCTTCGGTGGTCAAAAAAATTCATCCAAATGGTTTTTCCGTTTCCTCAAAAAGAGTCTTCCGCAGTTGCTTTATTGAGTTCCGTTTTTAAAATTTTTTATTTTTTTATATTGTCTCAGCTAATTATAAAAGCCCAGACCGTGATTAAATATCATGGAATGAAAAATGCATTATAATCTCAAATTTAAAATGGAATTTTATTAATGATATTTGGGTAGTTAATTTCATACAGGCGGTAAAAAATTTCAAAGGAATTCATAAATTACAATAATCTGCTTGAAGAAATTGTAGTTAATACTTAAAACGAAAATTCCGAAAATTAAAATTAATCTTTAATTCTCTTAGTTTAATTAATCGTATTTGTTTAAATTATTCTGAATCTTAGTTTAATTTATCCGTTTATGTAGAAAAAAAAAGATATTAATTGGTGACCAATTTACAAAATAAAAAAATTCCCATTGTAAATTTACAATAAAAAAGCACTACATATATAATAATAAATTATTTAATTATAATATTAATTATAGTGATACAATTTTTTTAACTGTAGTTGTTTACATTTTTATGATTAAATTTAGTAACTATGTAAATTTGTGCATATAATTTTAAATTACATTACTGCACACAGAAATATTAGTTTTAATTAGGAAAATAAAATAAGGCAATACTTTTATAAAAGTGTAATTGGAAATAATTAATTTCTATGATATCATTTGTTTCCATATTAAATTTACTTTAATTGAATTTCAAACTAATTTCAGTAATTCAGTTCGTTTTACATTTATGGCAGCATTATCAAACTGAAAACTCCAGCATATCATAGCCCTTTGCAGTTTGCTTATTTACCACCAATTTAAAAGCAATGCTTACTTTTTATTACAAACTTGCATTTAAATTTATGACATTGAACCCCAGGGAATAAAATTTGTATTAGCTCTCATTAACGAAATTAGATACTACCTTTCCTTGTGCAGGATTTTTTTCCTTAAATTCATTTTAATGGTAAGGTATTTAATTTTTCATATCTTTATCATCTATAAAATAAGTTCAATTCGCAAAAAAAGCAGAACAGACAGGAATTAAATGCATGAATAAATATGTAAAAATGTACTCCTGAAACAGAATCTGGAAAATAAAATTATAAAATGCATTTACATAGATGCTCTTTAAACTGGTTTTTGTTTTCAAATTGCCGGCTAGTGCTGTGCTTAGACGATTTTAATAACCATTTTAATTTTTTTTTCTATCAATTCGAGACATTTTTTTTATTAATTTTTTTTTCCTTTTTATTTAAATAACAAATCATATGTAACGTTTAGAATTTTACTTTTCTATTGTTAAATATGTGTACTTATAATAACTGATGAGAAAAAAATATTTTTATGTTAATGTATTTTTTATATTGAGCATTCAAAAATGTATTAAAAAGTTTTTGTGCAAAGAAAAATCTACTGCTTTATTTTCCTCGTTTTCACTAACTTTAAACAATAATTTAATGTGAAGTTATTACAAAATCCACGAATTGTCCAATTTTGATGCGGAGAAGTCAACTTTGAAATCAGAAATGATGCGATCAACCCTTATTTGGATCAACTAGTGAATATATTTATGTTACTGCAGACAATATAACAAGTTTTTTTTTTTTTTTTTTACCAGATATAAGCAATTTACATTTTTTTTTTTGTATATGGGAAGGTAGACCTAAAAGAAAGGATTGCAAGCACTTGAACTCGCATGTAATTATATTGTACCGAGCTTCGGAGTTCGTGTGGATTGAGAGTGGAATAAAGCAACCACTCATTGAACACAAGACTTTTATTCCTAAAAAAATTCCACTAGAAATACCAGCTGTAATAATCACAATTATACAGCTACCATTCGTCGGATACAATAAGTAACAGCTTCCTATCACAGGTCTCAAATACCTCAGACAGAGAACAGCTTCTCTAGACTAACAGTCACGACTAATCGTCTTCACTCACTGACTGTCTTCAAAAAATTGTCTATGTCGGGGTGCGGTATTTATACCTGACTTGGCGGGGAAATATACTAGTTTCGCCAAGGTTCTGGAAGGTTCTAGGCTATCTCGCTAAATATTGGTTTTAGAGCTTAGGTGATAGATGTTTCCAGAAATATCTATTTCTCGTCAAGTCACCAAAAATCTCGCCAACTATCGCCAAGTCACCAAGTTTTCTCGCTAAAACATCGCCAAGTCACCAAATTATTAGAAAACCCGCTTTTAACGTATAATACTTCTAAATACGGCAATTTTTGCCCAAAATGTGAGTATTTCTGATCTGCCTGACATATTTTAAGACAAATACAACAATTATTTATAATTTTTAACATTATTAAGTTAATATTTCTAAACGAGAAAGACAGATATCACTAGCAGCGGTTATATAAGTGATAATGTATCCGTTATTGACTTCCTATACAAATATATAATAACATCTGTAAAATCCCTAATTAAGTTCTGGAATTTTAAGCAATTGTGTAATTTTTTATATGACAGTGGCAGGTGTACTGTTACTCAAAAATTCTACAGAAAACTCAAGTTGAAAATTTGATACCCAAGAGATAATTTCTTTCTTTTTTTTTTATGAAATCGATTTTTCAGGGAAAAGATTCTCTTCAGACAGCGGAGTGAAAGTAATTATTGAAAGTTTTTATGTATTCATTTAAAAGTCGTAAATAACAAATTAGGAAAACTTGATTTCATACATATACTAAAAAAAGTTAGGAAAAACACAAAATGATACTAAAAAGATACTGCAGCTTAATTCTGGTACTTTCAGGAATTGATCTAAGAATCTTTACCATGACTCTTTGCACTTAAAAGTTGTTGCTTTTTTATAAAAGTAAAGAGGAAAAATATAGAATCAAACAATAAAATTATTCAAAACATGTGGTACATGAACATATTTCAAATGTTAAGAAATAATTTCCATTTTGCTTTATTTTTTTCAGGAAGTTTGTAGCTATTAATCAACGCTGAAATGTATTCCTTGTAGGTTTTTAATTATCACCTTTTTTAAACCTTCGAAAATTACGTGAAATAATTATAGATTTCCTTTTTGATATGAGGCATAATTGTATGTCAATCTTTACTATGCTGTGTATTGCTTACACTACATAGTAAAGATTGATATACAATTATGCCTTAACTTACAAAAAGTGGAAACGCAATAAATAAATAAAAAAAACTTTTATATTCTCACTCAGATATATTCAGTGTTAAAAAACACAAAAATATATCATTTTGTTTAACAAAACAATATTTCCCCTACCCCCAAAAATGAAGCCTGTACCAATCAATTAACAAAGCTTTTTTGTATAATACTTTACAATACTTTATAAGATACTGAGATTAATTTTCCTTATACAACAATAGCATTGCTTTCTGATGTCAATAAGATGGAAGATTTCTACTCCACAATTAAGTATCTTCGCATTGTAAGAAATGCTCCAAAGAAAGTCATAAAATGGCATAATGTTTGCATGGATTTCTTAACATAAAACAGCTTAAACTATTAACAAAATATATGTTTTTTCAATAGTTTGAGTTGTTTTATAAGTTTCTTATAACTTATTATCTCATTAGTTGTCATAGTACAAAAGTGACAAATGCCCATGACCAAACTTTTTAAACTTTTGAGTTAAAAGAAAAATATTGCACGCAACATATATACATTTCATTTAATTTTAGTTGATTTTCTAAGCAAATATTTAATTATAATTCTTCACATGTAAAAGAAAATAAACAAATGAGTTAATTTAATCAATTAAATTAATTATAAGCAATTATTATAAGAAATATCTAGGGTTTTTAAATTAATAATTTCTCTTTGTCTAATTTATTTGGATCATTAAAACAAAGTTAAATGAATAGTAAAAAACATGTTCCTAAAATGTATAATTTTTTTCTGATTCTTTCATTTTGATTTTCTAAAATCTTTCTTTCTAAATCGTCATTAAAAAAATTTTTTTTTCTGTGAACCTTAAAAACTTTCTAAGAGACTATGTTGGATATTTCAAGCAATATTTCTGTTAGAAAAAACTAGACAAATATTTTTCGAAAGATTTTTTCAAAGTCACATAAGCTCTGAAAACTAAGAATATTCAGAATATTATTGATTAATAGACTCAAATATTTTTTAGAATATTTCAAGAAAGCATTATATTTAAAAGATGATTCCGATTCAAATACGATGTCATAAAATAAATTTTTCCATTTTCCATTCTTAAATGTGTAATTTTTTCGTTGATTTAATTTTATTTCCATTTGCAAATGATATTGCTCTAGTTCTAATGGGAAGCTCTAAGGGACTGAAATGACGCAATTCAAATCAATGGTCTTCCTAGGAAAAAAAAAATATATTAACGGATCTGGGAGAAAAAGTTGTAACTTGTAGTAAATTTCAAATGATTATTTTCGAAACTCTTACATTAAGTAGTTTAATTCGGAAGAAATCGAAATTGCAAGCGAATAGCTTTAATCGATAGAATAATGAAATTGAAAGAAGTAAATGAGAATAATTCTGAGATGGGTTATGTAAATAAAAAAATCTTTCTTTCGAAAATATTTTTACAAGTGATTTATTAACTAATAATTAAAATTTTATCTTTAAATAGCATGGTTTCTTAATGTGCTACGATTGATTTTAATAAAAGATATCTGGAAAAAATTTAGCTATATATTTAAGAAATCCAAGCAGAGTGATAATTTATTAACGCTATGTATTTGATAAAATTTGTGGAGCAAAAGAATTTAGAATTTATTATAAAATACATAATTTGTAAAATTATTGGAAAAAACCTTTAAGTGCTTTTAAATTTAGAGCGGATTACTGAAAATTGTCTTTTGGATTCGATCGTCTCTACTAAATTAAATAATTCTGAGAATCTTCAAAAAAATGCTTATGTTCAAGATATTTTTTTAAAAATTTAGAATTATTAAAATTATTTCTTTTATGATGCAATGAAAACATAATATTTAGTTCATTAAGAAAAAGTTATTACAATAAAACAGAAAATTCATAAACATGTGTTAAAATTTTATGATTATGTATAAAAAAATCAATACTATTTTTGATCTCGGATACTGACATGAAATTTCATGCATAAAATTTGGCATTGCCATAGTTTAAAAGCATGTATAACAAGTACATTTGTGATAATATCTTCCAGAAAATTTCTTTTATGTTATGTTACTTTTTTATAATAAAAGAAAAATAATTCTTCACATACAACAACTTAAGTACTGAATGAACTAACGTTTATTTGAATGCGATATAAAAGTTCATTTTTATTTATAAATTTATATAAAAAAAATATGCACTTTATTAATCACACGTTTCGGATGAAATAATTAGCAAAGATAACATTTTGTTTTTATAAAATGAAAAAACGCAGTACATTCTAATCTTTCAGCTGAATAAAAAGAAAACATTCTTCTAAAAAAAATAAAATTGCTTATCGATCATAAATAATTAAAAAATAATCATTTAAATTTTTTTATAAAAAATTATTTCTTTGTTTTAATGTATAAAATCATATGCATTCTATTTTGCATTGTAATGATTAAAAAATTTCAAGATTGAAAAAAGAAAAAAAAAATTTGAATTAAATTTTTTGGATGCGACGAATAAAATTACAGACTGCAGTTGTCTGCGGTTTGTGGATAAGATTTTTAATCTGCACGGGTCTTGTAATTAATCATAGAACCCTGTTGCAGCAATGTTGACAACTAAAAGCTGACGCGGTTATATAAAATACACGTGTATCGCAGTATTTCGATTCCAAGCGAGCGCGCCTCAGAAACTGGACGAGAAAGTTGTTCCATGACGTCATTGCGCTGTTTCTATAGCGACGAAGCAGCTGCAATGCCGCTTCCTTATCTGCACGTGATCGACTGCACTGCGTACTACTGACCTAGAGCGAATACATACTGCGCCGATGCCCACCCAAACAGTGAAGTACTGAAACGGAAAAAGAAAGAAAAAAAAAGTTTGATTGTACGCGCAAATTTGAAAAGCGCACTTTTCTCCGCTCATGATTCATAACAACTGCACTGCGCTTGCCGCGGAAATTGTACCGCTAGTCTTTTTCCGCTACCTCCTAAAGCCTGATGTACCAGAACATTACCCCTACCGAAAAATATGCAATGTCTTACATAATTCCGCATTGAATGCAACTTCAATTTTGCGGGCAGTTTTGTCTTCCATATCGTCTGCGAGAAGAATCTTCCGAAATAAAAACTATTACGCTGAAACCTGTTGATTTCGTTAACACAAAACAATTTAATCTGCTTATAATCACACAAATTTGATTTTAATTCCTTAAATAAATTTTTTTTTAATCACATGATAATTTCCGAAAAGTTTAGAGTTGTGCTCATGAAAATTTAAATTAAAAAAGACTCATTAAAATAAAAAATATATTCGATATTTAAATAAAATATACTTTTCTAGTAAAATAAATTTCCATTTTTAAAATCTAATAAGGATATCAAAACTTATATAGCAAAAGAAAATTTGAAGGAATGAAAAAAATATTAATAAAATAATTCTCTATATCAAAAATTTAATTGACTATTCTTGAATTTTTAAAAATATTTTTTTAATTAATTGTGTTGTAATTTCTATTTTATTGAAATTAACTTTTCAAACAAAAGACAAAAATATGTATTATATAATTTTCAAATTTAAATTTAGTAAGCAGATGAAAATATTTGCAAATTAAAATTTATTACTGGTTGACATTATAATAATATAAATTAGATTAAAATAAATTAGGTAAAATTAAATAATATAATAAATTAGAGTAAAAACTTAATTGTTTTGAGAATGTACTTAAACAATGACGTGTTTATGACGTGTAGAAAATTTGAATTAATTTTGTGGGGCATTTAAAATTATTCAATAAAATTTCCCGAAAGTGAAATTAAAATAATTTTAGGTAGAATTAGACAAACATGGCACTCTTAGCTATGACAGTTATTATCATTAGAAGCGCTGTTTAATTATGAGAAAGCAAACTTTATTTTATAACTTAGTCCCATTCAGTTAATAAAATAACAATTATTTCAGAAAATAAGTTTATTGAATAAGTCATTGACAAAAAATATATGATAACACTTTTTTAGTGAACCAGTGGGAAATAGAAAAATGTCGAAATTTCGTAGATTTCGAAAATAACAATTTATTTCGCAAGCTTTCTAAAAAAGTTAAAATTGTAATATTGCCAAATTTAAAGCGCATAAAAACATGTGTAACAGAAATTCACGACAAAACATGTTTGTCAATATAATGCTATTTTAAATTTCGCCTTTTTTCCCCCTTCAACAATGCGAATTAAGTCTCATATTTATAACTTAAAACAAAATATGTTTTTTCTAATATTTTTTTTACAAAATCTTGTCAAAATAGTTTGCATGTGTGTGATATAATTTCTTTCTTTCTTTTTTTTTTTTTTTTTTTTACAAAGTTTAGTGAGCAATATATTTTAATGGCAAAATAATAATTGCGATATTTTCACGATCTACTACAAATGTTACTTACAATATTTACATCAATTGTTAAAAATACAAACATCAATGAAAATTCATTAAATACTTTTTAAATATTTCCAAAAAAACGCGTATATTGCAACTTCTTCAGAAAAAGAATATTGTCTTACATTCTTAAAAACGTATGCTCATAGAACACGTAAGTTCGAAGTTTAGCAAAGCTCAGAATTAAAAGAAAAATAAAGTTTTTAATTTTAGCGAGGTCAAATTTTCAGGACTTGTAATTCATCGCTCGTAAAGGATAAAAAAATTGTTTTTACATCACAGTGGTAAACATGTAATCTGCTATTCAAGCCAAGAACTACGACCTGTAGAGAACGAAATTACCATTATTTCAAGTCAATCACAAGGTTACGTTAGATGTTGTGTTGGCATATAAGTAGATTACTTAATGGAGAATTTGAGAATAAATTTAAGGGAAAATGAATATATAACTTTGATTTTAATTTACAGGGTCCTGCACGTACTGCTTAAATTATGAGGGATTCAATGAAAAACAAGAATTCGATGAGAATCAACTTCTTTTTAGTTGGTTTTATGGAACTTCTGCTTCAGAAAAAGCTATTATGTAGTTGCTATGTGATAATACATTTCCAGTGATTTGCCAACGGGTTGTGTGCTGAGCTCAAGTTCAAACTGTCAAATTCAGTATGCGCAGACCAATACATTGGTGGCAAAACGTACTTGCAACAGTTATAATCACAACTTAAATATTCCATTGCAAAAATAAAAACGAATTTACGTATCTATTTATTGTAGCAATTTACAATTAGTTACAATCGATTTGTGTTTGGGTGACAAATTTGGCACAGATGCCGAATAATCCAGGATGCCAAATTTAGTGTTTGGCGAAACATTGGCGGATTTTCTTGCTTACTTGGTAGCCTAGTTTTTATTACGTCATAGAGATGGAGGCCTGTAAGAATTATGTAGGAAATTCTATTTTGGCAGCCCTAGTATTATCGTCATTGCAAGATTTCATAATACGTCACCTTGGCTACATTTCTTCGTCGCCAAAAAATTTATATTTTGTCACTCTGGATTATAGGGCATCTGTGAGACAAATTTAATTACTCGTTGCATTTTCCTTACCAAGGTAAATATAAAATTTACCCTGTTTCGATTTTATCAGCATCTTTTATCTACTTTGAGGTAATTGGCACAGGTGCTGTATAATCCATGATGCCAAATTCTGAGATTGGTAATTTTTGTCGGATTTTCTTATGCATCTGGTTACCTCGTTTTTAATTCGTCATACACATGGATACCTATAACAATTATGCAGAAAATTCTATTTTGGTAACTTTAGTATTAACGTCAGCGCACATGTCAGGATACGTCATCTTGGCATGTGCGATGACGTCTCTAACATCTAATTTCTTCATCGCCAAAAAAATTCAGAATTTGAAATCATGGATTATACGGCACCTGTGCCAGGAAATTTTCTTTATAATTGCATACATTACTAACAATTAATAAAATGTATCATTAATTTATGCTGATAAATTCATTTATAATTTATTTAGTGGGAAAAATATTATCTGAATAAAAGGCTTATGCTTCGCAATTAATTATGCATGGTTAGTGAACCACATACCTTTACATTTGCTTCAGAAGATAGACATCAAAGGAAAAAAAAAAACTTTAGAATGCATCCGAAATTATTTTTAAAATCCATATTCTCATCTGTACCCTGCAGCCTGGATAGGAAAATATCTATCAGGAACAATTTCATTAAAAAAAATTATTTGATATAATGAACGAAAATGGATATTTAAATAATTATAATTAAGGAAAGAAAGAATTTTATGAAAATCAAACATTTTAAGACTAAATTAAAAAATATTCTACATTAATACTAAATCATTGTAGTGAATTTCACAATGTTATTCATATAGACTGAAAATGTATAAACTCACTTCAATTCAAAAGTAGTTCGTATTTGCCTAAAAATGTTTCATTTTCCAACCCAACTGCAGCATAATTTTTCCTAATACTTTTAACAAATGAATTGATTTAAAAAGTTTTACTGCAAAGAAGCAATTTTCGTAAAATTCAGTAAGAGAAATCATGATTCCAGGCTTTTGGTTTCATCCAGATTTCTCTGTAAATTTTAAAATAGTTACAGATGTGCCATAACTTAAGGCAGAGCATTTCGTTTTTTCATCAAAGTGTTTTGGTTCAAATCCCAAGCGAAAAACAAATTTTGACCTAATTGCATGATTTCTGGTAGTGTATCAGGAACTTTTTCATGTATTTTCATAGCTTTAACAGCCGGTAATCATGCAGCATAAATATGACAATTGTTATAATTAAAAAACTTATAAGAAGAATGATAAAAATACTAATAAAAAATACCATAATGCTTACTGGAAAATGGTATGCTCGATAGTAATTTATGATTCAATCACAAAAATCATTGCATCAATGAACATGTTAACTAGAATTTGATGCGATTTAAATTTTTGGAACATCTCCCTTTTATACATTAATGGCTCTTTAATGGCTTAATATTTGATGTTAATCCAGTGGTTTCCAACCTGTGGGGCACCCCCGAGGGGGGGGGGCGAGACAGTTGCAAGGAGGGCTTGCACCTGTTTCCAAAATATCATTTTCGAATACGAATCAAAAAAGTCGAATAAGTGTCAAAAAATGAATCAGCAGTATACATAATCCACAATCCTCGCCGCGAATTTTTCGGGTACCCATCTAAACATCCCATCCATATTCTTCTTGGAACAAAATATCTTGCTTTCGCGTTTGGAGCGGAGCACCGGTGGGGTGTGGAATCAAAAAATAAGCACTCGCAACATCCCGGGTATTCTCGTGCTTTCTCGCGCCAAACTTCAGTAAGCAGAAGCATCTGATTATTTCGGTTTTCTATGAACAGAATTAGTTCGTTAGTAGTGTTTGCGATAACCACGTTGATATACACAGGGACGGCCCCAGGGTAGGGCGATCCGGGTGGCCACCCGGAGCGCAATGATCTAGGGGCGCCAAAATCATGGAAAATGAAAATAAACTGGTAAAAAAAATTAAGTTACAGGCTTTTATAAAATGCACTAAAAAGTAAAGAATATTTTTTTATTATTCTGATATAATATCAATAAATTATTTTTCATAATATTGCGTTGTCATCGGACCCTTATATTGTAAGTGTACCAAATACCATTGAAATCGGTTCACGGAAATTTTCACAAAAACGCGTTGTAAGATTTGACTGATAGTTTTGATTTTGATTTTTGATTTCTAAACCAAGTGAAACAAGATCTACTTTTTAACTGCATATAAAAAGGAAGATGGCTTAAAACAAGGCATTATTTGCCACTAATTGAAAACAATGCTTTATTTGCCACAGGAGGGCGCACCAATTTTTTTTAAAAGGGGGGCGTCAGTACAAAAAGGTTGGTAACCACTGTGTTAATCCAAGATAAATATACAAGCGCAAATGCTTCATTTCTCATCGAAGAAATGTTTAACAAATCTGCTTGATTAGATTCTTCTAAATTGGGTACTGCTTTTATCTATGCAAAGCAAGTTAATACCATAAGTAATAATTAATCTAATTATATTGCAAGTTTCTTCATTTTTGTATGAAATATTTTTTAGGAATTTTCGGACATTTTTTTTTATGCAAAAAATTCGTCGTATTGGGAATCTATAATAAGAATGGGAAATTAATTAAAGGCATCGCAACATAAATCCAAAAGTTTTTCAGATATCAACATATTTTGGAACAGAAAATTGAAAGTTTTACATTTAAATTTTAAATGATAATTTTTAAAAAAAACCCTTTTTGCTCTTAGTTTTTATTTAAAAATTTACTTATTTATTTCGTATATTGATTTAATACTATGTGCCAAACATTTTAAAACGCTAAGCTGATTTTTAATTATCTCAAATGCTACTGTTTCTAAATGTTCAGAAGAATATAGCATTTTCTAAATCAATTTGAACAGGAAAGATTTAATAAAATTACTTTTCAGTAAAGACAGGAAAAGGAAATTGTAAAAATGAATGTACTCAACAAATTTCATGTTACAAAATTTTTCACTGCTCGTCATTCCTCATAAGTATATATATAAATATATATATATATATATATATATATATATATATATATATATATATATATATATATATATATATATATATATTAATTGAAAGTTTCTTTCCGATCAGTGATAGAATAGAAACATTCTTATTCCAATGGGGAATTAATGAAATTGGGGGGACGAATTTTGCGGGAAGCTATTGTATGGCATTGCATCCGTTATTTGAGAGCAGGATATAATTCAGACTTCCTCTACTAGATAATTGCTTCAAATAATGAAATGAATCATTACAGTACCGATTTCTTACTATTTGCTAGTTTTAATTCTTTAATAAGCCCTTATTTTTGTGTTTACTTTAATGTCGCATTTGTAACTACTATAAAAAATAAATGCTTCTAATACTTAAGGCTGAGAATAGTATAGAACGATTTTCTAGTATTGTATTTATAAAAAAAAAACACTTTCAAAAATATAATTTAAAAAAGCAATTATTATCAACTTATGAAAATGTCAATCCTTTTATATTAACCACTCACTTTCATAAATTTTTTAATAACAAAATTTTGTAACTGTCTACGGTTTTCGTAAGACATATATTGTGATTGGAACATAGACATATATTGTTAAAATGGGACATATATTGTTAAAATGGGAATAATGTACAAATTCTTCTTGTATAATTTAGCTGTATCTTATGAGCAATTTGCAGCACAGATACCGTATGCAAAATTATGAGTTTGGTGATTTTTTTGGTGGATTTTCTTATATATCTGTCAAACTAGATTTATTACGCCATAGGTAGGGATACCTATAAGAATTATGCAGAAAATTCTATTTTGGTAACTCTGGTATTTAATTTATCGCCCACATCCCATTACGTCATCTTGGCAACATTTCTTCATCGCCAAAAAAAAAAAAAAAAAAAAAAAAAAAAAAAAAAAAATCAGAATTTGGCATTCTGGATTATACGGCATCTGCGCCATAGTTTGCTTCTCATTAACCTCTAATTTCAATTACTTTGTAATAATAAAATGAAGCGAATTAACTGCTTGTGTGCTAGAATGAAAACTATGAATATTCATGTTGCATAATTTCATATTATTTTAAAATAGCGAAATTTCTAAGGTACACATTATTAAAAATTGATGATTTTTATTTCTCACTTAAAAAAAATTTTTTTAAGCAATTAAATTATTTAACAATCGTAAAATTAAGTTTTCCCCGTGAGAAATAGGAGAAATAAAACATTTACTTATTCATTTTCCAACACAGTCATTTAACGTTGGAATGTACTGTTCAATAAATAATAGTTATGACCTCTTGGTGATGTTGAATATATATTAAAGTGTATTTGGTTTGTAATTTTTATTTGAAAATGCTTTTTCTAAAAAATCGAGTTAATAACTGCATGGTTAGTGCTCTGGTTTTATGTTTAACACTTCGTGGTACACACTTTACCTCAAGTATGGGTGTTTGTAGAGGATATGAATCCCCTTTAAGCTATAGTCATTTTCTCTTTCAGATTAGACTTCGTAGGACGTAGATCCAGTTCTAATAAGCCCTCGTATGCAAAATTCGACCATTTTGTGACAAACAAACTAACTCATATAAACTTAGGTTTCTTATACAAAACCTGCTCTGGAATGACAAAGTATTTCTCTGAAAGAAATTTGTCCTTATTTTCACTCGAATTTTATTATTTTACCGTGAAAGGAATTCTTTTAAATTACTAATTTAAAACTTATTTTTTTCTTCTTAAATTCATGAGTGTTATTATACATACTTTCCCTGTACACATCCTTCTGAGCAAGATTTTTTTTTCTTTAAATTTTTATATAAATTGGAAGAATAATTGTACTTTGCTGAAGAATGTTTTTTTATTTATTTATTAAAGTCATTGCTTTGGGTATCATGTAAAATCTCTTAAGTTAATTTTTTTTTCTTTAATGCCCATTTAAGTTTTTGTCTTGAAAATACCTTTCAAAAGAATTTCGTTTCCAGTTTGTAATACAAGATAAAAAAAATAATAACTAAGAATATTCTAAGGAATTTATTGAAATTTTTAAAAAATAATATAATATTTTCCTGACATATAATGAAGTACAGTTGCTGCTGATTGGCAGTTTTCAAAGAGGTTCCTAGCTCTGTCGATTATCAACCCTCTTCTGGGTTTATTGAAAGAAATGTGACTATATTTGAAACTGAACTGGAGCATTATTGGTTGGAATATCTTGATGGCCAATATATGAAATATCATTGCATAAGCTGCGAAAATTGTGATCTTTTTATGCGTTGAGAAATTCTAGATTATGTTTCCATTTCACATCCGGTAAGCATGGGTAAACTCATGCTTCAAATCCAATTTAAATGGAAAATGATAACTTATGCGTGTAATAAAGCTGTTACGCGCCGTGTTAGAATGAGAAATACCTTCCAGCTAGTATTTGCTTTTGATAGAGGTCGATTTAAAATTTACCATGATCACGAATTATCCTACAACAGTACTCCTATTCAACTTAGATTCACCATCTCATAATTATCAGCAGAAAATGAAATCGATAATTTCCTGTCATGCAGGAATTGAACACGAACAGCTTAAATGTTGAGTTGTGTGTATGAACTTAAGGAAATGTACAGTCACTAGTGAACCTTAAATCAAGGAATAAGATTATTTGCAAAACAATAATTGTTCGCATGAATAATTAGATAATGTTTACTGTAGTATGAACAGCAAACACAGGCCCCGTTACCCTTGAAATTTCAATACTTACAAGGCTATCGCCAATGGATGATCAAAGATGAACGCAAGCATGGTGACAAACTGTCTTTCTTGAGGAGTCCTGATTCTGTACACATTATATTTTTTGGTATCGTGGAGAATGTCGATATAATGGTAGATATCGTCATAATCGTCATTTAGAATGATAAATGTTTCAATTATCTCATGTTGGTACTTTCAATAGCATCCATTATATTTTTAAAATTTTTTTTTTTTGACTTTCCCTTTTTTTAAAAAAAAACATTTGGAACATAACGTTTTAGCAGGACAATCGCAAATTGTAATTTTATTTTTGCCTTTCTTTAACACTAAAAATGTTCGATTTGCTCTGGCAACCACATTTTCCTTATTTCTTGGCAGCTATAAATGTCTAATAAATGATCATCGATAAAATGGTATTCCCCCCTCGTTACTTACTGTAATCGATGAGCAACATCGCGTATGGCCAACATGAACTGCTAAACCCTTACATACTCCCTAATTTTCGTTCTATTATATAAAAAAATTAATGCCTTATTAATTTTTATAATAATTTAATGGCCACACTAAATTATTATAAAAATTAATTATTATATTTTAAAAACCATTTTTTAAATTCCACTCCTTCCTGGCGTAGCAATTTAATGGCCTGTAATAATGGGTGTGTATAGTTACATACATATATATATATATATATGTGTGTGTGTGTGTGTGTGGTAAACGCAAAATGCATATCGCTAATTTAATTTGATTTCCAAAAGGAAAACAGCACACTTAGAAGATAATTAATTTCCCTTAAATCATTTTTTCATACTTTTTACATCCACATAATAAAATACATAAAAATTAATAACGAAATAACAAAAGTTTTGAATCGGATAGAGATAGATGATTGAAAAGATTATCTTCAACATAACTTGACCGATGTCCCAGAGTAAAAAATAATGTACATTTCAATTACTACTAAGATTAAATTGCAACAAATTTGCACTCAGCAAAATAAAAGCTAAAATCGTGTAAGATAAACAAATAAACAAACAATTTATTTGCTACAAACGCGTATACATTCTAGGTCATATAAAAGAACATGAGGATTTGGTTTATAAAGTGAAAAATTTATAATTTGATATAAATTGTTCTAAACAAACCATCAATCAACAGATCCACGAAAATCTCTTAATTAAAAATAAGTAAAAAGAAATTATCAACGTAAAAAAATTATTCACAATTTATAAATATTAACTTCATTTTATATTATGCAAATGAAAAGGAAATAAAAGAATACTATTGATGAATTAATTCTTTATTACAAAATATTGTATGCATTGCTTTAATACAGATTCTCGATTTTTTTGACGGAATAAAAAAAAATCTGTATTCGTCAAAAAAAAAAAAAAATACGATGAAAACAGAGTATATTCATTTGGAAAAGTCACAAAACTAATATAGAAATCTCTAATTTATTCTTAAATAATACCGACAAGTGACACTATTAATGAATGACCATATATATAAAAGGAAAAAAACCAATTATATATATATATATATATATGAGAAAGCTTTCGGGAAAAAACTCAGACAATTTTAATGGAGAAATGTATGCAATTTACATGGCTCTATAAAAAATTTTAGATTTCTCGGAAATGAAATTTGTCCTTCTTGTTGACCGTCAGGCTGCTATTCATACAGTGGCAAATTATACTCTCCTACCTACATCTATAGAATTTAACTGTAAGACCATCATTAACACTTTACTATCTGCGGGAAAGGAAATTATTTTACAATGGATCCCTAGCCATTGCGTCTAGCCTGGTAATGAAAAAGCAGACAATCTCGCGAAAGAGGCTTCTTTTTTAAGCCCTCCAGATACTCCTACTGGCCTGAGAAATGTCAAACTCCTTCTAAAACGGGTTATCCATCACCAGCGAAAAACTTACTACAAAAAGAATGCAGTTGATGCCTCTTGGAGGTCCCTGCTGAGCTCATGTATTCCCAGAGATCTACCTAGATCTATAGGGGTCTCCTGCTTCAGGTTACTTACTGGGTATGATTTTCTCCAGAAACATCTATATCACATTGGGGTTGTGGATTCACCCGACTGCATTTTATGTAAGGACCATGTTGAAATGGATGGCGAGCATTTTTGGAAATGTTCTGCCCTCTGCCCTACATGAAGCCCGCACTTCTTCACATTTCAAGACGCTCTCCACTCTTGGAGATACTTCATTTCTTTATTGGACTGCAAGAATTATTATGCTCAAAAGAACCAACATAAAGACGTAAATATATATATATATATATATATATATCATATAAATTTGGTACATGAAATACTGCAAGAAATCCTCATAAATGTTACTACTTCGTAAGTTTTCGTGATTTTAAAATTTATTATCAGCCAAATTTGACTTTTATTAATTATTTGACTTTTCATTAATTCTTTGAAAAAAGTTTTTTTTTTGGTGTGAAAAAAAGTATTTTATCAAATCATTTATTTTTTATTTAATGTATTCATGAATTGAAATTTAGTTAATTACTTTTTGAAATATCATAAATGATCGTTTGGAAACATTAAGAAAAGATATTCAGAAATAATTATGTACCTTAGTGTACGTTATGTAAAAGTTTATTTATTAGTTTTATTATTTCTTAGTTAATTAGTATTTAATTATTCAATGTATTATAATGGTAAAAATGTCTATGGAAACAATATCATTGATATTACATTTTAAAAAGAATAAAATTTTGAGCTTAGAGTTTGTTTTTTCATTTTTAATTGCATGAATTGATAATACATTTAAAATATTCCAAAATCTTTCGAATTTTGAAATATTTCCTAAATCTAAACTTTGTTAATCATTCCATAACATTTAAATTTTAAAATATTTCGCTTAAACCTTTTAAAAATTAATTTCATTAATTAAAAAAATATTTTAATAATAATAACAAATGTAGGTGGTGCATTTTTATTGATTACCAGTAAAAAGGTTAATTAAAAAAAATTGGTGTTGATTGAAATATGAATAACTATATATATTTACATGAAATTTATATTTACATAATTTTTTATAATGCTGCAGAATCATTCTCTTGAATCCGTTAAAAATTTTCTGCATCAGTAATTACATTTCGTTAAAATTCATGATTCGGTAATTCTTGAAAGAAAGAATTTCAAAATGTGAAAATAACCTTAACTGGTCAATATACTTTACATCAATACCTACTGCTGCTATTTAATCCCTTGACCGGCTATCCCGAATTAACTCGAGCAAAAATATCTGCGTGTTAACCAGCTATCCCAAGCCCCTTGGAAGAGGCAGGTATTTTCATTGCAAAACCCGTTTCAACCCCTAGATTTGATAGATTGATGTAAAATCAGGGCTATGGAACTCGCTGCCTGAACGATCGCGGCTCATTTAAAACATCAAAACATTTCTGTTGAAGATCATACATCGAATAAAATTTTTCACGTTATTTTTAACATCTCTCAAAATTGAGATTTACCGGAAAATTAAATTTTTGAAGTATCCTCACAACCAAAAATCTGATGGATTTAAATATGAGTAATGTAGTTGTGAACTGGTATGAAAACTTCTGTGTAGGAATTGTGTCTATTTGTAAAACATTGTACGATCACTTTATTCTGCACATCTGGCTTTGTAAAGAGGGACAGTATTTTTAAAATATACAGTTGTCACACACATAAACCAATTATATTGTTGAAGAATCAAGATCAACAAGAATAAAATTATTCTCTTGTCTTAACATTAAATTAATTTTAATTTCATGAAATTCAAAGTTCTTAAACAAATTTTTAATGAGGAATAGTTTTGTGAAACCACACACACCAAATTACACTGCTAATCACCGTAAATGCAACACCCTGAAGGAAGCATACAACTAACATGAAATTCACAACATGCAGTAGCGGAGGTGAGATACGTAAATGATTAGAATTTCAGAGCAAACGCACATCACGCGCGTCTGTGACGCCACTTCAAAGCGCTATTTAAGACTTGGAGAATTCGAAGATTTCATATTCGGTCTCGTGGTTTTTCAAAAAGAAAACAAAAAAAATCATTTGTGGTTTGTAGTAAACAGCGATCATTTTTTCATCAAGTATCCGAATTCGATAAAGGAAGGATAATGGCCTACCCAGACTGGATCATCTATCACGGAAATCGGTAGTCGTGTTGGACGAAACCAAACAACTGTAGTACGGATATGTGATCGTTCGATACAGGAGGTTACGAAGGACCTCAGTGTCTACACGTACAACTCGACGAAGTTTTCAGCAGTGTGATCTGTCCGCAAGACGTCCATTGCTTCGTCTCCTCTTGACGTACAAACACTGCATCGCCAATTATGGTATGAAAGAAGGATGTAGACGGTAGAATGGAATGAAATTGTCTTTACTGAATAGTCGCGCTTCTCTCTGCAACACCACGATGGTCGCATTCGATTCTGCAGACACCGTGGAGAGAAGATACCGAAGATTCTGCGTTATGTACCGTCACACTGGTCCTGCACCGGGTATTATGATATGGGGCAGTATTGGATATCACTCTCACACTTCTCTAGTACACATTGCCGGTACTTTAAACTGCCAGCTCTACATCTCTGAGGAGTTGGAGCCAATTGTCCTTCCTTATCTTCATGGTTTGCCCACAACCATATTTCAACAGGATAATGCATGACCACACATGGCACGCATTTTCGAAGGGTTCTTCGTCAATCACCAGATTGAATTGCTTTCCTGACCGGCTAGCTCTTTCACAGATAGAAAACATGTGGTCCTGGTTGCTCAATGGTGAACCCAGATTACTACCCCAGCTGCCACACTAGATCACTTTGGTAACTTGTGTAAGCTGCTTTGTCTGCTGTACCCCAAGAACACATCCACACAACACGTATTTTTTAATCAATGCTGAGGTGTATGGCAGCGGTGATCTCCAACAATGGCGGCTAATCTGACTACTGATTTAGGCTGGAACCACACTCCTCGGAAGTCTATAAATTCAATAGTTTGATATTTGGTCAACTTGTTATCCACAAATTAAATTTTGTTGTGATATTTCTTGTCTTTCTTGGTGTTGCAGTCTGGGTAGCCAGCAATGCATTATTTTTAAAGTGTAAAGAAATATCATGACGATTAGACTTTTTTAGTTCCAATAACAGCAATCTAGCTGCACCAAATGAATGGATACAAGTTTCATAGAAACAATTCTTGACCATACTGTGCTCTTAAACGCGTTCAGGGTATTGAGGTGTATATCACCTTTTCCTAGAAAGAAACCCTGTTATCATTTTTTAACATCTACAACTAAATCTAAGAAAAACTACCATTGTAAGCTGATTTTCATTTTTAGGGACAATCAAGTCACCTTAAAAACTTTTAACTTTTTACGGATTAGTTCAGGTAATGCATAAAATATATGAGAGAATTGCAAATTGTAACAAGGTAACTGTTATCTGGATGGCAGAACATAAATGAGTTTAAGACAATGAAACTTGCGAAACTTGCAACAGATGAATTTGCAAAGCAAGTATCAACCTTTAATATAAAAATATCTTCGGTGAACTCTTCTTCACTTTTCTGAAATAACTCTTCTCTTTTGCAGTAATCACATGAAAATGACCAAAAGTCCTTTCTAAACTGAAATAAATGAGGAATGGATAAAGTTCGGATTGATTTTCTGGAAAAAATGTTAAAAATATGATTAGAAGACCACTATTGAATATTGCTTCTAAAATCTTCAGATTCCTAAGACTGAGGACACAAGCAATTAAGAGCTTTATTACAGGGCATCGTCACTCGATTGATCATCTTAGTCAAACTCAAAATTAAATTATATACTTTATTTCCATTAAGAGGTTGTCAGATTCTATATGCAAAGTTCGACACCCAAATAAATGGAAATGGAAATCATTGTGTTCGGAGCTATTGGCATAAAATTCTACATAAGTGTATGGGTGCAATCTGACTAATACAATTAAAAGAAAGAAGAAAAACACGTTGTTCCAGGTGACTCAAGTTAAGAATCACCAAGTGAAAATTTCACATACATATAAATCAGTAAGTAACTGTTGTTGAAGGAATCAATAGTTTTCTGGAATTATAGTATGAATTTTGAAACAATCGATAATATTTTTGTTGCAGGTTGATCCAACTAATGTCTGATGAATTACAATATATTCCATCATTCGACTCAAAATCTTCCTTTATTATGGCTTATAAGACTTTAATCATGCACTTAATTGAATTTTTTGTCCTAAGCATAGGCCAGAAAATTATGCAAATTTTAGGGGAGACACAATTTACCGATTTATGAAAATTATTTGAAATGGGTAACACTCCAGCTCACGTAGGATAATATGAAAAAGGTGAGAAACCATCAAAGTGAGAAATATTCGTGGCATTATTGCTGCTTGGAAAATAATCGTTTAAAGGTAATGCTTGTCGCAAGGATGCCTGTAATTGGAGTGAATGCCAGGCCATCGTTAACGCAGTCAGTTCCAGGAGACAGACGAGCTTACGAATGGCATGATGATAGGATAGAGAAGGGCAAGTGGTTCCTTGCGGAAAATCGCAGCTGACAGACACCTGGATGCGTCCACAGACTGTGGAAAGGTGGTTAGAACAAGGAACTGTGGAACGTCTGCGAGGTGCGGTTGCAGTATACTGTGCTCCGTTGGGATGAGCGGTGGGGGCCCTACAAAGCAAGTCTACTGAAATTCTGCAGCATTTGAAAGATACTCTGGATGCTATCATATCGAGCCGTTGATTGGTTGCTAGTGGTATACGCCCAAAACATCCGTTAAAAAGACTGCCATAGACCTCACAGATACAAGCCAACGAATTGGATACACGCCAACAGATACACGCCAACGAATTTGGAATTGTGCCGGATTAGACCGATATGGACAGTGGAGCGGCACAGGATTGTCTTCTTAGATGAGCCAGGCTTCTTCTTCTACAGTAATAGGTCGCGTACGAGTATGGCGTTGACGTGGAGACAGGTCCAATCTTGCAGCAGTTGTGAAACGCCCCACCACGCAACAATGCGGCATTATGGTTTGGGACAATGTGGTATCATAGCATCATTGCATACGATTCCAAGCCACCTGTAATTTGTATGTACTGCCCAATGTTACGTTGAGGATGTACTGTGGCCGGTGACACACCTCTATCTTCAGAGAGTGCCCAATGCTCTTTATCATCAAGATAACACACGACCGAACCGATTACTAAAATCAGCGAACATGGCTTGCAAGGTGAAGAGCTGCTTCCCTGGTCTCCATGCTCACCAATCGAACACGTTTGGGATATTATTGGAAGAAATTTGCAGACCTGCCACTGCCGCCGTCAGAAGCCGCACTTTGGCAAATGGTTGACACGAAATGGAGAGCCATTCCTCATAACGCCATCCGCCCTCTCATTGACTCCTTGCCTAAGCATATTGCTTCTTGTATCATCGTCCATGGTTGTCCATCAACATACTGACTCGACCTTGTTCTCCCTTTATATTTTGCATGTCATTTGGAAACACAGGTCACTTACTGTTCGTTGCTGTTTCTCTCTGTTTGCCGAGTTTCGTCACTTTCTGGCAACTCCTTCTAGGTGTTGCATTTTTAATGTCGGTCAGCGTTTATGTGTGTGTATATTTACATATAAATTTTTGATGTATGATTTGAATGATTATTCTTTAATTGTAGAAGCTTTTTTAAGCAATCATATAACAGAAAATTTAGAAATCGTACCTATCTTACAGATTATATTAGTATTAATAAATAAATTAATAATATAACTTTTTAGAAACACAGTTAGCTTTCGTTTCTCGTTTCATTTTATCAATATAATAACTAAATAATTATGAAATTTATATTTTTTCTGACAGTTTTAGGTGAATTCACATCAATAATATTTTATTTTTTGAAAAGCAGTTTTATTATTTGCTTTATTTTTCACTCCATTCTCGTAAACAATAGCAATTCAATTAGATATAGAGGAAAACCATGACTTTTTCTCCCCCGTTATCTACAGTAGAATATAAAACTAGCTATTTAAATTCGATAAAAAAAAGATGATATTTCATTAATATTAAAATGCTTTGCATGAAAGCATTTAGCTGATGTAGCCTGAAATAATGATCGCGAGTGCTTTGACGTAAACATGCAAAAAAAATGGCCGCAGTCTCTTGTGGGCTTCGTTTGTGTCGCGTTCGTTGCCATGACGACCAAACTGTAACAATATCGTAATAGACTTGTTTTCTTCAGCTATTAGACTGATGGATATGTCGTGATGGAGGAAAAATGGGTCATGGTATTCTACGATTTTCTCTTTGTTCTCTCTTGTTATATGGATAATCAAGATTTTAAAACAGATTAGAAACTCGTAAATGGAGAATTCAAATGTATCGATACCATGTTTTACCGATTAATCGACAGGTTTAGTTTCTAATACATAAGTTTTTGCGTCATTAAATTGTATTTAAGTTTTTTTAGGAACATTCAACGCCACTTAGAAGACCTTATTTTATGCAAAATAGAAAACTAAAAAAAATATTTAGACTTTATTTTTTAACTTAATATAAAAAGTTTTCCTTCCGTGCACGTAATAATACAATTTTAGCATAATTTTTATTAGAAAACACTAATTTTATAATAAATTTTTGATGAGTTACAACATTACAATGATAAAACACATATTTACATGCAAATTTTCACACACATAAGTATTAATAATTTTGGATAAATTGTCATTTTTTTTAAATAAAAAGCAAAAAACTTATGAAATAATCTTGAGTTTATTTAAAATTCAATAAAATATCTATCAAACACAGTTATAGAGTGATATTTTTATTTTCAATAAATTGCATATATTTTTTCACAAAATTTATTAATGCTGTGACTCCTTTTTTTAAAATAAAACATTTAAAAATATAAAACACGAATCGTACATAGTTAAAAAATCCTCCAAAAAAATTTGGAATATGTTAATGTTTTCTAATGAAATAAAATTAAATATTTTGGCGTAATATTCTCTGATTCCTTTCAAATTGTAATGTAACTTTAACCCTTATAATCGTATTTAGTAACATTGGAATAAACAAATAATCTAACCAAAAATTATTTTTCAGTGTAAATTCATGATTACTCATCTATCGACATATTTATAAAAGTTATACTAGCATGGACGTCTAAATATTGAATTCTCTCTCGTTTAAAAAAGAGATAGACTCAACTAATTTTGTTATATAACATTAAAACTTTACTACTTCAAATTTAATTGATTTCAGTTTATCAAAAATTAATGTAAAATGCAGACATTTTGACACTGGAGAAACTGTTTAATAAACTAACTATCAAATTAATTTATGCATAAAGGTAAAGTACTGTTTCTAAATCAGATTTATAGAGCTAAGAAAAACATGCTTTAAATAGTTATAATATAGAACAAAAATCTAAATATTTATAAAGATTTTTAACGGAAAAAAATTGATGAGCACAAACAATTTAATGATTAATTATTGCTTAATAAATTAAAATGAATTTAGCGTTTTTTCGAAATAGACGGCTGGATGTTTCTAAAACATAATCGTTAGATTTTGCAAAAGAAAGATTATAATTTTGATTGTCCTTGGAAATATGTCATTCAAAAACACTTTTTTAAATTTATTTTTGTGACATATAAAGAACAATGTACTGGATTTGATTTATATATCGTAAGGACTTAGAGGAGATTTAACCCGGAAGTAGATCTTCCTCTGGCTGAGGACTAACCCTCCACTGTATCATGGACAAAAAGCCAACCGACCGGAAAATGACGCAAACAAAATAAATTCCATCTAAAAGAGTAATAAACATGTTGATTGGAATGAAGAGAAAAAAGCATCAATGCCAAGGAGATCCACGCATTTTTTATGCTCGTCGCCATATTTTCGCCAAGAGATCATCCCTCGAAGAAGGTGCAATTATTTATTCTCTTGTATTTGTCCTTCGCCTTTTTTGACAGGCTGCACAATTCCCGCCCGAGAGTTATGTAGATGTAAAGGTATGAATGAAAATTTATCCTTGGTCCCGAGGAGCAACTGAAACGTGATACAGCCTTTTATCACAGTGTAAATACAAGTGGGAGAAATTATTCTTTACTTGGCTATAAGAACGAGTAAAAAATAGCGCGTGCAGTTTGTGTAATTGACAAGCTGAGATACTTTTCGTGTTCTTTAAAAATTCTCAGGCTGAGAGAAAAGTAAATAAATATTTCATTTTTGATAAGAAAATAAATTGACAGGTTTCATTCTTGAATTTTTTTTTTATTTGTCATTAAAGCGAGATATTTTTTTTCCCTCGGGAAAAGAGAGAGAGACTTTTCAATTAATCAACCACAAATATTTTTTTTTCTTTTCGCCCTTCGTTGAATTGAATTTGTAAATGAATTCTTAAAAAATATAAGCTTATTAAAGATGTAAATTGTCAAAACAGAATTTTTTCAAGCTTATTAAATCATCTGCAGACATAATTTTCTGAAAGCAATAAATACAATCAATTAGAAACATTAATAGTATTATTTGATTTCAGATAATATCATTTGGATAAGTATTTTATATATTATATCATTATAGATTTATTATATATATATATATATATATATATATATATATATATATATATATATATATATATATATATATATATAATATATTGATTCCTTATGTGTTAAAATAGCAAAATATGTAATTTAACAGCTTTAATTTTTTTTCGGTTCATTAAAAATGCTAGTTATAATTGCATTTTAAAACTTTCTTTCTGAAAATCCTAAAATAATGAATTTCCTTTCTTCTAAACGTTTATCTATATTTGTGATGTGAAACAAATACTAAATATTTTATTTATTTATTTAATATGCTCACGATAATAAATGTAAATTATAATTATTCCATGCAAGAATTTATCAAAATATGTCTTATATATATATATATATATATATATATATATATATATATATATATATATATATATATATATATATATATATATATATATATATATATATATATATATATATATATATATATATATATATAGTCTTTTTTGTTACTACTTTTTTAATAAAAGGATATTACTTAAAACATTTCCTGCTGAGTGATCTGAAAGTAGAAAAGTCTACAAAATAATTATTCTCAAAGGAATACAGGCAAGCATGCTATCTTTTGACTTGAAGGGATAAACAAATCGGTCGAATTTATTATAGCAGAAGCAAAATGTAAAAATAAATGGTCAAAAAGTTTTATTGATGATCATAAAATGGCTCTTACGAGGGTTACTCTGAAATTTTTGAGATACGCGCAGACGAGAATTTACAAAATAAAAATAACGGTTTAATTTTAAAATACAAAGTGTTTTAACACAGAAGACGATGTTTTACTGACTTACTTCAACTTGTTTAGCGTAGAATAAATTTTAAACAGAAGAGAAAATGAAGTTGACGTGAGAACATTTTAGCGCTATGATTTTCTACGATTTTAAAGCGGGATTAAATCAAGAAGAATGTGTTCAACGGTTGCAATTAGCATTTGATGATGAATCTCCAGCTCGTGCTACTGTTTTCAGATGATTTAGAGAATTTAGTAGAGGTCGCAATTTTCTTCAGGTTGAAGAACACACAGGAAGGCCGACGTCGGCAGTAATCCCGGATAATGTGTCTGCCATATGAAAAATGTAAATGGATGATAATCGCTGTAACTATCATATGATACAAAAGGAACTTAACATTGGATCCGAAGCCATACATAAAATCATTCATGAAGAATTACAGATGAAAAAAATAGTTTGTCGTTAGTTCCCCATAATCTAACTGAGCACCAAAAAGAGGAGCGTGTGAGATTCAGTAAAGAAACTCTTAAATTGCTAAATGATGGTGGCCATCGCATCATTTCTAAAATTGTAACAGGTGATAAAACGTACATACCATTTTTTGACATTACAACACGTCAAGAAAGCAACGAATGGGTCTTTGAAGATGATCCCACGCCGACAATGGTGAAAAAACAACGCTCACTGAATAAAGTGATGTAAGCCGTTTTCTTCAGAAGTACGGGATTGGTCAAATTCATCAAGTTGGAAGGACAAAAGACAGTAACAGCAAAGTGGTATACCACTAAATGTCTTCCAGAAGTTCTACAAGAACTGAATGTTAGGGGACTAATGCTTCACAATGACAATGCATCTTCACAAACAGCGGAATTAACAGTTGAATTTCTTAAACAAAAACAAATTAAAGTGATCGAACATCCGTCGTTTTCACCTGATCTAGCTATGTGCGATTTTTGGTTATTATTTAATCTAAAAAAGAACTTACGTGGACGTCGTTTTCATTTAGAAGAAGAGATTGATGTAGCTATAAATGCATTTTTTTCATCTATTCCAAGAAATGAATGCCTTGAGGTAGTTAATCTGTGGAAAATTCGTCTACAAAAGTGTATTGATGCTGGAGGAGACTACTTTGAACACGCCAAAAATTTTGTAAGTATAACTTTAAAAACCTAGTTGTATCTCAAAAATTTCAGAGTGACCCTTGTATAAGTTTCATTTGAATAACAGATGATTTGCAAGTGGGAAAGTTCTTATTATATACAAAACAACCAAAAAGTACTCAGTGTATAGTTCGACATTCCGCTGCAGAGAATGCCATTCATTAATTAAGAAATGTCTATTGTGGTATAGTAAGCATGTTCATGTATTATATCTTTCATTTGTCAAGATGAAGGATTTAGAACTTATGACTATAGGAATTTTTTTTTCAATTTTAATTCATGAAGTATCAATCAGATTGAAAAATTTACTGTGATTTAATTGTGATCCCCTGATTTCGGAGAGAAAATTCGATAATTGTTTCTATCTAACAAATATAGATAAGTGTTGTTGTTTTCAGTATTTGACTTTTAATTGCTTTGGAGTTCGTTCACATGTAATGCATAAAAGTGGTTCATTGTTGATGGAAGATTTGTCTATTGGCGGAACTCCGGAAGTTTTATGAAGTCATAACGACATTCATTTATTAGATTAACCACTAACCATGCTTTCAAACCTTATCACGTCATGTTATTTTTAGCTTGTTATCTTTCGATGTAATAAAATTTAGCAATCATACAATGCATGGCAGCTTCTTATATAGCACTATACCGGTTGATTTCTTTAAAGTGACAGTGTTTGGTGTGTCCTGTAGCGGAATATAATAGCCGAAATGATACAAAACTTAGTATTTAAACTAATCAAGACATAAGAAAAAAGATTCCGTAAAAAACAATTTTAGTTCCAAAAGTCACCGATAGGGATTTTGTGGCGCTGCTGTAGCTTACAATAACGAGAATAAGCATAAAACACGGGCTTCAAAGAAAAATGCAAAAGTTGTGCAATGGCTGTTTTAGTAATAGGGCCTTTAAAAGCAAATAGTAGACAGCTCCGACAAATAATCTCAGCTGAATTAAACGAGCTCCAGTGGCCATACCTCTTACGTTACGGGAACGTGCGTTTATGATGGTGGAGTATCAAATTTGTCTATTCTAAAGGACAACATAACGAAGACAGTGCGGGATATTCCTCGTGTGATATGTTACGTACGGCTGTGGAGAACGTTGTGCACAGAATGCACGGTGTTATTTCTGAGAATGGTGCTCACTTTGAAAGTGGACTTATTTCTCACCGAGAAAGTTGACGTATTATTTCTCACCGGGGAAGTAACACATTGTAAATAAACATTAATAATGTAACTGTACAATTGTGTGCGTTAGTATTTTTTTCTCACATTCTATGCATTGTAAAGAGCCATAAAAAGCCCTAGCGGTGATTTCTGGAACTAAATTTTTTTTTTACGGATTTTTTTAAATTTTTTTTTTATGTCTTGATTAATTTAAATACCAAGTTTGGTGCCATTTAGACTATTAGATCGCGTTACAGGGAGCTCCAAACACTGTCACTTTAAAAAAGATACCCCTGTATATTACAAACAGCAACGTATATCCAGCAAATTTCTAATATTTTATATGTCCACAATAATCCTTAAATATTGGATTTAATAAAATTTTCTATAGCTTCAATGTAAAATAAACATTGAAAACATCGGTTTTTTTTTTTTCAATTTATTAAAGGCTTTTGAATTGCATTTTATACAAGTATTCTAGTAGAGCTGAAATATATGTTTATTATACGCTTGCAGTAATTTTCAGTGAGAAAATTATCCTGAATATTTTATTATATAGCATTATCTAATTGAATACGCAATAAATTACTTTACTAACTATTGCATGTCTTTGTGGTATTGTCTAGTTTGTATTCCTAGATTTTCATTCTCCGTGACAACCATTCTGTTTCTGAAGTAACAATTCAATAATAAATGCCTGCATTGTATGGAGAAATAATCGGAGAAATGCAAATTATAATTCTTTATAGACCAGAAAACTCATATGTTCCCAAATTTCCTTATGATTTTTAATTAAAAAAGGCATAAGAAACACATATTTGTATTCTGCCAATAGAGTTGGAATTAATTTATGTGTGTAGCATTATTAATTAAGTTACATTTTTTGTGTAGCGTTTTACAAGCATATTACATTAAAAAGTAATTTAAGTAACTTATTAACGTAAATCGTTTTATTCTCATAGATTATTTTTACAAATATATCATTAAATATTTCAATAAAAATCTATCGTAAAGAAAGATATTATTTAAATATATATAATAATATATTAATGTAAGAATTTATCGTATTCTATTTAGTAACACCTTAGAAGTATTAAAACTCCAAAAATAAAATATGAACCTATGAGTAGTAAAATATAAAAAAAATATTCAGAAATTTGACAAATTAAAAATATTTCAAAATATATTTTTTAATACTTGTGTCTTATTGAACCACATAATATTTTCATTCCTAATCACATTAACGTAAAACAATTTATGATAAAAAAAATCATAACTCTCTACTCAAGGAAAATGTGGATGAAAATATGTAAACTGTTTAGATTAAGTTTAATAACTTTCTTTTTATATGGAAAAATGCATTTGATGGAAACTCCCTGTGCAAATACTTTATAAATCCAAAATAAAATATGAAATTTATTTATGAATGCAATATATTTAAGAAAATGTTATCACATTTGCATAAAATCAGTAATGATAAAGTACTTATTTATAACCGAATACATGCGATATACGTTGTCGATAAATCAGTGAAATCAAATGTCCTGTGGTGGGTCGGGAGGTAAAAATCTGGAAAAAATTTCCTCACCCTCCAGATGGAAATCAAAATTAAAGTGAGTGGTGGCTCCATCTATCGGAGGAGTTTAAAATAAAATCGTACTTTTACATTTGCTGTGCACTTGTTAAGCGAAAGACGCACCATACTGACTTAAATTCGCATAGCCAACGGTACAACGAGCTTGGCTTATCCATGTGTCATAAATAACTACAATAACTTATTTATAAACCAACAAGATTTATAGAAAATATTACTTTTTCCTATCGATGTAACAAATATAGAATTCAACTTATTTTATTGAAAATATCTGTTTTTTAAATAATGATTTTGCATTTCAAAATGATTACTTCTAACTTAACAAAATCATAGACAAAATAAAAACTTTCCTTATGTGCATAATGGATTTTTATGAAATGAGCTCATTGTTTTAAAGTATCATTCATCCTTTGAATAAGAAAAAATTTCAAAACACTCTGTTATAAATATTAATGATCTAAGCACACGTGTGTTGTATGTTCTGAGATGGAGCACCATTTTTAGGTTTTGAAATTTTTCCTTTTACTGGTTCGCGTTCTGTTTTATACTAATTCGAATGACTCACACAACAAGATAATCGTATGATGTCTGCTTCTTATTAATTAGATTACTTTTCTTATATACTTTAATTTTGCAACAATGGTCAAAAGAGTTTCCAAGTAAAAATTGTAAAGCATTTAATCTTTCACAATATGAAAGGTTACATTTAATTTTTAATTCACACCTACAAAAGTTATCTGAGGTCAATGTGAAAAATTAAACGCAAAAATAAGGAAGTTTCAACCTATTTTTATTTATGTTCCTTATAGAGAATAATATATAGCAATTACTTTCACTATCAGAAGAAACAATTATTTTCAAATTATGTGGTTAGCATATAAAAAAAATAAATAATGGAAATCCTATCCAAATTGTTACCTTGGAAAATGAAATAATAACAAGTTGAATGACGGCTTCGCATTTCATCATAATAGCAAAGAAATATCTCCTAAAAATCACAACGTATTATTGAAAACTTATTTTAAGTATTAAAAATTCAACTTTAACAAAAACACATTTGTAGTTACAAAACTATTTTTTTTATGCAGAGAAACTGATAATACTTTTACTAACAAATATTAACAACTTTATTAGTGTACTAACTTTATTACTCCATCTTCATACATTAGTCATTGAAATATAATGCAAATTGAAAAATATTCCGAATTAGAAAATAAATTATCTTATCATTTGAGCTCAATAATGATAATCACTGAACTCATACTTAAAGCAAAATTTGAAATTTTTAAAAATCATGTAAAGATGGGTTTTTTTTCTACTTTAAATCCGGCTTTTAAAAACACATTTGACATTATATATTTTATAAATATATGTATAAAGAACAGTTATAAAAGGATATCTTGTTTTTTATTTACTTGATACATTTTCATCAAATAACACACACAAAGAAAAGTTTTTTCTTTTATATCTTGTTTATGTAATATCATATGGAGAAATCTTCATTGTATATAAATTATATATTTGGTAGGGGTATAATCTTTCCGGAATGTTTTAAGAGAATTACATTTAATAATTTAAAATTTTAAAATTAATTCGTTTCCTTAGTTTAAACTTTTTTGCTTAATCCGCGAAAAGTTAGAGGATATAAATATTGGTTGATAAATACTCCTATACATAGGTTCATATTTCTAATATATTTTTAAGTTGCTATAAAAATCAACGAGGTAAAAAGTACACTACTGGCCATTAAAATTGCTACACCAGGAAGAAATGCAGACAACAAAATGATATTTATTGGACAAATATATTTTACTAGAAACAACAAGTGATTAAATTTTCAAAAAATTTAGCCGGATATAGATCCTGAGAAATCAGTACCCAGAACAACCACCTCTGGCAGTAATAACAGCAGTTATACGCCTGGGCATTGAGTCAAACAGAGATTGGATTGCATGTACAGGTACAGATGCCCATGCAGCTTCAACACGATGCTACAGATAATCAACCGTAGTGACTGGCGTTTGGTGACGAGACAGTCGCTCCGCAACCATTAACCAGACGTTTTCTATTGGTGAAAGATCTGGAGAACGTGCTGGCCAGCATGTTTCAAACATGTTCCGTATCAAGGAAGGTCCGTACAATACCGGCAACATGCAGTCGGGCATTATCCTGCTGAAACGTAGGGTTTCGCAGGGCTCGAATAAAGGGTAGAGCCACGGGTCGTAACACACCAGAAATGTAACGTGCACTATTCAAAGCACCGTCAATGTGAACAAGAGGTGACCGAGACGTGTATCCAATGGCACCCCATACCATCACGCCAGGTGATGGGCCAGTATGACGAATGCACGCTGCCAGTGTGCGTTCACCACAATGCCGCCAAACACGGATGCGACCATCATGATGCTGTACACAGAACCTGGATTCATCTGAAAAGATGACGTCTCGCTATTCGTGCGCCCAGGTTCGTCGTTGATCACACCATTGAAGGCTCTCTTGTCTATGACGCAGCGTCAAGGGAAGCCGCAGTCATGGTCTCCGAGCTGAGAGTCCATGCTGGTGCAAACGTCGTCGAACTGTTCGTGCAGACACTTGTTGTCTTCCAAACGACCCAGTTTCTTGATTCACGGCTTGTGACGTGGTTGCACTATCCATTATGGCCATGTGGATAATATGCCTGTCTTCTCGGCTGCTAGTGATAGGTGGCCGTTGATATCCCGCATGGCGTTCCCTATTACCGTCCCTGATCTCGACCGACGCGAGCAGCAATACTGTGATAAGATAAACCGCAATCCCGGTACGCTACAATTCGACCTTTATCAAAGTCAGAAACGTGCTTTTACGCATTTCTCCTTCTTACACGAGGCATCACAACATATTTTCACCAGACAACAACGTTCAAATTCAATTTGTGCATGAAGAACCGGCTGAACAATTTCCTCATTTAAACACAATGTAGGTGTCACTACTGGCGACTGCTTTGTCTGAATGCGCTGAAAAGCTAATAATTTGCATATCACAGCACCTTCTTCCTTTCGTATAAATTTCACGTCTGTAGCATGTCGCCTTCTTGGTGTAGCAATTTTAATGGCCAGTAGTGTAGTTGTCTGATCGCAATAAAATCTAATGGATCCGATGAAAATGCACAGAAAATCAAATGATTTGAGCTTCGCCTTTTCATAATCAAATTGCCTTTTAAGTTTTTATAAAAGATCAATAAAAATATGAATTTTATGAATATCCTGAAGACAAATTACCGAAATTTGTCTTCAGGATATTCATAAATTTCATATTTTTTTATCTTGTAATCAGTGGCATCAGAAAAAATGGTCTGCTTATTTTGCTTATTGTGAATGTTCTAAAGAAGCAAGTGAGAGAAAAATGTAAATAACTCGTAAAGGTTTTCGTTTAATGATTTTTTTATATAATTTTAAGCAAGGCATCACACTTGACAAGAATGGTTAGTACTGCTTAATGAAACTCCAATAATGAAGAACCATCAGAAAAGATTGTTTACAAATTGTTTGCAGTATTTCGTTGTGATCACAGTCCGTGATTAATGAATCTCGTAAAGAACGACTAAAATCTGTAGTGATTCGAAGCAACACTGATAATCTGAGCAAGTTTAGAGAAGATCGACATGTCACGTATCGTAAAATAGAAGCTCATTTGACATACCATAAACTGCAATACATACGATTTTGCATGAATATTTAGCTGTTAAAAAGATATGTTCCAAATAGACTCCACACAGTTTCATAGAATCTTAAAAAGAGGCCCGTGCAAATTGGTATAAAAAAATGCTTGAAAAAATTTATATTTGAAACTGCAAATTCCGTATACAACAACATCGGTACAGGTGACGAAACTTGAATATAATCGTATGAGCAAGTAGCTAAACAACAACAATACACTGTTTGGGTTTTTTTAGACGAGTCATATCCTACAAAAATTGTTCGTTCAAGAAGCATTTCCAAGAAAATTATTTCTTGTTTCCTAGGCCTTACAAGGAGACATCGCAACTATTTCTTTAGAGGATAAAAAACTGCTAACGCTGTATGATATACAGAAATTTGTTTGCCAAAATCACAGGAATAACAATAAAAATTACCGGATCATTCTTCATCACAATTTCAACCCCCATGAGAAACAAGTGACTATTTGAAGGATAAATTTGTCGAATCAATATCTCATTTCCCATATTCTCATGATTTGTCACCTAAGAACTTTTCTTGTTCCCTTACGTCAAACAAAAAATGCGTGGGCAGGAATTTTCCTCACCTCAAGATGCTGTTGATACATTTCAAAACCACGTTTATGAAATATTAACTTTAAAGTGGTAAACTTATTTCAAGGAACTAGTTAGAACGGGTGGAGAAATATATAAATCATAAAGACGAATGTTTTGAAAAAAAATAAAACAGTTAGCTTCCAAGCAATTCTTTTTTTTTTTCCTACTCTTAGTAGAAACGTGAAAGATAGCCCTCGTATACATAAAAATGAATATTGATTTATTTCTGAATTTGATCTTTCCATGATAGCTTGGAAGTCATCGACGGGGCTGTCGTATATTAATAAAGTTCTCGTATAATAAAGTCAATAATTACTACCTTTTTCACATGACATTATTAGGCTTAAGTCATGGGTGTTACGAAGAGTATGATTACACAATAATAGAATACTATCTGCATATTATTGTTGTGTGAGAGAGTCTGAAAAGACCATAAAAGGTATCTTTTTATCAAACTTTATGTTACTTCAGATCATAATGATTTATTGAAGACATGTGCAGCGTACGATAATGAAATCAGGATTTTCACTGTGTAAGCTCTAAACATGAATATTTGAAAAAAAAAAAAAAAGGTTTTGGTGGATTAATATATAATTAGCTTTCTAAATACATTTGAAAGTTTTAACTGATTAAATATTGAGTTTATCCTATTATTTGATGGAAAAAAAAATTCAACGAAAATTCAATTGAGATATTTAAAAAAAAATGTATGATTATATAATTATCTAACAAATATTATCAACTTTGAGCATGCTCCATAATATACAAATACGAGTACATGGAATATTTGTAATTATTTTATTAAGTTGGCATAAAATAACTCTTATTAAATTTCTGAAATTTTTATAATTCTAATATATAACATTATTAATGAATCTACATTTGTATTCTTTGAAGTATTTTATGACGCGAATTAATGGGGTGGAAAAGGTAGAGCGTATCATTTCATAAAAAATAAAGACTAGCTCACGAATTTCATTATACCATATAATTTTTGAAGAGCTTTGTTGAAAGAATAAAACTAATTGATAAACAAAACTGGAGTGCCTAGTTTAATTATTTAAAAGCTATTCAAACAACACGCATATTGCACTACAAAAATCTAAAAATGTAGTTTTTATTTCATCTAGCTCAAATTTTAAAATTTATTGACACCATAATACTAGGAAATTATATTTGAATGAATAACAGTGAATGATTATATATTTTTTATTATAAGTTTATTTAACCATGTTAAAGAACAAAACGAATATTCAATTCATCGAAGTACTTAAATCAATGACATGCTTAGATAATTTTCAAAAAAGATTGACCTTAGCTAATGTTTATATTTCCATAGAAATAAAAATAGTTAATAGATTTATTAATTATTTTACAGCGTCTCATAAATGTTTCGATTTTTGTATTTCTAAAAACGGTAATCTTTTGTTTTAGAAAATATATTAAGAATTGCAAGATTTTTGTTGGGAATAATAAAAACACTTTTTTATAAGTCAAATTAGAATAGTATTGACAATGGTGCACTTATAATTCATTACAATTACAGCAGAAATCACTTGTTGAAATTTACATTACCTAATCGCCTGTAGTGAAACTAAAAATTATGAATTATTTCTTATTAAGACTTAAATAATATCAAAATTGCTTATAATATTGTAATAAAGCTTTATATTAATACTTACAGTATATAATTTTAAAAGAAGTAAACCAACTAAAGGATAAGTTTGTGAATTATAAATTTGTGACAAACTGAACTCTGACACATTAAAAGTTATTTAAAAAAAATTTTCGACGTATAATTTTAAAAGCAATTGAGAAATCTAGTTAAAAATTTAATATTTTTTTTTATAAAAATGAAACTTTCTTTAATTTAAAAGTGATTTAACGTTGTATATTTTCAATAGTTTTAAAATAGATATTCAAAGAAAACGTTAAAACAGCTAAAAAAACTATTTTAATTTTCATTTTTGTAAAATTTCAGTTTGAGAAGTTAAGGAAATTAATTAGTAATATTTTATGCAAGAATAACTCTCAGTTTGTTCAGCTTTTTTTTAAATGATCAGAAATCAAAAATGCTTTAATCTTACTAGTAAATTAGCACAGGGAAAATTTATAACGTGTATAACAGCACAGGGAAAATTTATAACGTATAAATTATATTGTAATAATTATTAAATAATATTGAAGACCAATAATGAACGTGAAAAAAGTGATAATAATAAAGTAATAAATAAGAATAAAAAGCTAAATTTTTTTAATAAAAATCTGATGGAGAATTTCTATAAGAAATCGTTTCATTTGATAATTTTTCTTATAATTGTTTACTTAAAATTAAAAACGAAAGTTGAAAATATTTTAATCGTTTAATAATGAAATGAGTAAAATTTAAAATATAACTCTTTCCTTTTCATTAAGGCAATTTTTAAAACTAAATAATTAATTAGAAAATTTTATAGTTATAAAATTAAAAAGCTTAAAATTTTCTTTTAATGGATATATTTTTGCGTAAAATTTATTTTTGATAGATATTAATAATTACATTTTTGATAAAATACCCATATTTTTATAGAAGGTATAATTATTTTATTATATTATAAAATATATAAAATAATTTTATTTTCAACTTTTAATTCATTGATCGATAGCAAGCTCATTTGATAATTGTACTATAATATTAATTCAAAAATTGCTGCCATAATTGATATTTCATTTATTAATTAGCGGTAATATTATGTTAACTGCATAAAATAATAATATGTATAAAATAAGAATTAAAGATTATAATTTAAATTACATATATTTTAAAATATATTTTAATTTGCATTAAAATTTTAATTAATGTTTTATTGTTAATATAATTGGGATCAAACTGTTTGAAAAAATATTAGATACCATTATAGAGGAATGAAAAATTATACAAAAAACTTTGGTAGAATATTCAAAATATAAGTCTTGTGTAATCAAAATCGTTCCTTCAATATGGTTTATAGAATGCAATAAGTTGCTTCTTTAATATATTATTTATGGGAAATGTATTTAGAATCAAAATTATATAAATTAAACTATATATTTGTTTTATAATATTGAAAAGAAATGGAAAAACTATATCATCCCTTTTTATAGAAATTATATTCCAATAAAATAAATAGCTTGATAGATAACGTCCTTCAAATTTAAGTTGCAAGCAGATCAAAAATTTAAGATATTCATGATGATATATTTACAGCTCTTCAAACCAAATTATTAATAATTTCGCTTATTCATCATTTTATTTCCGCGAAATTATTTCAGTTTATTCAAATGAAAAGTATTCAGAGTTTAAAATGGCAAGAGTTATATGCTTTCTCACTTTCATTGAAGAAATGGTTTTATTTATTCTCTCAAAAAGTGTAAGTTTATTGATTTATAGTTTTACTTCAATCGAAAAATGTATTAAATCCAGTGGTTTTGTGATAAAACGACATATCATTCCTTTTTAATGTTAATGATAACACTCAACTTATGATTAAAATATTCAAAAGGCTACGACGATTAAACGTTATCTCCTTTCCTTCTGAAGCATGTTGAATCACAGCATGAAATCAGTTATTTATAGTGAACTGCCTAAGAAAATTGAACTTCGATTGACAGATAATGTAATGACGTCATCACAAGCGAAATTAAGATTAGAAGATAATCTATCGAAAAAATTATGTAAAATATGATTCTTTTAAGCAAATTTTTCCTGTGTTATTGAAAAGTGCTATTTAAAGAAATTTTTATATCATATAATCGCTAAAATAAACTATCGTGAAAAAAAATGATTTTACTAATATGAATGCGTGATAATGTATTAAATGTAAAATAAAAAAGGAACAAATGTAAAATTTTTATTGCTGCCTTTTAAATTTATTTTATGAGTATAACATTTACCATAACACAATGCTTTTGTCTTTAAATCAATGGAAAATGATTTATTTGAATTCGTGATGCCAGGTTTGAAAGCGCTTTATCATTTTCCATTTATTCCATGTACATACTTAATTAAAGATTTAAAAAAAAATAAATAAAATAAAAGCTACGAAATTTTGGACGCTGTTATTTCTTTCTACTTATTGAATTTTTGCCTAACCGTGTAAAAAGGCAATATATTTTTGAATAAAGGAATTCAAGTATTTAAACATACTAAACTCTGAAATTCAAGACAAATAAATTTATGAATCCTTAAACTTCTTAGATAGTTAAAAATGCTTAACTTTGACAAATACTGAACCCTCTAGCATTTTTCCTCATTTAAGAGTTAGCATTAACGAAGTTAATAAAATATAAATATTTTTGCATTAATAAATTATGTGTAATTATTTAAAATACAATGAGATGTCTTAAAAAATATTAATTCCCTTGTAATATTTTAATTGGTGCTTATTAAAATTAGCTCTGCTGTATATTAATTCACATAACTGTAAACATTATGTTAATGGGGAATTAGAGGATTTTAACATCATTAGAATTTTCATTAAATCGAATTTTTATCCAAAAATGTATTATAATAATATTTTTGATTAATCGAATGTATTATTATTTCAGTATTATATCTTACAAATTCTATTCTTTCTCATTAAAACTTATGACTGTTCTTTTTTCCTTAAATGATTCCAAAAATTATGATAAAAATTTTTAAATATTTACCGACACCTCCTTCTTAAAATTAAATTTATATTAAAATAAATAAAATATTTTATATTTTATTTAATTTTAATATTACAAATTTTATTTGTTATTGTATCTTTTATAAAAATGTTATAATTATGTGGTTGAAAATTTAAATTAATTAAAAAGATTTCTCATTAAAATGAAGTAAATTTTTACCGAAAACCAGTTATAATATATTGAATAAATATTTCACGTTCTCTTTTACTATTGTATTATATAAACGATTGAATGGTTCACTATTTGTGACATTTCCTAATGTATATTAGAACATATTTGGAACTATAAATATATTTAGTGTTCATCAACAATGATTTTAAAATGTCCTACATTTATATATTGCATATATGTATGATAAAGTAGATTGGGTTATTAAATTAAATACTATTGCGATAAATCCATAAAAAATTAGTCTTAATGATTTCGTCTTTTAAACTTTCATTTATTAAGAAAATAAATGAATTTGTGTTTGATTTAGCAGCCATTTTCTTCCAAACTTTTCTGCATAAACGCCCAGTAAAGATTACACTTCGGCTAACATTTTAAAATTGTTTATTACCGAATCACTTGAGAAAAAAACTAAAGGTATTTTCAATAATATCTTGCATATTAGAGAAATTCTGGAAAATTACAAAAATTCTATCCCTTTCCGCTTCCATCCTTTACACTTAAAAGAAAGAAAAAAATATTTATTCTTACCTACCAGTAGCTTAACCTTGCATCTCCAAAAATTTTAGTTTTCCTGAATTTTACACAAAAATTAATAACTTTCTGGATTAATAGCAAAATGAATAATTTCTGATATTAGATTCCTTCTTCAATATTGATCTATCTACGCTGTAAATTTGTTTCATGACATCAAATTAATATAAAAAATATTGCCTATGTATTTCATTATCAATACACATTCATATTCAGTCAATAAAAAAGGTTAATAAATAATTAATTTTATAAATGTCTATATATGATCAATTTACAATTAATGTATTAAAATTAATTCATGAGTTTTTTCGACAGAAGCATATAAGAATGAAATGGTGAAAATATGTTTCAGAATCATAACACTTCAAAAGATAATTCTACCAAGGATGTGACAAATTAGTGTTCAAATTCATAAGCATTTAAAGATGTATCCGTCTGTTTTCATAATACAGAGGGTATTAACACATTTTTAATACGATTTCGATCAAGAATTTTTAAAAAAATAAATGTTTTAGAATAAAAAAATTTTTTGGCAACAGCTTATGATTTGAAATGAAAAATATCGTCTGCTACTTTTAAATTTATTCTTCTTTCAAAATGTCACACGTAAGCAAGCTATGGATTGAAGGATAAGTTTTTGCGCTTTCCGAAGAGAAATATTCTTATTCCAGAATTCAAAAACGCTGTGAAATGCTTGGTATTAAAATTTCCAAGTGCAAAATAAGCAACATTATTAATCGGACAAGTAAAAACCGCCAATCATTATTTTTACATGGGAAGAAGACTCCAAACGAATAACCGAAAAAGGTACGCACCACAGTGTCTCACAAAAATGATGGAGCACTTGTGCTTTACAAAAGGAAACTGTAATAAAATAAATGAAAAATGCATGCACAAAATTTTTGTGGGTATATTTCATACTTAAATTTAGCAACAATTATGACATAACATACATTTTGTCAAAATATTAAAATATTATTTGAATAAAAGTATAATTGTTTAGAATGGAGCAAAAAATAGCTCACATAAGTAATGGGACACCATTAAATATGCAACAAAAATAGTCTGAAATAAGCAATAAAATATTTTTTGGGTGTTTTATTTTTAGTCAAAATAAATTGGCAATAATTTATAAAATTGTCTGCAGTATTTCTCTCCAGATTGTTTTTGAATTTTTGAATATTTTAGCTATGTGCAGCCATGAATGCTAAATGAAAAGAAACTTCACCGGAAATTAGAAAATTAGTAATTCATTTTCATATTGAAAGTGGAAAATCTATTAGAGATACTGCTGAAACAGTTAACTTGAGTCATTCAACAGTTTTCAATATCATTAAACGACATAAAAAGAATCATATGATTCAGAATAAAAAAAGACATGGCTGACCATCAAAGCTGTCCAATGGAATAAAGCTAAATGTCGTTCAAATTATTTTAAAAAAAATTTAAATATGAGTGCTCCTAAAGTTGTTCCTGTTTTACAAGCATTATATGGAGTAATTGTTAATCCTGAGATTATTAGAAGAGTAATTCAATCTGTTGGATATCACGGTAGAGTCTGCTGGATATCAGGAAAAAAATCTTCGCAAGTGAAAATAGAAAACTCAGACTGACTTTCGCAAAATCCAGCACAAATAAAAATTCTGATTACTGGAATAAAGTTATATTTGCTGATGAGAGTAAATTTAATATATTTGGTTCTGACAGTAGAATCATGGTGTGGAGAAAACCGAGGGAAGAATTTCGTAAGCAGAATTTGGTGCCAACAGTAAAACATGGTGGAGGAGTAATGGTATGGTGGTGTATGTCGTCCGCTTGAGTTGTTTATCTTGTTTTTATTGATAGTAAAATAGATCAGTACAAATATATTGACATTATAAGGCAAAATTTGAAATCTTCAGACGAAAATTTTATCTTCATAACGATTTTAAATTCCACCAGGTCAATGACTCCAAGCACACTGCTTACAACGTTAAACTTTGGCTGCTGTATAACTGTCCTGAAATAATAAAAACACCACCATAATCTCCAGACTTAAATCCTATAGAGAATATTTGGCAAGAATTGGAACCGAGAATTCGCAAATACACCATTTCTTCAAAACAAAAATTAAAATTGGTACATCAAGAGGAATGGGGTAAAATCACTCCAAAAATCACAAAAAAATTAGTCAAATCCATCCCAAAAATATTAAATCATGTTTTAAAAGCAAAAGTAAATCCAAAAATTAAAACCTTTTAAAAAGTAAAATTTTTGGCTAAATATTTGATGGAAAAGTAAGTGCCCCATCAGTTATGTGAGCATTTTTTTTTTTTTTTTTGCTTCTTCCTAAGTAATTTTATTTTAATATAATTAATATTGTAATATTTTGACAAAAATTTATATTATGTAATAATTGCTATTAGCTTTTAATATAAAACACACCCACAAAAAATTTTACGTATATATTTAATTTATTTTCTTACAGTTTCCTTTTGTAAAGCACAAGTGTCCTATCACTTTTGTGAGACTGTATTTCAAATGTTTCTAAAGTGAAATCGCTGGTAACAAGAGAAAATCCACCAACACAGAAATCAATTCATGTTTTTAAATACATCTGTAGCAACAGATAATAAAATAATAAACCAAGATTTACAAGTTAAAAATGCCAAAAAAACATTGTGTTCACCTGCTTTTGCCGAGACATGTGGCTCAACGCAAAACATTTTGTAAAATCCTGTATGAAAACCATTTAGCTGGAGATAAATGGAAATATATTGTAACCCATAAGGAAGCATGGGTTCACCTAAAGGACTGCGGCAAAAATGGTCTATTTACTATAAAAACAAGGATAAAAAATGTAGAAATGGTTTCATCAATGTAAAGAAAGTTACAGTAAGGGTTACAGTAGAGTTACAGTTACAGTAAAGTTACAGTAAGTTATCATGATTGTCGCAGGTTTCTCTTACAATTGGAAATTAAAAATAAGAAGAGTGAGAAAAAATGTTAAAATCAACTTATTATACTATCAAGAGATGGTTTTACGTCCAATATTTACACTTCTTTATCCCAATGACTTTCATAGAGTGAAACTTCATCAATCTACAAAGCTACAAATCTTACTTCGACAATTACCACTGCATTCTTTGAAAAAATGATGACTAATACAGGTATTGCATGAATACTTTTTCAACATATTCCTGCGAAGCCCACTGACGTTTCACCTATGGATTATTATGCCTTTGGTCTGTTAAAAAGAGTTCTTTTTAAACGCAAATCCACCACGATAGATGGGCTTTAGAAAGTAGTGGAAAAGGAAAGGAAAGCAATACCCCTGGAAACTTTACTAAAAGCTCTTCTATCATGGAATATACGATGCAGACGTATAGTCCAGAAAAAAGGCTAACAGATCGAACATTAAAAAAAAGTCTTTGCATTTTAAACATTATTTAAATGACCCCGAAATCGTTCTAAAAATGTGTTAATACCCTCTGTATTTATTTCTCTGATTTTCACAAAATCAATCCTTATTATATCAATTATTCCATATTTCGTTATTCATTATTATCTAGACTAGAACCACTTCTAATCTTTCCGATTTAAAACTGCCTTTTTTTTTTATCTGTGTCTTGAATAATATATTATTTCAATGGTCGAAAATTTTATAGAATTCTTCTTCAAGGAAATTTGCTATTTCCAACATTTATCATTCATATTTTATTGCAGTCCTAATCTTGTGTAGAAAGTGTTGAATTTTGATCTCTTCGTCTATGATATTTATGTCACTTTTTTAAATAAAATAAAAAAAAACAAATTTGCAAAATCTGCAATTTGATCCTCATAGAATTCAGAAATGGCTTATGTGTAAACATAAAAACCAAAAGTTAATTACCAAATTATTTTTAAAAATGCTTCAGTCCATATAAATGTTATATAAGAAAAGAATTCTCTGTATGTTGTTCATCTCAAATCAATTCATAAGAAATTTATTTAATTTTAAGATTTTCTATTGAATTAATTTATCTCTCATAATGTTTTAAACATTTACGTTGAAATAAAATATATATTTAAGTTCATATTTTTACGAGCATTGTTTATAAAATTATATGAATAAGGGATATGTTAAGAAATAATTTACATAAAGTTTAAAACTTATCGCAAAATATATGTTCTATAAATTCCTATAAAAAAAACTCAAATATAAGTATCTTTAAAAAAATAACAATATATATAAAACTTTTATATAAAAATAAATAGTACAGTTTTTAAATAAAGGGAATTTCATATAATTAAACATATTTTAATCAGCAGCCGATTTTGTCATGCATCAATAAGAATATTCTCAAAAAATAACTTAATTGAATCTTTATCTATTTAACGATAATACTTGCATAAATGAAAACAGTTTACACCAATAAAAAAGAAACAAATTTTTTTACATAATTATTACATTAAAATAAGAAATTTCTTCCAAATATTGCAATTTTATGCCGAGAAATTCCTTTATTGTTCACATACAGTTTAGTTACTTTTTAGTTTAAAATATTTTAAGATTAAATTTAATAAAATGATGTAATCCAATTAAATATAATTTCTCCTAAAATAAATTAATCTTAATAAAATAAATCTGTTTGTAAAAATGAAAAACTAAGATCTGTATTGTTTCTATTGAAATTTTAATTTATTATCATTTTTTAATTTCATCACCAGAAGAAAGTTTCCTTAGAACACAATCAATGAATACAAATTTTTTTAAAAGAAATTTGTCGCATGATACTATATTTCTCTTCAATCTTTTGTTTCTTCAATAAAATATTTAATCCTTTTGTGTACATTAAGTAGAATTTCTTTGACTGTACTTTTCAAAAGGCAACTGTAATATTAAGAAGTAGATAATCCATTATATATATATATATATATATATATATATATATATATATATATATATATATATATATATATATATATATATATATATATATATATATATATATATATATATATATAGGACTTCAGCGGAAATGTGATTCTATTTTCTAGTGCGATACAATTGTACACTAAAAAATATTAATTGCTCTTCCTAATTTTATTTTCATACTACAGTATGCATCAATCGAAAGATATGGAGAAATATTCACCAAAATAATTCTTGGAATCATTAAAAAAGTTGCAAAAATCTACAATCAGATCTACATGCTTCACCGAATGAAAGCTATGAATATTTTTTCTAATGAAGAACAAAATTTTGAATTAATTTTAATGCTAAATAATAAAAGTATCACCGATTTTGCGTGGGTGAAGGTACACCTGTGTGAATATTTTTAATTTAAATATTAAAAGAAGAAGATTCTCGCTTAATTATTCTTTCTCTGTTTTAATTAGATAGAAATTGAGAGAGGGAGTTTTAAAACTGAATTACATTTTATATATAAAAAAAATTAAGTTGGAATTTCCTCTAAAAAGTTAAAAAAAAATTTTTTTTTTACTTCAAATACTACTGAATGTACTAGGTAATCTCATGGATTGTAACTTTGGGAAGTCTTACCTTTAATTAGGTTAGATTAGGTTAAGGCAAAAAAAATTGTTCTGGAGGTTTATGCTGATAGGCTTATAGCTCGCATTGAGTAAGATTTAGTTTTTTCGAATCCTTACCTTTATTAGTAATTAATGAGGGTAATATTTCTATTCTCTGTAGTTGTCAATTCTTTGAAAAGTAAACAACACATTAATTGATTTTTCCATGGATAATTTTTCTTGGCCTACAGACTATTTCTTGGTAATTAAATGTATATTTTTTACTTAAAAACTATGTCGTAAAATAAGACAAATAATTTTCTCTAACATTCAATATTTTCTTTGTCAATTGAAGAGTCATAATTTTCTTTGTCAATTCAAAAATGCTCATTAAAAAAAAAGAAAGAAAATATAGCAACTAATACAAAGTTCAATAATTTTTTTTAAAAACCTTTAAGAATATAACTTAGTTAAATACATAGCAAATTCATTGCCTGGACGTTATTAGTAATGATAGTAGATATTTAGCAATTTATTGAGATATAATTGTTTCGATTTCAGAATTAATTTTTGCTATATTGTGTTTAAATTGTATTGAATATACTTATATATTTAAATTCAATTTGATAATAATATTTATTATTATATTACACAATATATCATTATTTTTTGATTTTCTATTCTTCTTGTGGTACAAATTTTAATTATTATTTCACAGTTTTTCAGTTTTTAGATTATTCTTAAAATTTTGCTATTTTTCATTTTCCAATTGACAAAGAGAGAATTACTGTTCTGATTTGTTCTTTTGGTTTGATAATATTAATTTCAATTATCTGTTAAAAATAGCACAAGTGAGAAATTTCTTTCCCGATATTGGTCACTATCTCCATTTTTTTTGTTTTGTTTATATCTTTAAAAAATCATTTATTTATTTTAACATTCATAGTTATAGGAGTTCTTTTCTTATATTATTACAAAATTAAAAACTACATAAAACATTTACTACAAAGCTTTGTTTGATTTTAAAATCATTTTTTTTAATATCTGTACTTCTGGTGAATATTTATTTTAACATTTGAAGTGTTGTTTATGAAAACCACAAAAATTCAAGTAAGTGTGTGAATGTCGAATCAATTCAATTTTTGGTTGAAAGTTCAATAGTAATTTTAATTAAATATGTGAATTATATTACTTAAAAAATTAAAAACATAAAATACTCTTTCCTGCATCACCAATAAAATAAAATCCTAATAATTATACAATCTTTTTTTCTCAGTGATTTTTCTTAACTCTGTATCTTCTCTATTGTAAAAGAAATCTGATTTCAGCACGGTTGTGACGTCACACTGCATATTAATCACGTGAACTTTATCATTATATTGCCAAATTCAAAACTGTGGTACGTTGAAGTGATATTTTGAAATTTTAAACGATAAGATAATTTGAGTCTAATTTGTTTTTTGTATTTATATATTTTGTGTTGTCGCAAAGTTTAAATAATTAGTTATTTGCATCATATACAAAATTTTTGCCATCTTAATCTATCTGTTGCAATAAAACATCAATTTATATAGAATATATATGTATGCAGATGTTAATATTAAATAATATTAAATTATATGATATATATATATATATATATATATATATATATATATATATATATATATATATATATATATATATATATATATATATATAATATGGAAACACCTTACTAACTCTTTGAAACTCTTATCAAATATTTGAATGGAAAGCATAAAAATGTGTATGGCTTTGTTAACGAGTTAATTTTTTGGATATACATTATAAGTTTTATTAATTAAACAATATTTATAAACTGTTGTTAAAATATCTAGTTATTTTTTTTATTTACTATGTATAAGTACATTCATATAAATAGACGCTACTAAATATTTTAAAAATCAGATGACAGTAACTATGATTTTTTTACTGTGAATAAAATACATAAAACTCGGGTGAATTAGAGTCACAAATGATTTAAATAATCAATTCTGTGTTTGCAATTTTAAGAAATTTGTATCTTTCGAACTTCAAGTTGCATCAAGGGAATCACAAAAACAAGAAAAGAAGCTGATTTTCAATTTAGAATTCAGCTTCAGTTTATCAGATTCTGCAACATATACATTAGTTGTGTTGAAGTTGTCACTGCCAACTCGCTGAGAAGCTATCACGACTTCAAGATCATTACGAAAGACGCTGGCATAAACACAAAAAGACGAGTACGTGATTCGAAACGAAAGCGATTAAAGAAGTCGTAAAGGAACTAAATAGGTTCCTTTGTCAAATAAAATATTCGAAAAAGATGTGAAAACCAGTGAATTTTCATATAGAATAGAACATTATTGAAAAATGTTGCATAGGATAATGTTATTCCTAAAGCTCAAGACCGTACTTATTTCCATAGAATGTCCCCTAAATTATTCCTCGCCCATGTACCGAAAGAATTGGAAATGAGAAATAAAAATTTGGAAAAAGGAAGATATTTTCCATTTGTATAATAAAAACGTAAATATTGACTAAATCTTCTCTGATTTGACAACAAGCTTGACTTTGAAATCGATTACGCAAGTATTTCTCACTCAATAGCTTAACAAAATTTTTTTAAAGAAATTAATTTTTACTCAAGAATTATATTTTAGAGTCATTCATGATAAATTGAAACTCAGTTAACCACATAAATTTGAAGAAGAATTTGTATTAATTGGCAAGATTAGCAAAACAAAGCAACTTCCGTTGAAGCTTTTGAAAATTTTCGATTCAGCTACTCTTCAATTTGATTCTCATCCTAAACAAAGATCTTTTTTAACATCCAGAATTCAGTACAGGCATCAGTTCAAGGACAATTTAATCCTTCTTTGTTAAAAATGGTCATACAGCGATAAACCAAACCAATTATAAAATAATAGTACGTTAATCATGTCATTATTGAAATTTTAATTTGTACAATTCATATATATATGTATATGAAACACAAATCCCAATCACATTATATATTCATTGTAATTACAATTATTGTAATTATGAATTTAAATTTACAATTCATTGTAATTATGTTAATCATTATTCAATAAAAATACCATAACTTAATATAGCATACATAAAGAGGTTAAAAAATATTACCTTTAACTATTGTAATATAACATAAATTTTTGCTAATCAATAGTAATTTCATTTTTCATTTGATAAGTCAGTTCTTGTATTTCGAATTAATGTAAACTCATAAAATATAATAACTTTTTTACTTATCTTTAATTATTTAAATCTTGAAAAATTATTTTTCTTGCATTTTTGTCTTTCTGCGCAATACTAAAAATATGAATAGAGTGATATAAAATAAATCTGGAATTAGCCGACATTTACATGTATTCTAAAATGATATAAGTTTGAAAATTGTATCATCAAAAAAACTATGAATAACATTTTCAAAAATCAATACGAATAAAAAAAATTATCATTTAATAATATTGAAGTCCTCGACGATAAATGACAAAAATATGTTACACACTAAAGATGCATTATAAAAAAAAATTGCTTGAAATAGAAAGAATACTGATAACAAAAGTATCCAAAGAATTATCAACTGATCAAGGAAGTATTTAATACAGCAATTTACGTCCCAAAATACAGATAATAATTTGCATCAAAATGCAATGTCATAGCATCAATTCATCAATATATAAAATGATTCTCTTGAACTAATTACTAAGATTTCTTCAAATATAATTTTTACCCTATTGATATTTACAATGAAATATATATGTTATATTATGTAATAAAAGGGTATTAGAAATAATGATATATAATTAGAAAAACTTTAAATAAAATAATATGTCAAAAAGACACATATGCGTAACCTTATTTTGCAATATATTTGACAGCCTGACTACTTTCCTTCAAAAGATCTTGATAAGTCATCTCTTGCAGCCATTACTAAATTATAGGGAATGAACCTACAAATTTTATTTGAAGATACAATCTTTTTCAATTTTCATCAAAGCTTCTTTATAATTCTTTAATCGAAATAGAAATAAAGCGTTATCATGTTTCGTTAAAAGCGAAATAAAAATAAAGCCTGCTTAAAGATCCCTCCCATAAGCGTTTCCTTTGACAAAAATAACCTGAGCTTTTGAGGATTAAAAAATTAATATGTATAATATAGGAAGACATTTCTCTTAAACATAAATATGAATAAATATTTGTATTTTATTATATGATTTTAACATAAAAAATTTTATTAGATAATAAATAAGTGAAACTATTTTATGAAGAATGTTTTGTTAGAATATAACATAAAAAAATAGTGCACATTTAATCAGAATTTTAGAAGTCTTTGCTTTTTTCCTAGTGAGACATAATTTATTTGAAAGCAATTAATTTATTATATATAATTATGTATAGAATTTATTGACAAATCATTGAGGTTTTAAATGACTAAAAATGGTGTTAGTAAAGTGACGCTCTTAGTATCAAAAGATGCAAATATAGTTGATATGTTTTATTCACAATGAATATAAATATGGTGAAATATATTTTGATTACTGAAAAAATATTTTTTTTATAGTGGAAACCTTAAACATATCAGGACTAATAACGTCTCAATCTTTTAAAAAGGAAAAACGATTAATTTATCTAAGTATCTTAATTTTTTATTATGAGTTAAATAATGTTTATGTCTACAGAAACTTGGATTAAAGTTTTCATCAATAAATTGCAAAATGATATTTTTGAAGCATTGAACTATACTTACTGTCTACTACTACAGTAAAATACTGTGGATCGCTTTCTGGAGATGAAAAATGGGTGGTCTGTTTTCAACATACCTTCTGTTTTGAATTTTAAGTAACTGAGAACAAATCACGAAAATATTGTATTTATACTGTTTCTTTTTTTTAACAAAAAATGAAAGTGAATAGAGAGAAAATATTGTTTTCAGTTAATATTCTATTTGAGTTTGTATTAGGTTAGGGAATAAGTTCGTAGCGTTTTTACCAAAGACTTTTATTTAAGCAAAAAACAATAATTATATCAATAAGTTAATCACTTATATATTGCTGTTTACACCCTCTTCCCATCTCTCGACCCATTTGTAGATGCCGTTCTGCCAAAAATCGCTTGGTCTGATGTTAAAGAAGTTATTGAGCGAGTTTTTAAGGTCCTATTGGTGCACTGGAAAATGCTCGAAAAGAATGCCACAGTCAAGAAATTAGCTCTACATCGCCCAGCTACACCGCGTCATTCGACTGAAAAGACCGATCAAGTCTTTTCACACATTCGACTGAAAAGACCTGATCGACATGGTCAAACCATACTCATTCACGACAACGCCAGGCCTCATGTTGCAGAAATTGTCAAAGCCGCACTCCAAGAGCTCGAATGGAAAGTCCTCCAGCCGTGTTCTCTGGACCTTGCACCGACCGATTGCTATCTTTTCCTCTCTTTGTCAAACCATATGAAGGGCCTTCGATAACAAAGAGGTCCTTAAAAATTGGCTCAACAACTTCTTAGACAACAGACCAGGCGATTTTTGGCGGAACGGTATCAACAAATGGGTCGAGAGGTGGGAAGAGGTTGTACACAGCAACGGCGAATATATAATTAACTTATTGCTATAATTATCGTTTCTTGTTTAAATAAAAGTCTTTGGTACGAACTTATTCCCCAACCTAATATAAAGGATATGTTTAGTTCTGCAATTTTTGCAAACGATTGTGGAAAAATTCTAATGGATTAAAATTCGCAGGTTAGAAAATATTGACAGTTAAAAATATGTCAACTTACGATCTTCACTACAAAGAAATTGATTTTTTTCTCATCAAAATAAAGTTTTTAAATACAAAGGATCTGCATTTAAGAAGATAAAAATTTCTAAAGAGCATTGAAATATTCGTTAAAAATATTTCAGAATGCAATGAAACTCTTAAAAAACTTGCAAATATCTTGAAAATTGGCAATTATATGAAAGCCAATAGGTTTGAGATTTGTTTTATTAAAACAGTTTTATATGGATATATTTAATAAAATAAAAATAAGATAATACTTATTCATTTTATTTAAATATTATTGAACACGCATTATTATACACATTCATTTCTTAATAAAAATAACTTTCTAATAATTCTTTTCTAATATTCAAAGCTAGGGATGATTATTAATTGGAAGTATCTATAAAACTAAATAATAAAAAACTATATAATAAAAATACATAGTTGGAAATATCTATATAATTGTTATCTCATTTTGATCAACTAATGGAAATTTTTTAATTGTTATGAATAAAATTATATACAAAGTATATTTCGTTCCTTATTAAATGTAAGAAACATTTTTAAAAAAATTGATATTTTTATTATATTGTGTTTAAATTTAATGTAGAAAGTACTTAATGAAAGAAAATGCCAGAATATAATAGATTTGTTTGTGAATTTTTTTTAATAATTTTTAAAATAAATGCTTTAAAAATTATCAAAGAAATTTACAAACTATTGCATGTCATATAAAATTATATTATTATAAACATATGTGTTCATAATAAAACTAAAAATGAAAATGTAATAAAAAATCAGAATAAGATATTCAAAAAAATGAATAAGTAGTTGTAGTAAATAGTAAGCTGAAAAATAAATAAACACATGATGTAAACATAATGAATGTAAACAATACTCTTTAAAAAATTTAAAGCTATTTACACAAATAAATGTGTATTTGACAATTGTCAAATGAAAACAGTAAACGCTGAAAAGAATAATTCAAGATATCAAATGCTCGATAACAGTTTTGCTTGCATTTATATTACAGAGCAATAATTGTATTTATTTTACAGGCAATTTAACATCTAAATAAATAATATTATATTAGAAATAAACAAACTTAAAATAAAATTTTTTCACATAAGAAAATTTTAATAAAGATTATTTTAAAAGTATGATATTACAAAAAATGTAAATAATTCTAAAATAATATATTTATTTATATAGGAATGTGTTCGTATAGATTTCTTTTTACTCAATTAATAATGCTTTTTGCATTGTGAATGAAATTAGAAAATAATGACAAATTCAATGTTTCTAAAACAATTTGTTAGCTTAAATTTTAAAATAAAGGAAAATTGGAATTAGTTTCTCTTGATAAAAAAATAATATTTAATAAATACAAAATTCACTTAAAATTATTGTTAACTTGCAATACCTATAAAAACTGAACTTTAATTCATAAGTCATGTTTATTTTCAACATTTTCTTTTCAAGTAATATGTCCATCGATAATGATGATGTTATATTTTCTGCAGCATGATATTTTATTAATCTCATCAAACTTAGCTTTGAATAGCAAATAATTTAAAACACATTTGCTCTTCCATCTACTTTTCTATCTCCTCACTCATGCTATAAGCTCTCACAATTGTTTGTAGGTTAAAGTCCTTTACATTATGTTTTATATTCACTTCTTTATGCGGAAGAGCCTAAGTATCTCATTTATTTTATATGTTTGACTAAGAATTCCAATCAGAAATTTGCTTAAAATAAATGAGAAATTTGTTTAAATTAAAGAAATATTGATTTCGAAAATGCAGGAAGTGCCCTATAATATCTTACTAGGAATTAAACAATATGGTCCTTCCTTCACATAAATTATATTCACTAAAAGCTTTTTCATTAGCTATCACGCAAAAAAAAAAGCATCATAAGATTATATGATTAAACTAAGTCAAAAGAGGTGCTGAATTGTTGCAAATATATTGTATCTGTCAAGATATAAAGAGCCAATAAAGAGAGAGAGAGAGAGAGATAAAATAGAAAAGAAAATGTTGAAGTTAAAAGGAAACAATATACATATTATATTATGTATTAAAAGGGAACAATATCACGTATTTTTTTCTTACGTTCAAAACAAAATGTATTCTTAATAAATTTCCAAATGATGCAGATAATTATACTTTTTATGCATAGTGTTTATTAGTGAAAGAATGAGGAAAAAGTTTTGAAATAAATGTTATTCAAACATTTTATCCTATCTTTCAATTCTTAGCCAGAAAAGTGCTCCAAATGTAAGCAACTGTGGTTGTTGTTGTAACTAATCTCCATGTCTAGGAGTATACTAGACGAGGTCCACGAGTTCACTCACTTTCAGACAATCAAAAACAAACGTAGGAGCCTCAAGAGACAATCCCAGGCACTCAAGAATATGTGCCAGTGATAGAGGTTCATTTTGGCATTTAGGACAATCTGTATATATTGTGAGACCTCTCGAAAGTCCCTTCAAGTGGCCACAGAAGAAACGGGAAAGTGTAGTTTGAACATATCTATCTCAACCAATAAACAGAAATCTTCAAGGACAATCAGCTTAGTACCAGGAATGACTCGGAGGAATGAGCAAAATTTTTGTCTGTCAGCATGTCTTCTAACGGAATACAATTCAAGATAGGTCAGTGAATTAGTGATTGGTAAAGGTTCTTTTAGAACCTTCCTTCGCCAGAACATCTGCCATTTCCTTCCCTCACATCTCAAGAAGCGAAAGAATCCATTGGAAGTGCATTTCACAAAGTGACAAGACCTGCTTAAGTTTGCTAAGAATTGCTATTCCGGCCCTATCACTAACTCTTCGCCAATTAAAAAGATATTGATTGGATGGCACTACGACTGTCAGACAAAAACCACACTGTCTTAATGTAAAACAAAATAGCGCCCACTTCCTCTTCGATCTTTTCAAACAACTGTAATTTGACCCATTTTAGTTGCAGCATAATAAGATAATTTTCTGAATATAGTTTACAGAAATGATGAACCATATAAATTCTAATTAACACACACTCAGTGATTTTTAAGGATTATGCATGTCACTTAATATAAAATATTATTGCTACTAGAAGTATATTCTAAAAGAATCGATAGAAATAATAGAGCCGTAGAAACCTGTACGTGAGTATATGAAATGAATATACATTATTTTGAAGCCTGTAATACCTATATTACAAATGTTGTAGAGAACATGGTAAAACTGCAGAGAGTCCATTTAACACGGCTGTATATTGAAAAATGTATTCTAGATGTTATAATATTCTGAGGAAAAATATAACCCAAAATAGTGGAATTTAGTTCACAATAATTTTGGATTTATTTCTATAAATGATAACTAACTTGTCTTAATCTGTTGTTATTGCTACTTATGACATTTGGTCAAGCCAAGTTCGCTCAGTCGACAGCTATGCGAGTTTAGGTCAGTAGGGTGCGGCTTTCGTGTAACCAGAGCATCATGAAGGTGAAAGTACGATTTGCACTAAGTAATCCCACGATAGATGGCACCACCAGAGGATCCATTCCCTCACTTTTGAATTTAATTTGGAGGCGGAAGAAATTTTCTAAAGACCATATCATCCATTATAACCGCTCAACAACCACAGTTCTTTAGATTTCACACATTTAGCGAGCACATATATTGCAAATACTTGGTGGGTCTCTGGCAGCATTGGGAATCCCTTCCGGATAGAAGTCCGATACTCTAACCAGTAGTTAACAAGGCCCTGTGTTAATCTAATTTCATTCGGATACTTCTACCCAGAAAAATAATGTAAACTGAAAAATATTTCTGATATATAGCTAATTAATTATTAGCAATATTTTGACTTAATCTTTTTCTATTCTTTATTTTCGAAATATTTACACAGTTCACAAATAAAGAAAAATGCTCATCATGCAAGTTAATAAAAATAAATGGCATTTTCCTGCTGGGAGAAAAACTGAAAATGCTGTTTACAGAATCGCTAATGATAGATTCTCAATAATTAAATATAAATTATTAAATGTGGCAACGTAAAAGTGTAATAATTTTGGCAACATATTTTGAGAAAAATATTATTTTTAATCAGATGTTAATTTTTTAAATTTCTAATTACATAAATGAGTAAATTTTGATCGTATTTAATTTATTATTAATGAAATCATCAAAGAAAAAGGGAAAAATTATAAAAACAAAGAAAAAATATTTTTTTATCGACAAATTTAGGCCATCAAAAGTTGCGGCTATATACAATATAAAATAAAAGAACTTTTTTCATATTTTATGAATTCCAATTACATAGCTGAAGTTTATATGAATATTAAATTAGATACAAAAAGAATTTAAAAATACTCATTCTTATATAAAAGTATTTATATAGCATCACAAAAAATCAATTTATAAATTTGTTTTAAAAGAATAAAAAAACTATGTATTAAATGGTAAAAGTATATACAATTTGTGTGCATTGAAACTTAAGAACTGCAAAAGCTTTTTCTAAATATTTTTTTCATAATTACGACCACAAATAGGCAAAATCTAATCATGTAAAAAGTCTCATAACTTCATGTAGTTGTATGGAGTTCCTTCATTGTGTTTTCTTATCGAAAATAAACGCGTACGAGTTTTTTTTTTTTTTTTTTTAAAATCAAACATGATGACAAGAGCATGCACAGCGTGTCTTTTAACAATCGAAATCCTTAACAAAGTCATCAAGCAAACAGTTGGGAAAAGTAATTCTTTAACGGTATGTAGGTGCTTTTTCCATTTACAAATCTAGCCAACAGATAAATAATATAAAATCCTTTGAAGATGGAAGATAAAAGAAATCGTATCCTTTTACAAAGATAATTCGAACAAATAAAATATGATTTTCTTTTATTTTGTTTTATTTATTTTACGAGTATTTCATACACTTTATCTAAAGATTAAATAATTATTAAAATATATTTTTAAATTGGAAAAATGTTATTAAAATTACTCTTATTTTTATTTAGCTAAATAAATTAACTTAACAGACATACTAATATTAAATTAAGTAAAATAAGATCATTTCTTTTATGTAACTGTAAAAATAACTCCTAAATTATTTCAAACGATTTTTAATATTTAGACTATTTAAAACGATTTTTAATTTAACACAAGGTTGAAAATATTGCCATGAAAATATTTAACAATTAATTTCATTACCCTTATTATTCTTTCGATAAATTTTATTATTTCCATTTATCATTATTAAATGGAAACTTTTAATAATTTAAAATGTAATAAGGTATTTTTTATTACTGCAAATATTTTATGGTAAGAAATTAGAATTTCAAATCGAAGATAAATTAATTTTAATGTTTTCTTTATAAGATTTAAATGTTTCTTTATGTTAACTGCATTTGTCTTTCATAAATTAGATTTTTTTAGTCTTTTTATTTAGAATTTAATATTTCTGGTGAAATTTTGAATTTCAGTTACAGTGTTTGCTTTTATGTAATAATTACTAGATAAGAGAAACCTAAAAAAATAATTATGTTTCAAAATAAAGTGTATAATTTAATAGTAGTAACTGAATAGAAACTAAATTCGTAGCGTCATATAGTACAAGTAGTTATTGAATGCTAAAGGTTTTGGAATATTTTTTTCACTCAGAAAATGACCCAAAGTCTGAAATTGTTTAATTCCACTTTTTTTTTATTTGTTTACAAATACTATAAAATATTAATTCTAATGTAATAAATATTTGACACTTTTGCTTGGCCCTATCACTGAATCGTAATAATTATCCTGATCAGATGACATAAGTATACTTTTAGCTAATGTTCTTGAGGTTTTTAATCTAATGTTCATGTATTCTAATTGACGTGGTTAGAAACTACTGCAGAAGTGAGAAACTTACTGCGCGTTAAAAAAATAAATAAATTTGTAACTTAAATTAATACTAAAAATTTTTCATAAAGTTTCTTTTATTAATAAAAATTTTCAGCGTAATTTTGATTCTTTATATAAATAAAGGATAAACAATATAAAATTTATTAAAATCATCAAAATAATTTATTATTTTTATATAAATGGCTTAATGAAATAAAAAAAATTCAATTTCACTTTATCAATTTCATGAGATACTAGTTAATTTATAGCTAACTCACACAGCTTCTAATATTAAAACAATGCATAACATATTTAGTAACACTATCGATAAATTTTTTTCGCAAGATAAATATCATACATTCATTTGAGTATTATGATTCACAATAATAAATAAATAGACATAAAACAATGCAGTAATTTGAAGTATATGTCATTTTTCTGGGAAAACTTTTATTTACGGAAGGGTATGTTAACCCCTCATTAAGAACTATCTATGGGCCTGTATAGGAACAGATTTGCTGGCGAACCAGATATAATTTTGAATTGTATAGGCTGTATAACCAGTCCTAGATTATCCCAGGTTATCAGAAGCAACAGGCCATGTCTGGAGAAGCTGGGAAAACAACCTCACTAGAATATCAACCCCTAAGGACTCCGTGCCCGAGGAAGACCACCAACAAAATGGCTCGTTGACTCTGAAAATGACCTCAAGATACTGAAAGTTTGAAACTGGCAAAGTGTCGCTCTGAACAGATTGTGCTGGAAAAAGCGTGCTGTAGAGGCAGCTTAGATCTGTAATTGGTTGTTACGCTAATAAAGAAGAAGAAGATGTTAACACATCTCTATAAAGAGGAAACCTGTAAAGCATTAGATCTATCAGATAATTTCCATAAGTCATAACTTAGTGTTATTTTTCAATTCCTTAAAATGGTTAAAAAAAATTAAATCAATTTCTTAAACTTTTGACTCAAAAATTTATTCATTTAAATGTTTCAAATTTCATTCATTTAAATGTTTTCTGACAGCAATAACAAATAAGTATAATTTTTTTATTCCTTATATTTGAAATAAGAATTATGATTAAATTGTACAATAGTTAATGAATATGACGTATGGTGTGAAGTATTTTAATTTATTATATGCGACTACATTTTTTACAAGTTAAATGAGATTCCATGCATTGTCTTTGATGGAGAAAAACTCTTTTACAGTTCAGGAGACAGATTTTTCTTCAATTTTACCAGCTTAGCGAGGTATACAGGTAAATTAATCTTCTGGTTCAGTAAAAATAGCATAAATATTTATTCTTGTGTCATCCTTTCACATAAACTTTTTCTTCGTTCTTTTGTTAGCTGGCATTATTCCTGTCTGTGGTGCTGTGGGTTGGGAAAGTAGCATCACAATACTCTGTCATATTATCATAAGACATTTTATTTTCATTCAAACAATCCTTCATTTCAAAAATATCTCGTTTCACTTCATTTCATAGGCATGATGAATTTTTCCAAGCTTTACATACACTAACAGCTGATCAAACACTTGTAAACTATAATTAAATATTAGGAATGCCTAAAAAGTTGTCAAAGTGCACGAAATCGACCGTTAGTGATAACTAATGCTTTGTGTGACTACCCCTTAAATTATAATTTATATTAGTATTGACTAAGTTACAATAGGTATTTTCTTTACTGTTTAAAAATCTTAAGAATAATTTTTGAAATATCGTATTTACCTTATATTTATAAATTTTTGAAATATCGTATTTACCTTATATTTATAAATTTTTATTCGTTCAAAATAAATCATGACCACAATTTTCTCTTTAGCAACATCTCTTATTTAATTTTTAGTAATTTTGCATGTATAAGCCAGAATAGTTTTCAATTTTTCCCTCTAAGTTTATGAAGTTACTCCTCCCTTTCATAAGCATAAAACTTAACAAGATCAGATTTAATTTTACGAAAATTGTTTTTTGAAACCTAATCGTTATGAGAAAAATCGCGAGTCACTTTCTTGAAAATTGTACACCTGCTTCCTATTAATAATACTTCCCACACAAGCGTAATTCAAATAAATGAGTTTTAATGCAATAACTCCCATGGTGGTTCTAATCTCAAATCTCCAATAATCTTTTTTTTTTTTATCTATCTATATGAAAACTATAAATGCCTTAATTGAAAATCACTGTTATAAATTAATATGATACAAAATTAAATTTAAAATTAGTTTATCATTTAAACTATTACTAGAAAACATTTAGTGTAGCAAAATTTTATCAGATATAAATACAAGCAGAATAGTTATTTTTGCTTTAACACAAATAAATTTTCATGTCACATGATTTTAAAGCCCACGTACATTTTTTGAAATGATAAAAAAAAATTCATTATACTGGAAGTGTCATTAAAACAAACTGTTTTGCTTAGTTTCGCCTAGACCTTTTAGTTTTTAGAATCATTGTGTTTTGGCTATCCAAATAAAGTATGACATTTCGTGCTACAAAGTCGTTTTCTATATATAGGCATAAGAAATTAAGTTTTCGGGATAAAAATAGGATTAACGACATTCTGTATATAAATAAATTTTCATTCATTAAATGCCATTCCGTTAATGCAGTTTATCTTCAACTTATGATTCACCTTTCATTCACTAAAAGCATAAATTTGCGTTAGTAAAAAGCTTATTAAATCATCTATTTCTTAAATAAAAAAAATATGAAAACTTTATACAAATAATGTATTTATTGTGAATCTTAATTGCAATCATTTATTCTAAATGATTAATAGTATTTAATTAATTGTTCTGAATGATTAACGTGAGAAGAATTCAAGAAAATATGTAATTTTTTAACCTAATCATAATAATTTGGTGTACGCTATCATAGGATTAACAACAGAATTTGATTAAGAGACTACAACTTTTAAACTGGAAATAAATAGTAAAAAAAATCAAAATTAATAATAATAAAATTTTAATAAATAAAATAATTTAATAATAAAATTTCAAACTACAATTAAATATTACACGCAAATGAATGAGCCAATTTGTTAAATTGTTAACATTTTAACTGTACTCATTAATGTTGACACCTTTTCTTATTGTTACAGGTTACACATAGTGTGGCTAACAAAATTTATGCGAAGATAGAAATTTTCTTATACACGTGACCAAAGTTTATTTTAAAAATTTTAAATACTAAAACAGAAGGATAAAACTTGAAATCTTTTTGCAAATGTAAAAATATTTTACATAATATTTACGATAAAAAAGGAAGAAAAAATTCTGTGTGAAAAAAATTAAACAAAAACTAAAAATATTTTTAATTAATCTTGATATTCCAAATCATAATTTGACTGTTCTAAGTGGGAGTTTTCAAAAAAGATTTTCTGATAAAAATCTATGAAGAGATTCAATTTTTTATTCTAAAGTCTGTGGTATTGAGAGAAATTATTGTCTCGCCATTGGATAGTATAAAACAATAAACACGGTCACATCAATTACTATTTGTGTAAAAGAAGTGTGTTTAATAGCTCATCCTTTTCTTGATTTTTGGGTTACGAATAAAATACTTTAATAATTATTGAAAAGGAACGTATGTAGTAATCATTGTAATTCATTTAAACACCATTAATAAGTAAGATGAGGCAGGAGATATTCTTAAAATTGTCTTTGGATGTTATGTACTAGTTTGAATGGAAGCAATTGCAGTTTTGTCCCTCTGAGTGAATTTCAAAGAACAGATCGATGTATTAACGCCATTCGTTGTATGCTGTGCTTTTAAAAATAACTGTTGACAATCATAGAACTTCCAAATAATGACAACTCTAAAAAGTCATTGTAGTCGCTATGTTTTCCACGCGAAAGATTCAGTACTTCGAAATTCAATGGAGACATCAAAGAAAGTTTATTTAAGCTGAATTTTAAATTGTATTATCTTAGATATTACTGGAAAATCCACTCAGTTATACTTTCATGTAAAGTGGAAATAAAGTCAACCTTAGTCAAAAAAAAAAAAAAAATGAATAATTTTTGGAACTGTTAATAATTTTTTTGTATTTTTAAATAAAATTGAAAAAATAAATTACTCATATTTCGATTCTTATTAGATAATGTTTAATCAACATTTCAAACTTTCTAATGTTTATATTTATAAATTCGAGATTTAGGTTGTTTTCAGAATCACTTTGAAAAGTATTTTGAGAATGAGATCCTCATTAATATACTTACCTCAATAAATAACTTTGCAAGCTATTTATCCAGTTAATACAATACATTCGTACTTGAAAAGACCTTGAAAAAAGTAGAAGATGTGAGTTCTTCTTTTCTTCCAAGTGATAGATAAAATTTATGTTAAATACTTAACAACCATTTGTACATTTCATAGTTCAAATATATAAAATCCAGATATAACTCTCTATCAGCATGATCCTTATTATTTTGGATATTCATATCAATTATTGAACAATAATGATATTTAATTTAATTTGTGTCATAATATATAATCTATAACTTTAAATATATAAATGTAATAATCTAGCCTCTATTATACATATATGTGTGTGTGCATGTATGTATGGCACAGGTGCTATATAATCCATGATGCCGAATTCTGAGATTGGCGATTTTTTAGCGGATTTTCTTATGTATCTGGCAACTTCGTTTTTATTATGTCATAAAAATGGAGACCTATAAGAATTATGCAGAAATCCTATTTTGGTAACCTTAGTATTTAAGTCATAGCGCACGACACGATATGTCATCTTGGCAACATTCCTTCATTCGCCAAAAAAATTCAGAATTTGGAATCATGGATTATACAGCTCCTGTGTCATATATATATATATATATATATATATATATATATATATATATATATATATATATATATATATATATATATATATATATATATATATATATATATATATATATATATATATATATATATATATATATATATATATATATATATATATATATATATATATATATATATATATATATATATATGTATATATATATATATTAAATCCATTATTTTTGTCAGAGTTATATAGAGAAATTATTTTGTTTTATTGGATCATGCATGAGATGTGTGTGTGTTGGATTTATTGACATTTTTATTGACTCACTCTCAAATAGATTGAGCTCCAACATACTATTGGCCATTCATTTAAATATTATATTTTTCTAACCTAAGCTATGTATATGAATGTAATCTAGCTAATTCCAGTCTTTAATAAAATAAATTTTAAATTATAGCCTTCGAAATAAAAGCTCAATAAAAAAATGTTTGTAATATTTTTTCTTTTCTCCATTTCATCTTCCAGTCCGAACTATTCAAGCATTTCCATTGCATTGATAAAAATTCCTACTAGCAATCTTAAAGTAATTTTATTTTATAAAACAACAATTATTAATGTATTTAGATAGCATTAATTTACAAAAATTGCATTAATTTACAAAAAGACTCAAATATATTTCAAAAAAAAATTTATGTCATTTTACAGCGATTTATTATAAAAATTAACAATTTAAATTTTGCTAAATGGTAATTAAAAAATATAGAATAAATTTTTAAGTATACTTCAGAGAATGATTAAATATAAGAAACATTTCTACTTATCGTGTTAAAAATAAAGTTTAAAATAAAATGAAATTTTTTAAGTATTCAAATTTGCATTAGAAAAATTAGAATAGATAGTAGCACAATGATAAAAATCTGAAAGAAATTTTACTTTTATTTGTGAATGATAAAAACTATATGATAACACACATATACACATATAGAGCGCATAAATTTATTTAAAATGAAAAGTTATATTGTTAAATATAATTTTTTATTGTTAAATATAATTTTTTAAAAAGTAGACTTATTTATTTATTAATTAATAGGTGATTAAAATATAGGTTATATATTTACATAACAACATAAATAACTAAAACATTTAAGGAAGTTTTAGCCCTTTTAATAGGTTTAATTAACATATATATATATATATATATATATATTCTCGTTTTAAACAATGAAAGCATATCTTTACAAAACTTACTTAGACTCTAAATTAAGTTTTTATTTTATTAATCTCTATTATATAAATATCTAAAAAAAATAAGTTTTACTTTAAGTTATATTTTTATCTAAATATTATATACTGTTTACAAATCAACATTTCAATGTTGAAAAAAAAGTCTGTTTTTAGATAGTAATAATAATAATGAAAAAATATTTTATGGCAACCGAATATGATAGGAAAGAGATTAACTCTTATCCCTGGACAGTTATTTCACACCTATAAATATTGTTTTTCCTACAGTGCATACTATATTGCTAGATAATTAATTTATAATATTATAGTCTCATATCATTGTCTAAAAATAATTTCATAAAGTGCATTGATTGCGAATTGTCGATAAGAATAAATATATAAAGATCTGATTGTTCGTCCTCTCGATTTTTAGGAAATTTAAGATAAGAGGCTATATATTCTAAATAATGCATTTTCCTTAATATGTTTTGCTTTATACATACATACATGCATACATACATACATACATACATACATACATACATACATACAATATATATATATATATATATATATATATATATATATATATATATATATATATATATATATATACACTCTGTGGTTGCATCAAATATTACAAGAAAAAATTTTTTCATAGCAAAATTAATATTTACTTTATTTCAGCAAAATTAATATTATTTCTCCCTCTTAACACACATACAAGCATTTACGTTAAATATAATGGTAAGCTTCAAAATACAGTAACGCTTTTTTTGAGTTTTAAATACAAATGACTGTCCATATTAATGGAGATACCAAATATCGGTATAAAATGAAATAAAAATATTTATATGTTGAATATTAATGCAGCAAAGTAGAAACAATCAAGAAAAATTACAATGTAATACTGAGTTTCATTTATAGTCTTAATATTAGCAGAATGTTTATAAGAATTTAATATATTATTTTTGCAACATTTTAAAGCTGCTTTCCTAACTGGATAAATTAATAAAAACATTTTTTTTAAATCGTCATAGTTGAAATGAGTAAATTAATCTCTGTATTTAAATAAAAAGCAGATGTGCAATGTAAATTAAAATTTATTCGTGTGTAAGGTTCTTTCTGCAAGATTGAGTGGATCACGCTTTAACGTTATTAAAAAAGTGAAAATAATGTGAAATATTTTCTAACAGCGAAGTAAAAAAATTCTAACTTCCATTTGACGCATTTCTTATAAGCCATTTGACTTAGATTAAGTTTTTTCATTCCTATTTGAGATATTTCCATAAAGTGGAGTTTAATGTCTTAGAATTATAAAAATAATACTTTATGGCTGAAAAGTGCCGCTTTCATCCCTTAATTTACTGAAAGACTATCACGTTAGTTATTTATACTCTAATTCAAATAATTTGCCATAGAAATCATACTAAATCTGAAATTGAAACCCGACTAATATATGAGTATTAAATCATCTCAAAAAAACAAACCTTTTACTTCTGTAATTCAAAAACACAAGCCGCAGCCTTCAGATCTATCTTAAAAGCTTCTAAGAGTGTTTTTGTTAACAATTGAAAACAATATTGTACATCATAAGTACGATGGACTCATAAAAGAGTATTACTCAAACATAGATAAATCAACTTCTCAATAAGATTATATGTTTTAAAATCTCATGAATATACAGTCCTTGTACAATATAATAAATTGTTTTAGACACCCGGTTAAAAAGTAATTTGATTTTTTTCTTAACAATATTCGAATGTATGATAATATGTTAAGACATTTAATATTTAATATTGAGTGAATAATTTTAAAATTTTATTGGGTTTTCTTGATTTAATATTTTAAAGCGTTATTTCTTTTAAGTAATTAGATAAACCAAATATGTATAGTGCTTAAAACATCTAAATGAAAGAAAAAAGCATAAAAAGAATTAACTTATGTATTAGACAGATATAAATCTCAAAATGCAAAATTTCGAAGTAATAAGTGAAAACCATAATATTTTTTTTGATTAATGCCTTGCACCACATTAAAGGAATCAAATATATCTAAAATTTTTACAAAGTTACCTATATAATTTTTATTTATGCATTTGTGATTAAATTCTCTGCGGGGCTTTTCGCTTGATAATAAAATAAAATATTTTATTCAAATACAATGCAAAAATTACACACACACACACACATATGGATGTATGTATAGATAGTTACATATTTATTTGTTATTAATATGTACATGAATTTATCTTTTTATGGAAATTTGTTGTAATTTTCCGTTATCCTTAGAATATAATTTCAGAAATTTTTTTGTTATTACATATTACTTTTTCAACAAAATTGTGTAGCATGGTAGCTTAGAAATTCGTTCTCGTTGTTGAAAATTTTGTGAGTTCGGATATTGATTTAAACGAAGATCTGTTGCATTCATCGATCTGTCGTGGTCGCGATGCCTTACATGTAAAATGATACCGCTAGGAGTTGCAAGTAAAATATTGGGGGTCTTCCGCTTTGTTCTTTGGGTTTAAATGATAAAGACTCCCACCTGTTCTGCTTAAACATAACTGGCAGAGTCCAACTCTTAACTAGGTACGGGGAAGTATGCTGATACAACAACACTTCATTTATGACATTTTATTTTCGCAAGGAAGAATTTCATTAACATTATAGCTAGGTATATTTATTGATATTTTGTTACATTAAATATTCCCGACATTTTATTCTTGCAAGACAGAATTTTATCATAAAGATTCTTATTTTGTTTGTTATTCTCATTGTTTATTTTTTAATATTACATAATAAAATATAAATTATTTTTCACATACAGAAGAGTGACCTTTTAACGTTAGCCACTATTTTCAAAATTGCTAGGCTTTTAAATGTGTTCCATCGTTAAAATCGTACGAGATTCTAAATTTTATTCATATCCATTAATACATTACAAGTTTGACTTAAAGAACGAGAGAAAATGCAGTTAAAATTAAAAATTACATCCACAATAAAAATTCAGATGAATTTTGAATTCACTATTTGTATGAAATATTTTTATTGTTGAAAACATTTGTAATTTTCAATTCATATTCTATTTATACATATTTAATAAACTTAAAAATCTTCTTAAAAAATTTCTTTATTTACACTAGAACTCTCAAATTTTGAATTTTCGAAATACATTTACATTCATCTGATAAATTTTCATGTTAAAGTTATGTCAGATTCTAAAATTTGCGATTATTTATAAATATTCTAAAAAAGCATAGTTTAAGTGAGCAGACCAAAAATTATAAATCATAGGGACAATGGACCCATATGTGTTTCTCATTGAACATATAGAAGAATTAATACAATATACAACCCAGTTTTCGTATTTTGTCAATTATTTTTATTGTTGAATAAAATTGTTATTTAAAATTTATATTAGCAATTATATACATCAATAAACTCCATGAAAAGAGGTATTAAAAATAATGTTATATTTCCTTAACAATAAGTTTAAGAATCTGAGAATTTATGCACTTAATCTTGAGCATAAGAAACGGATAATGAATTTAAAGTGTTTGAGATTATGTTGTATTTATCTCATTTAAATTGTATCCAAATTATTTTATGATATATTTAACAATTATATAGGCTATATTATAACAATTGAAGTGCAATTTCCTTTTATTATAAATTTTCTAAGCATTCCGCCATAAATTTCTTAAGTGCATGAATTTGATAGATATTGAATGTATATTTGAAAAAAAAATCCTAAAATTATATCACTTCCACATAATTTTCTTTTCAAAAAATTGTGAAATATATTTATTTTTGGTATTATCTCTTTTGCTGAGATTACAAGCTAATATTAGACATAAGGATAACATTTATATGTGTGCCTCTTATCTAAATGTTATTTGCGCTCAATTTCCGTTTCATTGATAAAATAACTTATTTCCGGTTTTATTTCCCGTGAATACAGTTTGGTAGAAAGAAATTTTAACTTTCTTTTGTTATATTTTCAGCATATAGCATAACTGGAATTCATTGAGAAACTCAGAGTCATTTGAAAAATACACGTTAATTCTGTTTTCAAATTAAAGTATGTATGCTCTAAAATTCTCACAACATATAAATTATATGTACATAATCAAAATATACTTGCGTTTATTTAAAAAAAATTAATATTTCTAACTTCTTTTTTTTAATAATTTAATATTTGAACTTCAGTCTCTGCAGTCTTTTTGCATATCAAAAATAAATTCAAATCAACCTTTATTATGGCATATTCCAATTAATATACTTTATATCCCAAAAACATAACTCTATTCTGATTTTGTTTTTAAATATGCTATGATTCTGAATAGTGTGTTTCCATAGACGTAAATGATTTTTACTACTCTGTTTTCTGTTTTCAATTTGTTTCCTAATCTATTCGAATATATATATATATATATATATATATATATATATATATATATATATATATATATATATATATATATATATATATATATATATATATATATATAAATTGTGGTTATGGAGTTTAAAATTACAAAGAATTTAAAAGGCTTGTTAAGATCAACAGGAAATAAGGTCCAAACTCTAAGCCATTTAGAATTGGGAGTCCATAATCAAGCATTGAAACGCCCCAAATATATATATTTAATATTATTCCAAAAATGTCTCATAAAACTTTAGGGATATTAAAATCAAATAATTCCAAAGGTTGAGGAAATCAAAGCAAATCTGAATCTAATAATCAACAAAATCAATGTGCACGATTCTCGTAAATTATCTTACTCGATTTATCAACTTTCGTGCATTTGTGGTACAAGAAAAAAAAAAAAAAAAAATTCCAATATAAAACTTTACCCATGATATAAAAAATTTTGTGTAGCTGAAAAAAATTGTGTTTGTATAATTGAAACTATATACAGATTTGGTAAAAATTTTCATTTATACCTTTTGATTGAATTAATGATTGGTAATCGTATGATTACCAATCATAAATTTTTGCAATTTAACTGCAATGGAAATACTTTTTTTTAATTAACATTCACGAACAATTTTGGTATTGAAAATACACTAGGAAATGAAACAATTTATTTGAATTGTTTGTAACAAAAAATGTATTTCTCTCTCATACAACTATATTGTATAAAAAAAAAATAACAAAAGGTACAAATTTAAAGAAAGAATTTTTTTTCTAGTAAATCTCTTAAAAATCTAGAGCCAAATGTTTTTTTTATTTTTATTTTATTTTTTTTTACCGAATTAGAACAAAAGGAATAAGTTTTGTGGGTAAAGTACACACACACACACATATATATATATATATATAACGTGGCTGGTAATAATATATTCTTACATAAAGTTACTAGAGAAAATTGAAGAAATCACCTATGTTAAAGCTTTAATTATATACAAAAAAAAAAAAAAAAAAAAAAAAAACTCATAAGCTTGGAATATTTTTGTTTTAAAATATTTTACATTAGTTTTTTAATAAATATTCGAAGAGATTATATGAAAGTGACTTCCATAAACTCTCTAAGTGAATTATAAAATTTTTGAAGATGTTTTAAATTTCATTTCATTTAGAAGCTCAATTACAAAATGCATGTGTTCCTATTGTTTATTTTTTTCCTATAAAATATTCTAAAATGTGTGATTTCTAAAATTAGTTAACATGACAGTTCTCAACTTAAATTTTTAAAGAAATCAATATATATAATACATATGTATGCAACTATTAAGTAAGCAAAATAAATATGAATTGCAATTAAAATGATGGGCTAATTTTATTAATTGGGAAAGCATAATTGTGTCCATGAATAAAATTATATATTCCTTTTAAGAATGTTACATTTTTACAGAGTGAAGTGTGATTTTTAATCTTTCCTATCGAAAAATATGAGGAAACCCTCACTAACTGGCAAATCAACATAAGAATGCAATTTACAAAGATAAATACCATGTGAATTTATAAAAAATGATATCTAAAGACTTAAATATAATTAAAAGTTGTTTAATTGAGGAAAAGAGTTTGCCATTTTAAGCAAAAAAATCCTGTTACAGGTGCAATAGTGTTGGAGTTTCTAATAAATTTAGATGCTTTTAAAGTTGTTATAGCTTTTAACAAAATCATATACAAACAATGTAGGTCAAGTGATCCCATATGATTACGCCAATGCCACAATTAAATAAAATAAATATTCTGTAAATTAGTATAATAAGTTTAAAATAAATAATACGTTTAAATTAAACGATCAATTTACTTTACTTTGATTAGATATATATGAACATTCTGCAAGATTTATCATTTATAAAAATGAATTTGTTGATTCATTTTTAAATAAAATTGTCGACATTCAATATCTAGAGGAAATTAGGAGGTTGAGGGCATTTTATGAGTTATTCAGGTATTTTTTTTCAAACGCCGGGAACTTAGGTGACGAACCTATGCCAAAAAAAAAAAAAAAAAGCCAGAAACTGCTACTCATTTGTTTTTACTCAGCGGGCACCTGTGAACCAAGTCACGGAGGCGAGTAGCGTTGCTCGCGCCATACCACCACTAACCCGTTAATAGGATGGGCCACATTCATACGTCATCACAGAAGAAAGGATAGAGAAGCATAGAGAGAACAGAGAAAGAAAGTAACATCCATGCCCTAACCGGGATTCGAATCCACAACTCAGGAGTGTTAACCACTCTGCCATCAGTAGGCTTATTCACATATCATGAAAATCTATAATATTCTTCCGATATTAAAACTATTTAATTAAATTATATACACCAAAATGTTTATTATGAATGTAATACGAGTAATGTAGTACATGCATGATTTCCTCCTTCCCGATATACGAGGCTGCCATCCGAGATGTTAGCCTCTGCTCCGATTTTCAATTTGATTCCTAGTTCCAGATTCATTCATTTATGATTTGAAATTCACTTAAAGCTGAAGAATCTGCCAAACAAGAAGTGATTGAAGAGTAACAAATCACAACCCCTACCCTATGAAGTAAATTAATTCCACAATGCATTATTTCCAAGAAGTTTTCATAAACTACAACAGGAAACTACTGTACCTAGATAATCATGCTGTTTCAGTCATGATTATATTACTCTTAATATCATTATTATAATATAAATTAATTATGCGCTCCTATCTTCATAATTTCTTAAAATGTATTCTCATTGTAAATATGCTTATGTATATTAACTGAGAACAAAAAATTTAAATCATGAAATGTTCCTTATAATTTTGTCTTTCAAAGAATTTATTAAATAATACGATAAAATATATTTACAGAATTTGTTTTGTTTTTAACGCTTTTATTCACACACACACACACACACACACACACACACACACACACACACACACACACACACACACACACACACACACACATAAGTGGAAAATTCACAAATAATAATTGTCAGCGATATTCACCAATTTCTTATTAAAGACTTTGAATCGATAAAAATTCAACAGAATTTCATAAAAAACATGCAAAAGTATTTTTGCAACAAACAATTTTTATTTTGCATAATTGGGTTATATAATTATATCGGAACGTTTCATGTGTGTAATTATGTGTATACTGTGTTGGTATCTATTATTCTGTTACACACACAATGAACATTTCTCTCATTAGCTCTACATATTAAATTATTTTCCAAATGTCTGAGACATGTTTCAAGAAATGAATCTGGAGGTATTTGTGTACTGAAAGAAATAAAATGCAAATCATATGTATCTCTGATTCTGCGATTCAAAAAGTAATCAGTGGTGTAAAGATTACATAAAGTCTTAATAATTCATTGTCATATAAGCTTTTTTCACGTTGCTTATAAAGCATCAATACATCACTAATGTTGTTCGGCTTACGATTTATTCAATTGGCGGAAATTATCCAAATAATTTTAGCACCGAATAACCGAAAGTATAAAGCACTTCTTTTGGACAGTGAATAAAAATAATTCTATCGAAATCCACACATTACACACACACACACACATTTTAAATAATCAAATTTTGTAATTTCGTTACTAGGCTGAGAGGAAGTGTGCATAAAAGATTTCTTACATTTATTCTTAACTTTATGAAATGATTTTCCTTCTCATTTCATTACTTGCTTTTAATTTAATTCTAAGCAAAAATAATTCAAAATGTACTGTTGATTTCCAAACAATAAATGCAACAATGTTAAAGAAGGAAATACTTCGAATAAATATTGCAAATTTAATTAAATATTTTTTTAAAAATAGATATACTTTTCTCCATGAATATAGCTGGGATTAAGTAAAATTATATATATTTATGCAAGTGTATGGGATCAAATTTTTTATTTATTTCTTTAAGATATTAAATAAACATAATGCGTAAGTTTCTTCATGTTATCTGTTAAATTTTCTCATAATTTACAAATGCTTGCAATGAAGTGAAATTTGAAAACATTAAAAATTTATATATAAATAATTTATATATTATAAAGAAATCAGAAGTTAAAATTTCTATGCACAATGCATTACATTAAAATTTTCGAGATTAAGAAACTAGAAATTTATCTTGACTAGAAATTTATATATATTTTTTTCAAAGCATTTTATTAACATAAAAAAGATACCTTGATAAAAATGGACGTTAAAAAAAATTTTTTTTTAAAGAAAATAGTTGAAAGTGAATCACAAATGCAAGCCTTTAAAGCGAATAAAATGTGTGTCTGCATAATAATAATAAAAAAAATCTCAACAATTCAAATGTGTGAAATGATGTGTTTATATTACTTTTTAAAATGTGATTAAATTCGGCTAAAAAATTTTAACACCAACAAATAAAACAGAACTCTTAACCAAAACTGCCGATAAGAAAAAAACCTAAAATTAGGTAAAACGAGATCGAAACCCACGTGCTAAAAGAACAATAACATCACAATATACTCTCATTTAAAAAAAAGAAAGTCGAACAACAGGATGAAAAAAAATACCGAATCTAATCAGAAAAATTTAAAAAAAAATAGCATTACACAAATTAAAACTCTAATTAAATAGAATATTTACGATCAAATACTATCATCGCGTTTCCTGAGAAGAGATAAATGTCTTACTCCCGGCTACGAGCAGCGACAAATTTCATCTGACCACTGCAACGAGTCAGAAAACATGACGCATTGCAGGTAGACAGAAACCAATGGAAAATAGGCTTATATCCGCGCCGTTAGAGGGAAAGCCCGCGCTTTTAGTAAACAGTGTGGTTGTGAGTGAACCTCAAGGAAAGACCTTCTAATTTCACTCCTGCAGAGCGGCAAATATTTTTCACTTATACCCAACCCAATCGCAGTCTCATATTTTAAGTCACTTTCCGAAAAAAGTGGCAAAATATAATACATATTTCTAACATCGGAGTTTTATCTGTGCATCATCTCTTTCTCGTTTAACCGCGCCAATTCTGATTGGTAAATTCAAATACCGAGTTGCGAGTTCTAGGATTTAATTCGCCTTTTAGTAGTGGAGTCGCCGCTCTCTCGTGTTCTTGTCTGCCGCTCGCTACTGCTGTCTGCTTTTAGAATTCGGTTCAGCGTTGTAGATTCTCCTCGCTCTATTTTAGTAACGTGACAGTTCTGAATCTCACATTAAACGAGCATGGTAAGATGTATTGAATTATTTAAGTACAATTTTTTAAAAATTATGCAATTACTTTGCGAGTTCTGATCTATCAGAGAATTGATTTCCGTTTACGTCAATGCGGAATGCTAACACTAATGCTGTAGTTGTGGTTTCCTGTTTAAGTTCTTGTTCATAGAATACAAAAATAGTTTTAAAAAAGCATGCGTTTATGATTTCTAATTGATATTAATAGATTTTCAATAATTTTACTCTTATTTTATATTGAACATTAAAACTTAGTTCATTTTCAGTCGACTTATTTGCTCGGAACTTGCAGAGCTTATTTGTAAATTACCCTAAGATTTGATTTTTATATGAAAAATGCAATGCAGTTCATTTTGCATAACAATTTTTCTAATGCTATGCTTCCATTTATTTTTTTTAGGCCGATCAATTAACAGAGGAACAAATTGCTGGTAAGTTCTTAATTTGCATTGTATCTTTTTTTTTTTTTAAATGTGCATGCATCGTTAAATTGATGCAAACTTTGAGAATTTTATTGCCAAAGTTCTTATATTACCTAGTATAAATAAAAGCTTCATCCACAGAGATCTAATTACTTGAAATCTAAAGCCTCTTAGTTCAACACACCCACTTCAAATAGTTGACAAAATTTTTAAAATATCTTCCCCCACACATGCATTTAATCCATCTGTAAGTTGTGCTATGTATGGGGAAATTAATAACATTTAAAAGTGACTCAACACAAACTTTTCTTATTTAGGATAATTTTTTATTAAAATTCATTTAAAACAATTTATGATTGTATTTCGTTTTCTCTAAATTTTTAATAAATTTGTAACATTTGTCTAAGTTGTAAACTAAACCTGATAGAAGTATTTCAATTAATAATAAATCTTGTAATTTTGATATCAATTTACTATACATTTGAAAAGAGAATTACTGCTGTTGGAATCCTAAGCATAATATCAAACAACTCCTGTGTTATAAAAATAATTGAAACACTCACTAAAAGTTGCCTTTGATTTTTTTTTTTTTTTTTTTTATGAAATTGTATTGTTTACGTTGAAAGAAGCATAGCTTGTCTTTTTTAGATGTTGTGCCATAAAACCCAATTAATCAGGTTAATTTTATTCTTTAGTTAGTTAGTTATACCATAAATTAACAACGTCTGGTAGTTAAAGTAAAAATGTTAAAAGTTAACTTTTTACTGCATTTAGAAAATTAGTAAACTAGTTAAAAATAATTTGAAAGTTTGTCAATAAACGTATTGTAATTTCTGATTAAAACTGACATATTTCTATCAGTAATTGAGCTGTATTAATATTTAGTTTTATGTTCTTTTCTATGATTCACATATGCTATCTGTACTGCAGTAAATGTAAGCCACATTGTCCTAGAGTGTAGCACTTATACTAAAACTTTTCTTTTGTCCATTAAGGTATTAAAATTTTTATAGCTGTAATGTTTATGGAGTTATTAATCTAAAAATTACTGTCTTATTAAGGTCTTGACATGATGTAAGATTTGTGAATCAAATGTCATTAAGTCTTTGTGCATTATTTACTAACATTAATACCTATCGTAACACATTAAGTATTTGTCAGTTAATTTTAATTTAACTGCAGTTATGTTTGTCTGGCAAATGAAGTACTTGCTGCTTTTACTCTGAATCCTTAATGCTTTATTAATATGAACTCTTCTTTAGAAACAAGAAAGCAGACACTGAGCTATAATTTGTATAGTGGAGAATTTTAAAATTGATGTTAATGATAGTTTCTCTTTGGTTTTCCATTAATCTGTATACCACTTATTTTCATTGTAATAGACTGTAAAATATGTCACAAGTTTTTTTTTTTAACCATTTTATAAAGATTGGTTGCTTAATGGTAAAACATTGATAACACTTATTAAAAATTTTAACTGTGAAATTATGTAAAACTCTTTTGCAGAATTCAAAGAAGCCTTTTCTTTGTTTGATAAGGATGGTGATGGAACAATCACAACTAAAGAATTAGGAACTGTTATGAGGTCCCTAGGTCAAAATCCAACAGAAGCAGAACTTCAAGATATGATCAACGAGGTTGATGCTGATGGTATGTAAAATAAAAAAATTCTCTTAATTTATCATTATAGTTTAGGGTTCCTCAGGAATTTCACACTTTTTTATCATTTAATAGGATTTTAGTTCTGAGTGAAATTTTTCTATACTTATTTTATAATTTTAATATATGTAGTTTATGCTTTGTTTAACATTAGCGTTGTATTCATTGCTTTTACATAAATACTTATTGATGCCAAAAAAAGTGAATACCCTGTTCCAATGTTCATTAAATGTATTTTTCAAATCTCTATTTTTGTTTGCGATATTTTGTGTTATAATTTTCTGCTTAATTTGTATCATAATAGCTGTAATGAATTATTGTGTAAATAGTATAGTTATTTGAATTTTGGGATTAAATTCACAATAGGCTTTCAAAATAGGGTCGTTATTTAAAATACTGATTTTTCTGCGTTCATCTTTGTTTTGTTGAAAGCCAAGTTCTCACTATGAGACATAGTGTATAACTGATTCTGATATATTCCTTTTTTATTTGTGAGTGAAGAAATTAGTCCAATGAATTGTTTTGAGTCTCTCTATCCAATATGAATGGCAAAGCTTGTGCGCCTAGAATTTAGCCGATCACTTGCATCAAATGTAAGTAGTTACGAGTCATTTATTGATTTAACCAGGCAAATTACTGTAATTAATACAAAGTCTTCACATGTATTTAATTATCCAAGTGACAAATGTAATCTTTTTGTCAACTAACTTGCAAAACTCAGAACAGAAAACAAACTGATTATACACAATAATAGAAAATTATATTGTATTTCTTAAAATAAGCCAAAAACTATTATCTAATATTTGTGTGTTTGAAGATTTTTTTTTTAGGTTTCAATAAAACTGTATGTCTAATTAATGTAATTCTTTATATTTGCCCTTATAACAGTGCTATCATCGCTTTTATAAATTGAAGAAACAATTTGCTTGAGAATGAAACTTTTAATCATAAGGTTCTGACATTTAAGGGGACTAGTATACATTTACAGTATTGAATAGCTTTCTAATAAGACAATCCTTGTTTAAATCGACAATATTTTAAATTTCTTGTTCTTTTGTGCTCTCCCTATATACTTATTTGATTATTGACATTTAGGAAGTTTTAAATTGACAAGTAAATATTAAAACTAAATTTCTCTTTGTATTTTTTCTTATTCTAATGAATTTCATGAATTTTCATCATTCATCTACCTCCTAATTTTCTTTTGCTGTTTTAATCAATTATATTAATTTAATCGAAATACTAGAGAGTAACTGTACTATTTTAAATTTGTTATAATATTGATACATCTTAATTCAATATAATATAAAACACTTATATAACTGTAAATACAACAATTTCTTGGTTAATATTGGTTCATTGATTCGGGAAACTAAATATATTGACTTTATTTTTGTTCATCTATGCTTTTCATTGGAACTCCTTAACTTTTCTTTTCCATCAGTAAAAATAAAATACAATTAATATATATAAAAAATAATGTACTTAACTATTGCATCTATAATTTGACATGTTAAATTTTTATATTATAGCTTATTTTATTTTAACTTCTGGAATTTAAAATTTTTTATCAAATTTGTAAAATATGATATATAAAAATCCAACGTAAATTGCAAACTTAAATCAGTAAGACATTAAAGGGTTTTAAAAAGTTAGTGACAACTATTTTTACAAATCAATCTTGCTAATAAAAGGAATCTAATTTGTGGTACTTTAATAGTATTCCACTTGGTATGTTTATTTTATTTCTCATTTAATTGACACCAGAAGTGTAGCAAGTCTGGCTTGTTTAAAAACATTCGTGCAATTATTTTTTTTCTTAATTTTAAATGTTTTGTTATAGTTTGAATGCCCCAACTTTCCCCCTTGATCATTACTTTGTTTTCTGTAAACCAACGAAATAGAATTCCTTTTTTATTGCTTTATTTTTTACCTCAATGGATTTTAAAATTTGGGATTTACTAAGAGATGGGGGAGGGAGGGCAGTTTGATTAATCTAACAAAAGCAATTGTTCATTAGATATGAATGTGTTAAATAATTTTGTGATGTAGTGAGAAAGCAATTTTATTCCAAAATGGTTCCTTCGTACTGAGAACTAAAAGTTTGTGAAACCATAATAGGTTTGCAGAGTGGTGTATTCTATTTGCTGGTGCAATTCAATCTATATATGGCATTGTTAAGTTTTGTGAATTGCAGCTTGAAATCGCAATGTCCGGTTTGACTTAAATATTATTAAAAAAAATTTTTTTTCTTGTCTTAGTACTAAAATTAGTTAGTGTGTGTGGGAGGAAGGAGATTCCTTGTAGAAATTGATAAAATTATCTTAATTGGAAGAAAGGCAATGTCTGCATGCTCTGAATGATTTTTGGAGGGTTGTGTTGCATAACTAGAAAATTCCTTGTAACTGTTCCTTACTTTAGAAACTTGGTCTTACTTTAGAAACTTTAATGACCTTAACAGGTAGAAGTGTTGCATATAAACCTTTAATTTCTGACCATTGATATGAATTTTCTGATTTGAAAGCTGCCGGAAATGTTTCCATTTGAAAAAAAATATCATTTGTATCGTTTTATTGACTTTCAAGTGATTTATTGAATAAATGTGGAGTAATATAAAAGGACAAATAATGAAAAAGCACTGCTCACACAATTAGATATTTAATTTATATATCAATACAAAAGAAACTTTTGAGAAATGATATTTTCCTGTTTATAATCTTTCTTCATAATTATCTTTTTAAATGTCTAAAATTTCCTACATTATATTTATATAACGTTCTCTTGGGAGAGGAAAAATGTGTTTGGTTATAAGTTCTATATTTATGTCCATAATAATTTACAATGCACAAAATTTATTTTGACTTATAAACATTGGTTTAGTTTTCTTGTATTTATTTTTTAGTTGAGAAATATATCCATTTCTTCTAAAATGACATAAAACGCTACTCAATCTTGTGTTGATACAAGGCCTGAAAATCTATTCAATTAAAGCTTGTATTTTTTGAGACCATATACATTTACAATCATTTTATTATAAACTTGTTTACATCTCATCATATTAGATTTAAATTTCTTATATATTTCCTAGCTGTTCTTATTGTATACCATTGTATATTTTAATCTTTGTATGACAACTTTTTTCTAGCATAGAGAAATGATACAAAAGGTAGATTTTATATTTTAAGGAACTAAGTATTCTAGAGCTTAAAATATTGAAGCTTATCTTTTGTAAACAAAATTCGTAAGTGAAGGATACGTCCCCCCCCCCCTTCGAGATAGCATAAAAATATTAAATCAATTTTTTTTGTTTTTCCATCAACTAAGATTTACATTCTAAGTAATGTTTGTAGCATGTGTAATTAAAGATTTAAAATCTTTATTAACATAAAATAGCTGTTAGTTCTGGGTCATATGTTATTATACTTAGGAGGAGTGGACAAATGAGTACAGATTTTATTATATTTTAAAAATATTAGATTTACTTTTATTTTATTTTTGCTCAGTTAGATTTTAAAAGTTTAATGAGTTTACTAGACTTCTTCCATTGTTTTAAGTTGAAATTGACTTGATAAACCTCTTAAAACTGTAAATTTGCTTATATTTTATCATGGTAAAATGCCTAATAAATGCGATATATATATATATATATTTTAAGTAATAATTTTGATGTGAGATTGAAATTTTGTCATGTATGTTAATTTAAAATGTAGCTGTAAACAATATATTAATAAGAATTACTTCTTAATTCTGCTGCTGGTAGGTAATTTTTATCAGATTCATATTTTTTTTATAAATGTTTATTTCTGTCATTCATACAAACAAATGCAGGAAAAATTTATAATGGAGCAATTATAAATTTTTTCTTATGTAATTGATCTATAATATCTTAAGTGTCTGGAAGAAAGAAATAAAGTCAAACCTAAAACTATTGAAAAAAAGGAAAGCTTTTTATATTTTGAAAGTCCATATTTTGCTTTAAAAATAAGAAACTAGTGTGTATATAAATACAAATCTTTATGCTTCTAGAATAAGTAGTTCCAGGTAAACAAACTGTATTTTGAATTGTGATATCTGTCTTGGCTAATTTAAAATTTAAGAAAACACCAAGTTTAATTTTTAAGCAATTTATGTTAAGATTTTTGATTATTTAAATAAACTCCCATTATGTATAAAATAATCCAATTTCTATCAAAGCATTCATATTTTCTATAAATGCCTATTTCTGCCATTAAAAAAATATAAATTTGATTCTAATTCTAGACAGCATGATATTTATTACTTTTCCATTAATAATCATATTATAAATTTAGACTTGACTTTTGTACATCCTGCAAAAATTTTTAAGATAGCTAAGCTTTGATTTTACTGATGGCATAGAATGTTTTATGTATTTCTATGAACAACACATTTATATTTTACAAGAAAATGAAAAAATGTCAAGAGAAAATGTTTTTTTAAAAAGCCGCATTACAAATGCATTTGTATATAGTACTATTTTTTATTTCATAGGGAAACTTTATTCAAAATAATAGAATATTTTTTAATTTCTCTTGACAATTTAAATTGAATAAGGAATCGAATATTGAGTACTCTGGACTTCTTTTCGGTTGTCAATTGATGTCATTGATGTTAAAGATTAAGTTTTCTTAATTATTATAGGCTTGATAAAACTGGAAAATTTAATTAGTTAAAGCTGGAAAATTTAAAGTTAAATTAAGATTGTGATATGAGCTACCAGCATTCAAAAGTTTTTAACAAATTAACAAGTTTAAAATTTCACTCTCTAACAACAATTTAAAAACTTTGCTTATTGTAATTATCTCAAAGTAACTGTTTGCTGTAAACAAGAATTCAGTAGAAGTTTGTTAGAAAAAGCTAAAGAGCCCCTTTTATGGCTCTAAAAATATAAAATCTTTAACTTGTTTAACGAAGAAAATCCGTGATAAGATTTTACCAGAATTACTTTGCCAAATATAATATGCTATTTTAACTATGTATTTTTTTTAACTTAGAAATTATTAACATATAATTTGTGTGATGGAAATATTTTAAATATTTTCCCACTATTTTATTTTGACATGCATTATTTTTTAAATAAATCAGATCAGAAAGTATGAATAATAATATTCTATGAAAGATATTGTAATTAATTTATATAACTAAAGGTTTAATTTGTAACCTAAAATTTGTAAGATTAAATAAATGTCAAATGTAAGTAAAAAAAATTAACTGAGAAAATTAATATTTTGTAGATCCTATAGTAATTTTGGCAGATATGTAAATTCAAGGTAATATTTGTATGTTATGTGTATTACATTTGGTCTTGTAATATTTTTAATTGAAATATTATGTAAAGATATCTAATATTTTGAAATGTCATTGATTTTAATATTTATGTAATTTGTTTAATAGATGGAATTCAGTGAGATATTTCGCAAAAATCTCTTGGCTATCTGTATCTATAATTGTGATTTAATTTCTTAAAAGCTGCTGATCCAAATAATTTTGTTGAGACAATTTTGTCTGAACTTTGTGTAAAACTTTAAATTATTTCTTTACTTTTACTTGCTGGGAATTTTTACTATCAGATATAACAGATTATCTTAATTATCTAATTTTCTTTTTTGTTTAAAAAAATAAACCACATTCAAGATGCTTATTTTGATTTTTAACAGGATGTTATTAGTACTTAAGAAATGTCTGGGGGGTATATGTTGAAAATATATTGATTTGTGTAAGATTATTATTTTAAAACTTCTAGATCACATAAGAAAATCCCATTAGTATCCTTTTCATTAATATATTTCTAAGTTTTTTTTTTTTAAAATTTACTATAAACTATATAATGCTAAAAATATCCAGAGCTCTGTGCTTGTTTGTTTCATTTCTCCTTTTTTATTTTATTTTTTGTTCTACATCATTTTTGTTATTTCTTAAAATTAATATTTAGTTAAATGTTTATGTTATTATTTGTTTTTAAATGTACTCAATCTTTTGAAAGTTGAAGACTAAAATCCATACAAATTTAAAGAAAGATTTGTTAACTATAGGGATAGATGGATATGTATATTCCCACCAAAAGCTGGTGCATAGAATATGTTTTAACAATCTCTTAGCTGTATCTATAATTGAGATTGATTGCTAGGTTGCTCTAATAATATTAGAGCAATCTAGCGATTTTTAAAGTGGCTAATCTTGATTTTTCTGGATAGATGAGCAAGTATTATGAAAAAGATTTCCTGTAATACATTTTTTCTAATCTCTTTCTAGATTTTTCAAAATTAAGTCTTCTAATTATTTTTAGTTTAATATTAAATTTAAGAAACTTGTTGGCTTTTTTAAAGAATGATTTGTTGTATTAGTTTATTTTCAAATTTGAAATGGCATTTATCAAGTCTAATATACTTAAGTTATTAAAAACTGATAATCTGCTCTTTTAACAAAATTAAATTTTAAAAGTTTTTAGACTATTGAATTACAGCAAGTTTTGTGAAACATTAAATATCTTTGCTCTTATAAAATTGTGCAAACTATCTTAGTATGTGAATTTAGTTTTCATGATCGTCTCTTGTATAACAATTGTATCTTTAAATTTCGTTATGCTATAAGTAAGTTAAGTTTTTATTTTATTCATTAAAGAAATAATACTCTTTATTTTGGTATTCACATGATTAAAAATATCTTCTTGTTTTTATTTATTTTTGTAAGTTTAATGAAAATATCTTAAATATAAATTTACTGACAGTTACAAGTTTAATTCAAAGATTTTAAAAAGCCATTTTTTCTGTCTACTAAAGGCCTTACAATTAAACAATTATTTTGAAAAATTTCAAATTGAATTTGGTATGCAATTTTACCAAAATCCTTAAATCATGCTCACACACATAAAGCCCAGAACTACTCAGCTAGTTAAAAAACTTCATTTAATTATATAAAGCACAGATACTGAAAATCTTGTGTGATGTGGAATAGCTGGTTATATTATTCAAGTGACTTCTTTCTGTTAATCAGTTTAATGAACTTCTATTTAAGAATTGATATCAATATCTCTACTTCCTTATTTAATATAGTTTATAAGCTAAATTTATCTTCAAGTGAGTCAGTGATAAAAATTTCTAGCTTTAATATATATATATTGTATTGTATTTTTGCCAAAACACTAGTATTTATTTAGTATAGCAAGTTTTTTTATTAGTCTACTAGTTATCAAACTTACCATTACTATTTCTTTTAAATTTGGAAGGGTAAGGGTTATGTTTATATATTGCAAATCTGTTATATTAAACAGAATTTTTTAAAATGTTAATTTTTTTTAACATTTACAAGCTCTAATCTTGATTTTGATTGTCAAAGAACAACATTTAAATGTTTTTGTATAATTCACGTGCTAATCTATCTACTCACCTATTGATTTTGAAAGTAAATGTATATATATAAATAAATTTTAAAATTATAAGTACTGCAGCATACCGAGGTGGCAAGGCAATTGAAAACTTTCAATTTAATTTATTGATAAGGATAAATTTTACGTGTACATAATATTTACTATTTACATAAATTTTAATACAACTTTCAACTTAATAATCATGACAATATCCTTGTTGGACACCACTACAAGCACGTCTCTAGTGCGTTGTCTCTCTGAGAATACACTCTACAAACTTGAGTAAAAAAAATACATATATATATAATGGGAAGGGAAGAGGTTCGCAGAATCTAGTACGCAAGCGCAATACTGATCCTCGCTTGTTAGCTCATTACAACTCCTTCCCCTTCCGAAAGGACTTTAACACGAGTAAAAGTCTTACAATTACTCAAACAATTATTAATTACAAAATATTATAAGCTTAACCATTTAATTATAAAATAACATGAAAAATATGTATTTTAATTTTTGGTATAATATTTTAATAAAAACATTATTTTTGAAAATTAATGATACAAAATAAGACTATAATAAAGAGAAATGTTTGTAAAAATAATAAATGAAAGTTTTCTATTTACAAATTCTACTAAGAACACCAGTATTCTTATGCAAAACCCCTCTTTGATGGATTAAATCAAAATTAAAGGGCTGCAATGCTAATGCCCAATGCTTTAACCTAGAGTTTGAACTATCTTTGGAATTTAACCTTACTAATGGGTTATGATCAGTCTCAATTCTAAATTTTTGGTCGTCTAAATAGCATTTTAGCTTTTTTACTGCCCAGATGATTGCAGCATATTCTTTCTCGGATTCTATAAATTTCTTTCTGAGGTATAAGATACGATGTTCTTTTTCCTCTTATCCAATTGAGAAAATACTAATCTGATTCCTTCATTGGATGCACCAGTTTGCAATTGGAATTTTTTCATAGTCCAGATCATATAACGCTAGTTTGTCACTCTGTTTATTTTTCAAAAGCCGTTTCTCTGACCACACGCTATTTCTTCCCTTGACTTTCCTTTTAATTTATCTGTCAAGGGAGCTGCAATGATGGATTCGAATCTGTTCTTTATTTTATCTCTCTTCTAAATTATTTTTTGAATTGATTCAGAACAGTTAAAAATATTTTGTTTTCAATAAATGGGAATTCAATTTCTAAATCTGGAAGATCTTTTATCTCGTCTAACTCAACAAGGTTTATAACATTGGATCTACTGTAATAATAGGACTTTAGTAAATTCACATGATAAATTTGTGATTTCTCTTTTTATTAGACAAGGAGACAATATAGTTAGTATCAGAGATTTTTGATTCAATTGTTCCTGGGCCATGCCATTGAACAGCTAATTTGTTTGCAGGAAAAGGTACCAAAACAAGAACTTGGCTTTTTTCTTTTAAATTCTCGTTTAACACTGTTTCTATCATAATACGTTTTTTGCTTTTCTTGACATTAGTTATTTTGAGTTTTTCTCTGAACTCCTTAGAAACAACTAATAAAAAATTTTTCATATCTTAATTTATCTACTTTTCTTTTAAGTAACAGTTCATTTTTTATTACATAATTTGTTTTGTTGACTTCTCCAGAGTCTATATTTTCAGCCTGTTTAATGGCTTGAGATCCTCACTTGTTCTTTAGCATTCTTTGAATTTTTCTTTATCAATCTTAAGTAAGGAAACTAAAGGATCATCAGGCTGTGCTTCTGATAAAACTGTTAATTCTTTTTTATCCAAAATTTCTTTGTTTGGAATTTGTTTCCAAATCTTCTGTTATATTTGAGTTCATCTTCAACTCTTCTATTCATTTCTAGTCTGCATATAATTTATCTCATCTATCAAATTCTTATTTTTTTTTCTATTAATGAGGCTGTTTGGTTCCCTAATTGGTATCTACCACAATCCAGTTCATTTGCAATAATTGCAGCCTTTATAATTTTTCCTAATTCACATTCCAGCACAATTCGTGCAATTGGTAAACGAGTACGATTCAAATCTAAGGGTTGTTGTACCCAAACATGTTCACCAGTCATATCATTAGGCAACACATACTTCCTACTAACAATATCTATTGTGGTTCTAGTATCTCAAATTTCACATTTATTTCCATTGACTTTCCCAATAATTGTATATGGTTTGAGTAATTCTTCCTACATTATTTATAGAGGGGCGTGTCTTTTAATTAAAGGGCATTGTGATCTCAAATGATCAGCAGAATTACATTCAAAACATTTCAGAAGTTTTTTTTTCCAAAACTTTTTTATCTTTAAATCCTTCCTTAAGATCTTCTTTGCTTTAAAATTTTCATTCCTATGTTTATTATCATGTTTCACAAACCTGTGAGGTGGGATATATGATCTTTGATTTTGATGTTGAATAGTTTTATACTTCATTACATTATTAACTTTGGGTTTGATAGTTTTCTTAATGTCTTCTAATTTTTCTGCTAAATGAAATGGATTGCTTATATTACCCCATTCAGCTAAATAGAATTCTTTAAATTCTTGTGGAGCTCTCTTCTTAATCTGATTTGTCAGGATTAAATCACTTAACTTTTGAAAAGTATCAACTTAAGTACATTGATCCATCCATAAAAATAATTAAGTTCATGATGATAATCTATCCAAATAACATTTTCTTTTTAATGTTTTACAAACAATTGTCTGAACTTCTCTGGGGTCGATTTAACTCTTCTTAATAACTTCCTTAACATAATCATAATTCTGTGCTTCTTCTAGTTCATGTGCAATTATTTGTGTGATTTCATATGGCAATAAGCCTAACAAATATGAAACCCATGATTCTTTAGATATTTGGGCACAATGTTCCTGGCATTCAAAAAGAATTGCATGTAGACTTCTTTTACATCATATCTATGGATCATTCCTTGAAGATCTTTACAAAAATGTTGCACATCTTCACTGGGAGATCCATTTGTAAGTTTCAATTGCGCTTCTAATCTCAGCTTTTCTAATTCGTGTTCCCTTTCTGCTTCTCTTCTTCAGCTTCTTTCTCAAACTTCTCTAAGTTCTCTCTCTGCTTCTTTTCTCTGTTCTTCAGCTTCTATTTGAATTTTCTTTTTCAATTTGTTCCTGTTTTTTTACTTTCTTCAATTATAGAAAGGAACAATTCTTTCACAAAATCCTATTAATAGTCAGTACTCTTAATAATAGCTTGTTTAATGGATATACTAGATAAGTTTGGGTCAACAATTATCTCGAGCTCTGAAGCTAAAACTAACAAGTCCTGCTTTTTACCTTTTCCCAAGAATGACATAGTTAATGGTTAATCTAATCCTAATTTAACTAGTTTCTAACAAACCCCAAATAATTAACTGACAATATTTGTTCAAATTCACATGAAATTTTAATATTCAATAAATTTTCAGTTGGAAAACAAAAGTAACCTGCCATTATAATGTAACAAAATACATCAATATTTCTAAAACAATGAAACAATATTTGATTTAAAATATTTCTTGTATTATATTCAAACTTATGATAAAATTTCAATACTTAATATAATAAATTTGTTTCACTTTTGCAATCACACAGAAATGGTTTAAACTTTACATACCTTAAAAATAAAAAATAAAAAAAATTTCTTTTAGCAAAATTAATTCTACAAAAATTTGTACAAACCTGTATTCATCTGCGATACACTAAGCACATGACCTAGAACAAAAAATTTGCGTACAAGAACGTATAATAACAGTTTAAGTATACGAGTTACTAGAAATGAACAAATTCGGTATCCAAAACTTAAGAGCAATGGTATGCAAATATATATATTATTAACTATTATATTTACTCAAACTTATCTGTCACAAAACGAAAATATTTTTTAAGAGAAATTTTCATTTATAGCATCACAAATTAAACTAAACTTGGATAGAGTATCCAATAAAATAATACTAACCAAATATTTCTGCAAATATACAAAAATTTTATCTAATATATAAAATTAATGAAATTATGTATTATATACATAATATTTTTACAAAAAACATTAATGTAAATAAATGAATATTTTCACTAATCATTCAAAACGAAACTTCTCCTCTGGGTTTAGAAAATAACAAACACGCCTTTTCGGTTATTTTAAAACCCAAAAATAATTCTTATTAAATTATTTCAGCATTTAAAGTGAAATAACTATATTTAAATAGATATATTTTCACTCATTTTTGATTTTGCCTTAGATTTCGAGATCTCACTTTCTTTTTCACCTTATTTTCTATTTTTTTTCTTTGAGATTTCACCAAAAGTTACACACACGCACAACATTTCTTGATTCCAGGAACAGGAATTTTCAAGCACACGATCCCAAAACGGTATATTTAGGCGGGGTGGATTCAAAAATCAGAAATAGCGCAATATTTCTTAGATTTTCAATACAAGACTTCAGATGGAATTATATCACGAACAGAAAACTATCTTCTTTTTGTTCCAAGTGCTGGAATCAAAACAGGATATTTCTAATCCACTGGATGGAATAAAGCATAACAAGAAACACATCAAAATAGATGCTATGGACTGAATTAATACTTCAAGCTAGATGCTTCTTTTTCCAAGGGTTGGAATTTAACTGGAAACAATTTTCTTTTCCACTCCAAAGCAAAGGGAAGCTATGTCTTTCGATTCCAAGGGTCGAAATCGAAACCACCAAATCAAACTCAGCAAATATCAATAGCAGGTTGCTATCAATTTTTCTTCTACTGTCACTTCTCAGAAAAATCATCAGAATTATTTGTAACAGTTCCATCCACACCAATTGCACCATTTAAAGCTGTAACGTACAGAGGTTGCAAGGCAATTGAAGACAATTTCAATTTAATTTATTGATGAGGATAAATTTTAAGTATACTTAATTTGTACTATTTACATAAATTTTAATACAACTTTCAACTTAATAATCGTGAAAATATCATTGTCGGACACCACTACAAGTGTGTCTCTAGTGCGTTGTCTTTCTGAGAATACACTCTACGAACTCAAGTAAAACAAAAAAAATATATATAATGGAAAGGGAGGAGATGGCAGAATCTAGTGTGCATGCGCAATATTGATCCTCACTTGTTAGCTCGTTACAGTACACATAAGAAAATTTATATTATATATAATTTATCACAAAGTTTTGCATTGTGATATTTCAACTAAATTAAAGTTTCTGTTTTAAATTAATGGTCTGCTATCACTTTTATTATGCATAAAATTTGCAGTGTTAAAATTTTACAATTTTCTTTTTTTTTCATAATGTTTCTCATTCTTCCATAATATTGATAACCTGCAAGTAGGATGATATTGTTTAAATCTGGTGGTTGAAATTTAATTTTTTCCAAAATTTCAATTAATTACTCAGTCTGGAAATTGACTTTATTTCTACACAAATATAATTGTGTAACAGTTCCCATACTTTTAGTGTTATCTTGTATTATCCAGAAATATATTTCTATAAATAATTTTAAAATGGATTTCTCTGTGAAAATACTTGTGTGTGTTCACATTCACATTATGTATAATCTGTTTAAAATTGCACTTCTAACAGGTGTTTAATTTTTAGGAAATGGAACAATTGACTTCCCAGAATTCTTAACTATGATGGCTAGAAAAATGAAAGATACAGATAGTGAAGAAGAAATTAGGGAAGCTTTCAGGGTCTTTGATAAAGATGGCAATGGCTTCATCAGTGCGGCGGAACTTCGTCATGTAATGACAAATCTTGGTGAAAAGCTTACTGATGAGGAAGTTGATGAAATGATTAGAGAAGCTGATATTGATGGTGATGGTCAAGTAAATTATGAAGGTAATTGTAACTTTTTTGAGAATCAATATTTTTTCTTTTCTCGGTTCAATAAATATTGTTATGTTAAGTATTAAAAATTCTCCTTGTTTAAAATAAACTTTTTAATGCTTTATTTAAGTATTTTTAAAAATATTTAAATAGCCATTATATATTAAGTTATATTTAACTTGTGCAATTTAAGAAAATGAAATATTTGAAAAGGTATTAAAAAAGAATACACATTAACTATCGTAGTGTAATATTTTTTATCTTTGGAGCAAAAAGTGAGTGTCTTCTTTTCTAAGAATATGCTTTTAAAGTTAACTATAGGAAAGAAAATGTTTTGTAGTTCAGCACAAAGTATAGAACTTCTTTAAAAAGAACTAGGATTAGATATTAGTAGTATCTATTGCAGAATCAAAAACATGTTATGATTTCTTGGTGATTCAGAATTAAGTTACTAAATTCAAATTACTTATATTCATATAAAAAAAATTTTTTTTGAAGTTTTTATTGATACATTACCTAAAAGTAAATCAGTTTTACTGAAGGAATTACTATCTTGTTTATACTAAATATTTATTAACCATTTTACAAGTTGTCTCATATTGATACTGTACTAAATATTAAAATATTTAACTCCTAAAGTAATAAACTGAAATGTTTAAATTAATTTTGAGGGTTTATTAGTAAAAAATATCTGTATATATTATTTAACAAATTACTTATCTTCTGCCAAACTTCACCAGAATACCAGTAGATAATTTGCAACTACGATTTATATTTTAAAACCAAATATAATTCTTTGCTTGAAGTACTGTCTTGCATTTTTAATAGTAATATAACACACTTCCCCTATTAAGTTTCATGAAACTTTGTTTTAAATCAAAAAGTAACTAAGTATTTTAAATAAGCTTAAATTTTTCTTCTCAAAATTTTCTTCTTACATATTAAGAATATATGTAGCGATTGCATTTAAAAAAGTATTTGTTGAAAACAACACATTTCAGAATTAATAAATCCTTAAATGTTTTATAATGATATTTAATATTTTATACCTTTCTTCAAGATGTAAGATTGCTTTAAAAAGAAATAGATTTAAAGTACTGTTTTCACGAATGTAAATATATTTAATTGCTTCTTTTCTCTTCCAGAATTCGTAACCATGATGACGTCAAAATGATTTTAACATGGCGATTCCTGTAAATTTTTCTTGCTTTCCAAACTTATGTATGTTGTCCGGCTAGTTTGAAAGTTATGTTGTGAATGTTACCTCTGTAAAAACACTTTTGTACCATATTCCATCAGTGCATATTGGCATTGGTGTTATATATCATACGTCAATGTGTTGTTAGACCTGTCCTGTGCTTTTGTACATTTCCAACTTCCATTAAAGATTAGAGTCCAATCTGTGTCATGATTTTATTCACACAAAGCATTTTTAATAAACTTGCTTAAAACTTTTAGTGACTTGTAAGCATAAACTTTCTATTGCATTAATATGTAAGATATATATATTTATATTTAAGTGAGTGTGAAAGCTATGTACAATTCTAATTTGATTTCCATGTCATTTGAAATGGTTAATTTTACTCAAATGAATTCAAATTATATCAACTGAACCTTCGATGAATTAAATTTAAAAGTAATTTTCTATAAGTAGCTCTTTAAATCTTGCTTACATTGTTTGGCATTGTAATCAAATTTAATTACAAATCTTTTGATGGCAATTGTTTTGTTGAGCTTCTTGAAGTTCTGTTTTATAAATTTTTAGTAGCTTAATAAATGTATTAATTTGAATAAACCATTTTTATTTCTGATAGTTTTAGTACGGAATAAATTTGTATCAATAATCTTTTTATATAAATTTTCTTTTTTTCTAATATATTGATTCTTAATCTGTTGAGTTCTGAAGTAATTGTAATTTAAATTTGTATATTAGAATAATTTTATGCATAATTTTACAAGTTAATTTGGATTCTATTTGAAAACAAGGAAAAGTTTAGGAGCAAAGAAGTGAATTATGTAATAGTCATTAAATTTAATATAAATGCTTATGGAAGTCTTATATAGAAGATATACAATATTTATAAAAACATAAGAATTAAAATATTGATATAGTGTGACCACCAGGAGATGGCGGGTGTGACGTAGGAGTCACCTGTTATCAGAGAAGTCTATTTCAACAATCTAGCGAGCGGAGGAGGAAACGCGGAGAAAGCGCGCCTCAATCTTGGTTACCTTATTTGGCTAATAAGCACCTTTTTGATGTAGAATGAAAATAAAATATGTATGTGTTATGCTTTTTTGAAGAATTCAAATACGAGAATTGGAATATATAAATACATATATTAAGCTGTTTTAAAAAAACATTTAGAAATATATATAAATGAAAAATTCATTGAAAATATTTTTATTTTTCCATGAAATTTTCATTATTAGAGAGATTTTAGAATTTATTTCGTTCACAAGAACAGGAACAAAAACTGTAAGCTAATAAGTTAACATCGAATGATAGATAATTTTTATGCCCAAAATTTGTATTTTTTCATTGTGTTATCGCAATAATTTTTGAGAAAATTGGGAATGATGAGATTTTATAGAATATGCTTTTTTGTGTTAAGTTAATTTTTAGATGAAGGTACTTTTTACATAAGGAACGGCCATTTTAGGCTAAAAAGAAACTACCCAAGTAGTTTATTTTTAGCCTGCCAAAATAAAAGGAACAAAACGTTCCTTTTATTTTGGCATCGCTTCCAACGCAATCCAATTTGATGCATGACTTTCCTTAAAGATTCCCTTTTCCAAGAAAAATTAATCTCTTCTTTCAACACTGGCAATAATAAGGAAATCGATGGAACTTAATTAGATGCATAAAATTCATTTACTGTACTTCGAATGACACATAAATCAAAATAGTCCAAAACTACATTCCGTTCTGCAGGTCGACTACGCTGTTTCCCTGGAGTTGAAAGCCTACTATCAGTTGTGGATTCCTTTTTAATTCTTTGAACAGTTCTAAGAGAAACGCCAGTAGCAGCCGCAGTACGTTCTTGTGCTTTCTGAATTGGTATCAACAGTAAAGTAGACATTGCTTCATTTTCAAAAATATTCGCACGTTATTAACAATGTTACGTTCTTTAGAACGCAATATTTTCCCTTTTAGAGACATTATTTATTGTTCTGAAAAGAACAGTTTTAATATAATTAAAAATACTAAAAATCAAGAGCGCTGAGAATACTACCTTCTAGGCTAAGTAGAAAGCAAAAAATGAAGAGAAAATCGTGTTCTTCGCCAAAGACAAGAACGGGCGAAAAATTTGTTTTAACCCTAAACTGCGTGATCATTTTACTGTCCAAACCTCTGAAAGAATGAACCCTTCCACTGGATACATATCTCACCCGCCTTCTCGTGATGGTAGAATAATACTTATTTAGTGTTTACAAAAATATTTTTTCAATGATTAAAACTTTCTTAACAATACTGCATAAAATTTATATCTCAGTAAATTTAAAGAACTTAGCTGTAATAAAATACTTGTATATTAAACTGTACTTGCATGTATTATAATTACACAGCTTATATATCTTGTGCACTATTAGTGTAAAGAAATAAGAAATTTCAGTCTTTCTTGCAACAACTTTACTATCAGTTTTTGATACAATTCTTGAAGTAAATGTGATTCAGACTTAAAAAAGATAAATTTTGATGCTTATTAATTGCATTAGGTTTAAAAGTTGTTTTCTGAACAGAGTAGAAGTTATTCTTATTTAATGACAAAATTTGTAAAAATCAACTGATTTGCGTACTGTAAAATTTCTTATAATAAAGTTTTTAAGGGAGGTATAGAATGTGTTTTGTGTAAACTTGTGTATTTTTTTAATTTCTAGAATCAAAATCTTAAGTGAATATTAATTAGTAAAATATTAATAAATATTTCAATATTTGTTGAAAATAAAGTTAAAATGTGAAACATTAGCTGTTCTTGTATTCTTAATGTCTCTCACATATTTCTATAATTTAATGAATAAGCAACCACTTACATATTCAGGATTACCACTTTTCCACTCAGAGACAGTTCAGTTGTGAAGATATTTGAAATTGTTATTAAAAAAGGTTTTGCTTTTAACTATATAAAATTTGTCTTCATTCAATATCTAAAAATGATTAAGTTAAAAGGACCATTAAAGACTGGTTTTATCCACGATTTAATTCGTCAGGGTGAAGTTTGACATCGTTGTCACAGAATCAGCCTGCAAGGCCTTTGCAGGTAGGTGATGACTAAGAGAGGATTATTAATAAGCCAACAACTTTTTTTTTATTAAAAATGTGCATTTGCAGAAAAAGAAAATCAACATACTTTGAATGCTACATAGGACAGACCATGACATTGCTCACTTCCCAGTCCACACATATATATTACTATCTATCCATCAATCGTTAGTAACAGCATCACAAAGAGTTCCAAAATCTATTGAAGTTCTTGCTATGAATAAGTTTAACTTAAATAAATGTTGTCCCTATACTAAAACTATACATACAAATGCTGGACTCTACTCAATAACTCTTCTGTATGTATCTAGTACTATACAACAGTCATTTTCTAAATGTCTAAAATGCCATATGTTATGTACGATCTTCACATTTCTTTGTTATATTTGTTGGTGAAGAAAAACTACAATCTACTTATTTCTATTGAAAAAAGGAAAATCTGAAGTATGTGTTTAGTAGTATAAGAAAAATCATTCTGTCTCTTTGGAAAGAAATTTTTACTTCCTTGATACTTTGGCATGATTTGAGAGAATTAATCCTGTGGACGAATAATTGAAAGAGAAAGGTTTGAGTAATTTAAAAAATCTGTCAAATAATTTGTGTTCTTTGAACTTTACAATTTAGTTTTCCTGTTAGTGTTGCTAGTAGTGAAAGATTCTTTTCCAAATTATGTCATTTATGGTAAAGTATATCAAAGATTTAAAAAATTTTTTATTTATTACTATTGAAAATATCAATAGACACTGCTTTAGAAAATTACAAAAAAAATTGTAAAATGAAAGAGAAATAAATTTTTTTCCATAAAGTGTTAAAAAAATTCAAAAAATGCTTTCTTTAATTAAAGCAAAAATGGAGGAGTGATGAAGCTAATTGTGACATCCTTAGGAGAATCTGAACAGTACTTATGTGTGTGTATGCGATCAAGCTACTGCGCACAAAACAATTGCATTTGTGATTCAAAATATTTTTAACCATATAGTTGTGTTTTCCTTTCGTTCCAATTAAGATCATGATCACGCCACTTTATTACAATTTCAGGTATTTATGTAAAATCCCGTCGACCATTTTTGTTAGAGAAAAGACTCCGAACTACACGATCTTTCAACAAAAATAGCGAAGTCATCTTCAAACATACTAGGTAAAGAAATACATAAATCAAACTCAGATAAACAAAAACTAAGAAAATTATATTGATTTTATATATTGGCAATTTTTATAGATTCAAAGAAAATGTATAGCAAACACACATTCTTTTTCTTGACAGTAAAACTGATTTTAATCAATACAATAAAAACTAATAGATTATGAATTGTCCAGAAAGGCAGTCGTTTGAATTATTTTCAGAGTGTTAAAGAAACAGCGAAAATTAAACCCAATTAGTGATGATAAGCATTGGATTCTTTTCAGTGAGTTGAATATACACAGAAACGTTATTATAATTTTAATTCATAACTACTGTAAATATAAACATCAAACAATAACATTGATGTTTTTTCAAACAAATAAAATAATATAATTTAAATTTTAAAAAATTCAATTTTTAAAATTTTGATAGAAAATGTTTCAATGAAAATTAGGATTTTTTTATTCTTAAATATGCCAAAGAGTTTTTATGCATGTAAAACAAAAAACCAGCATAAGCAAAAGCTCCTATTAAATATCTTAAACCAAAATATTTTCTTGCCGAATATGAATTATTAATGTAAATAAGAGAGAACAATGAGCAATATTCATAACACATACTGTTCTTGTTTCTATAAAAAGTTAATTATATAATTTAAAGATGAATCTAAATATTGTTTAGAGTTAAATGATATTACTACTCAAAGAAAATGATTTAGGATTAATTTCTCAAAATGAGAAATTAATGGAAAATAGTGAACCACAATTCTTCTACACCATATATCTCAATATTTTAAGGATTCAAGAGAAAATATGAAAGTAGTATAACAAAATCTATTGGGTCCTTTAATAGTGCTATATAAGTTTTTTGGGGTTGTTTAACAGTTTGGGCCTGGTCTAGTGCTTCTGGCCAACGTGGACATGCAATAACAACACAAAATGGATTTCATTCAAGTGCCACTTTCAAACGTGATACTTTTTAAATCCAAATAAAAATATTTACATTTTTAATGATACTTAAATATTTATATAACAATTTCTTGATTAATGATTAAGTACTGAAACAAATAAAATAATCTCTGAAAATAAGACCGAATGACGTTGATAAAATAAATAGATAAGAAATAGAATGAAAAGTATATCATTTTGAATATACAAAAAAACAAAGCACTAACTTAAAAAAATTAATTAACTTCTGAAAGTAAAAATATAATCTGTAGCAGGTTCAGATAATACAGATACCATGGATATATTATCGGCAATATTGAAGAACAACAAAGGAATATTGTTTTGAATTACAATGAGAAGGTTGCATAAACTTTGCAAAGGAATATTGTAATTAATATGGTGAATATTGTTTTGAATTACAATGAGAAGATTGCATAAGTTAAAACCTCTGTTGTAATATAAACACAAAATAAGATCTAAGAAGGCCTTTAATTAAAAAAAAAAATAACTACTGAAAATTTGACGTTAATAAAGATCATTTAAAACAAAAACAGAATTTGAAATAGAAAATTGGAGGTCAAAAGATATATTGAATAATTATACCAAATTATACGTTTCTTCTAACAGATATAATATCATAAGTAGTTTGCTACATTGCACAAGTTTTTTTTTTTTTTTTGCAAAATAATAATAAAAACTATATTAAATAAGCAACTATAAATAAGTTTTGAGTCAGATGCCAAATATAATATAAACGTTTATTTTCTGAAAATTTTACCTTTTTTTTGGCATAAAATTTTTTTATACATATTCAGCTGGCAAGAATGTTAAATTTAAATTAGTTCTTGATCATAATTTCGCACAAAAAATTGCAAAAAACGACAAATTGACAAGAACGGGCGAAAAATTTGTTTTAACCCTAAACTGCGTGATCATTTTACTGTCCAAACCTCTGAAAGAATGAACCCTTCCACTGGATACATATCTCACCCGCCTTCTCGTGATGGTAGAATAATACTTATTTAGTGTTTACAAAAATATTTTTTCAATGATTAAAACTTTCTTAACAATACTGCATAAAATTTATATCTCAGTAAATTTAAAGAACTTAGCTGTAATAAAATACTTGTATATTAAACTGTACTTGCATGTATTATAATTACACAGATTATATATCTTGTGCACTATTAGTGTAAAGAAATAAGAAATTTCAGTCTTTCTTGCAACAACTTTACTATCAGTTTTTGATACAATTCTTGAAGTAAATGTGATTCAGACTTAAAAAAGATAAATCTTGATGCTTATCAATTGCATTAGGTTTAAAAGTTGTTTTCTAAACAGAGTAGAAGTTATTCTTATTTAATGACAAAATTTGTAAAAATCAACTGATTTGCGTACTGTAAAATTTCATATAATAAAGTTTTTAAGGGAGGTATAGAATGTGTTTTGTGTAAACTTGTGTATTTTTTTAATTACTAGAATCAAAATATTCAGTGAATATTAATGAGTAAAATATTAATAAATATTTCAATATTTGTTGAAAATAAAGTTAAAATGTGAAACATTAGCTGTTCTTGTATTCTTAATGTCTCTCACATATTTCTATAATTTAATGAATAAGCAACCACTTACATATTCAGGATTACCACTTTTCCACTCAGAGACAGTTCAGTTGTGAAGATATTTGAAATTGTTATTAAAAAAGGTTTTGCTTTTAACTATAAAATTTGTCTTCATTCAATATCTAAAAATGATTAAGTTAAAAGGACCATTCAAGACTAGTTTTATCCACGATTTAATTCGTCAGGGTGAAGTTTGACATCGTTGTCACAGAATCAGCCTGCAAGGCCTTTGCAGGTAGGTGATGACTAAGAGAGGATTATTAATAAGCCAACAACTTTTTTTTTTTATTAAAAATGTGCATTTGCAGAAAAAGAAAATCAACATACTTTGAATGCTACATAGGACAGACCATGACATTGCTCACTTCCCAGTCCACACATATATATTACTATCTATCCATCAATCGTTAGTAACAGCATCACAAAGAGTTCCAAAATCTATTGAAGTTCTTGCTATGAATAAGTTTAACTTAAATAATGTTGTCCCTATACTAACTATACATACAAATGCTGGGCTCTACTCAATAACTCTTCTGTATGTATCTAGTACTATACAACAGTCATTTTCTAAGTGTCTAAAATGCCATATGTTATGTACGATCTTTACATTTCTTTGTTATATATTTGTTGGTGAAGAAAAACTACAATCTACTTATTTCTATTGAAAAAGGAAAATCTGAAGTATGTGTTTAGTAGTATAAGAAAAATCATACTGTATCTTTGGAAAGAAATTTTTACTTCCTTGATACTTTGGCATGATTTGAAAGAATTAACCCTGTGGACGAATAATTGAAAGAGAAAGGTTTGTGTAATTTAAAAATATTCATTAATGAATATAGAAGTAACATTAATTATACAAGTTCCTTTAAATAGCCAAAGAACATGAAGAAGTAGGTGGCAAGTCAGTTTAAAATTGCTAAAATTCATCGAAAGAAAAAGAAATGTTATACTTCGATTATGAAAAAATGTATAAATGACTCGTTCAATATTCTGAATTTAATTGTGTCAAATAATTTGTGTTCTTTGAACTTTACAATTTAGTTTTCTTGTTAGTGTTGCTAGTAGTGAAAGATTCTTTTCCAAATTATGTTATTTATGGTAAAGTATATCAAAGATTTAAAAATTTTTTTGTTTATTACTTTTGAAAATATCAATAGACACTGCTTTAGAAAATTACAAAAAAAATTTTAAAATAAAAGAGAAATAAATTTTTTTCCATAAAGTGTTAAAAAAAATTCAAAAAATGCTTTCTTTAATAAAAGCAAAAATGGAGGAGTGATGAAGCTAATTGTGACATCCTTAGGAGAATCTGAACAGTACTTATGTGTGTGTATGCGATCAAGCTACTGTGCACAAAACAATTGCATTTGTGATTCAAAATATTTTTAACCATATAGTTGTGTTTTCCTTTCGTTCCAATTAAGATCATGATCACGCCACTTTATTACAATTTCAGGTATTTATGTAAAATCCCGTCGACCATTTTTGTTAGAGAAAAGACTCCGAACTACACGATCTTTCAACAAAAATAGCGAAGTCATCTTCAAACATACTAGGTAAAGAAATACATAAATCAAACTCAGATAAACAAAAACTAAGAAAATTATATTGATTTTATATATTGGCAATTTTTATAGATTCAAAGAAAATGTATAGCAAACACACATTCTTTTTCTTGACAGTAAAACTGATTTTAATCAATACAATAAAAACTAATAGATTATGAATTGTCCAGAAAGGCAGTCGTTTGAATTATTTTCAGAGTGTTAAAGAAACAGCGAAAATTAAACCCAATTAGTGATGATAAGCATTGGATTCTTTTCAGTGAGTTGAATATACACAGAAACGTTATTATAATTTTAATTCATAACTACTGTAAATATAAACATCAAACAATAACATTGATGTTTTTTCAAACAAATAAAATAATATAATTTAAATTTTAAAAAATTCAATTTTTAAAATTTTGATAGAAAATTTTTCAATGAAAATTAGGATTTTTTTATTCTTAAATATGCCAAACAGTTTTTATGGATGTAAAACAAAAAACCAGCATAAGCAAAAGCTCCTATTAAATATCTTAAACCAAAATATTTTCTTGCTGAATATGAATTTTTAATGTAAATAAGAGAAAACAATGAGCAATATTCATAACACCTACTGTTCTTGTTTCTATAAAAAGTTAATTATATAATTTAAAGATGAATCTAAATATTTTTTAGAGTTAAATGACATTACTACTCAAAGAAAATGATTCAGGATTAATTTCTCAAAATGAGAAATTAATGGAAAATAGTGAACCACAATTCTTCTACACCATATATCTCAATATTTTAAGGATTCAAGAGAAAATATGAAAGTAGTATAACAAAATCTATTGGGTCCTTTAATAGTGCTATATAAGTTTTTTGGGTTTGTTTAACATTTTGGGCCTGGTCTAGTGCTTCTGGCCAACGTGGACATGCAGTAACAACACAAAATCGATTTCATTCAAGTGCCACTTTCAAACGTGATAATTTTTAAATCCAAATAAAAATATTTACATTTTTAATGATACTTAAATATTTATATAACAATTTCTTGATTAATGATTAAGTACTGAAACAAATAAAATAATCTCTTAAAATAAGACCGAATGACGTTGATAAAATAAATAGGTAAGAAATAGAATGAAAAGTATATCATTTTGAATATACAAAAAAACAAAGCACTAACTTTAAAAAATTAATTAACTTCTGAAAGTAAAAATATAATCTGTAGCAGGTTCAGATAATACAGATACCATGGATATATTATCGGCAATATTGAAGAACAACAAAGGAATATTGTTTTGAATTACAATGAGAAGGTTGCATAAACTTTGCAAAGGAATATTGTAATTAATATGGTGAATATATTGTTTTGAATTACAATGAGAAGATTGCATAAGTTAAAACCTCTGTTGTAATATAAACACAAAATAAGATCTAAGGAGGCCTTTAATTAAAAAAATAAACTACTGAAAATTTGACGTTGATAAAGGTCATTTAAAACAAAAACAGAATTTGAAATAGAAAATTGGAGGTCAAAAGATATATTGAATAATTATACCAAATTATACGTTTCTTCTAACAGATATAATATCATAAGTAGTTTGCTACATTGCACAAGTTTTTTTTTTTTTTTTTGCAAAATAATAATAAAAACTATATTAAATAAGCAACTATAAATAAGTTTTGAGTCAGATGCCAAATATAATATAAACGTTTATTTTCTGAAAATTTTACCTTTTTTTTGGCATAAAATTTTTTTATACATATTCAGCTGGCAAGAATGTTAAATTTAAATTAGTTCTTGATCATAATTTCGCACAAAAAATCGCAAAAAAAAGTATCGAAAAACAATATGTAAAAAAAAATTAATCTAAACGATTGAATAAGCATTTGAATTTGAGCTTTGGATTGAAAAGTATGTTTTTTAATTTCCGAATAATTGAATTATCTAGAAGGAACTCATTATTTTAATTTGAAAATCTTTTAATTAGAACTTTAAGAATTTAAAAATATAATTTATATTAAAATATTTTGGGTAATTTTTTTTAATTTAATGTATAATATAGATAAAATATACATAATTAATGTAAGCAGTTTAATATAGAAGCTGTTTAATTGATTCACAGACCAAACTAAATATCAAATAATTTTTTATATATTAGCAGCTATTTTACAAAGTATTCACCTTTTTACAGCTTATAAAATTCTTTTAAATAAAAAAATGAATATTTGAAATTAAGAAGCCTTATATTTCTAATTGAAATTCAAAAATAACATTTTAAATTTTAGCACATTTGCAATTAAACATATTTTTGAATAAAACTGCAAACTAGACTTATTAACTGAAAGCAGAATGAGCAACTTTTTATGGAACCAAGTTAAGGAATCTTGATTTAGAGCAATAACGTTTAGAATTACATTCATACTTGAACAAAGTAAATGCAGAAATAAGGAGTTCCCTATTGATGTTTTTCAGTCATTTCCAAAAGAATTATGAAATATGTTACAATTTTTTATTTATTTCTATTCAAAATAAAACATTTCTTCATTATTAAAATGACTTTAAATAGATTTGTAGTCTTCATCTCATTACACTTATTTATTATATCATTGTGATATATAAATCACTTTCATACGAAATTTTCAGAACCTTAATTTTTTTACTATGATTAAAATATCACGTTATGTATATATCATTCTCTCCTTAAGTGAAAATAAATTATTACAAAACATAATAAGCTCTTGAAAAATATAAGACAAATTTAAAATATTCTTTTATACCACAAATGAATATTAAAATCTTTCCTCACAAAAAGTATAACAGTTATTAAATTAAAATTTGGAATAAAGTACAGAAATTTAAAGCTTTCTTGGTGTATTTTTAGTATGTTTAATGGATTATTAAAATAAAATACTTTATTTCTCTCAGAAATTAGCTCGAATTTTCCTCGCAATACTTTCTATTCTGCAAGTAATTATTTCCTTTTAATCTATACACTGTTGCTTATAGACGAAATATTAAAATTCTTTGTCTCTCTAAGAAACTATAACATAAATGTTTACTATCTTAACCTACCGTTTCTTTACCAAATACTGTCATTTTATAAATTATCAAACATTTTGTAAATTTTTAAGTATGTAAGGGGCTTTTATCTCACATATATTTAATCATTTTGTGGATAACTTCAAAATAACAAAGTTGTTAATGTCAAAATATAGTTTCATTGAACAAAGATAATAAAAAAAATTAATTGAAATATTTATAAAATTATCACTGTTCACAAGCAAATGATCAAAGAAAAATAAAGCTTGTTTCTAATTATTAAAGTTATTCAATTTTTTCAAAAAAATTTTTTTGTCACTTTTATTTTAAATTTTTTTTAATTTTAGCAATCCATTTAAATATTATGAGATTTTAAGTATGAATGTCTTCAATTTGAAAGTAATGATCAAAAAAATTACGTCTAAAGGGTGAAAAATTAAAAATGTAAGATTGGCAGCAGAAGAAAGCTTTTGAAAGAACACTGTATATATAGATAACAAGCTAGATACTTGAGACACTGGATAGAATGAGTCCCATACAATTAGATATTAACCTCCACAAGCTAAGCAAGATATATTGGTTTTTAAGGATAAAAAACTTAACCTTATAACCAGTTTAAAGTTTTCAATTCATCAGCTTAAAAAATTGGACTTTTTTATTTACAACAACAATAATATAATTTGTCTCATTACACAAGAAAAAAAAATAATGATTCCATATTGTTGATAAGATTTTACTAAGTTTAGAATGAAAAAGAAATACTGAATTGAATTAAATTTTTAAATTACAAATAAAAATATTTCTTCTAATATGAGCACTTCATTTATATCAAAAAATATCTTATAAAACTGTTATCTTACAACATCCTAAGCTATTTCTATTATTCTAACAAAATTTCAAAGAAAGCAAATTTAAAGAAAAAATTTTTTTATATAAATAATTCTTGAATTTATATTCCAAAATAAAACATTAAGCCATAAATACAGAATAATGAATTACTTTTATCAAATTGAAGGATTAATGTTAAAGTATTATTATAGCATTTAAAACTATTGCAAGTTGCCAGAAAAATTATGAAAATCCTTATTACATGATCAAATATTTATTAATTGAATTAAGCCTTTATAATTCTTAATCTTCAAGAACATGTGACATGCTTCAAATGTAATTAATTTCTATCCATATACAACACATATTAACTGTATAATAAATTAAAATTGGGGTTATCACATTAAAAATAAAATGAATAATTGTATACTTTGTATTTTTATTTTTACACAAGTTTATTTATAAAAGTATGTGAATGCATAGATACAAGTATATTCTTGCGTCAGCAAAATTACTTTATATAATTACTTAATTACAAATCAGATTGAGTTGGACTAAAATATATTTGAATACTTATTCTTTAGAAAATAGATTTAGAAATTTTTTTGCCCACATACTCTTAATGAAAGTTCATTTTTATTTTGCATTTAAATTTCAGGTGAATCCCTATTGAAATCAATATTTTATTCTTTTCAAAACTTCGAAAATGTATATCAAATTTAGTTTTGCAAAATAATTTTCCTAAGAATATTAACAAATTAAGGATTTAATTTATTTCATGTATGAAAAGTTTCTTCTTATTTTGACATTGAATATTTATAATTTAAAATAATATTATTGCACAAATATATATGTAAAGAATATGATAATCATAAAAAATCTAGCAATTATTCTGTTTCTGTCAGAACAAAAATGATAAGCACAGTTTGAAACATATTTTCTATTACAATTAATTTAATTTAAAATAAAATCACTCATTTTTGAGAAAGAACTTCAGAGCTCACTTGAAATGTACTAGAATAATTTAAAAATATTTATAAAATATAAGTACCACCTAATTTAGATATAAGTTACGGCATTTAATGTAGAAATTCCATCAAAATAGAAAATGACAGATTTTATGAATATTTTTATGATAGAATTCATTAAGTGATTTTGTTTCTTAAGCAATTAACAAAATAGAAATTCCTAGAATTTTTTTCAGGTAAATTTTAAAAATATTAAATATGAAGTGGTATAAGATATGTAAAGCAGAACATAGCCTTAATTTTGAGACAAACCATTATACCAAAATTATACATATTTTTTAAAAACATAATGCTTACTATTTTGAAAACTTGAAGAAAGTGGTTTTTATATATAAATTGTCTTAAAAATCAATCAGTTTCATTTCTATCGCAGCACTGTTTTCTTGAAAATCAAAATGCTTAAATATAAAAAGTAGTTGTCATCAGCATAAGTTCTGTGGATGAATCCTAGATTTAATAACCCACATATTAATGCAATCTATCAAAAATGTTTTTGAAAGCTTCTAACAGCTATTATCAACAGTTTGGCAGTCACTAATGTAAACACTAATTGGAAAGCCGAAAATATTCTAAACCTAGAAAATAAGCAAAAATCTTGTTAAAAATAAAGCAAATTTACAAATAAAAAGGTAGTTTTATAACTTTTTCTATTGCTTTGCAGCATGCAGAAGGAAATTCAAAACATTTTTAATTAATATAAAATTTAAATAACTATGCAATATAAGATTTAACAGCAAATGTCTTTTTATTATAAATGTCATAATGAAGTATAGACTAAAAGAAAATGGAAGCATGAGAATACATATCCAGGGTAATTAACTAAAAACACTTTAAAATAACAATTTAAAGTGTTATACATGTGTGTATGTATATATATATTAGAAATAAATAATAAATTAGAAAAATTTCATCAGAAAATATATTTAGTAAAGATTAGGCATAATACTATTATTTGCAATCATTAAATGTAATTTATTTCTGGAGTAATGGTTTTGAGAAGTATTTTAATACCAAACATTTAATTTAGAAAAAAAAGACATATAAAAATGATAACATTAAAATCTCATATTATTGAATAAAATATCATAAGCTCCCTCTCTCTCTTTGTCCATTTAATGTTAAGAATGAATGATGACAGAAAATCATTAAGAGATGATACCATGAATTAAGAGAAAGAAAACAAATAATAATAATATGATGTCTACAAAAATTTGGAATATAATTTGAGATCTATAGGTGAAAAAGAAAAGCAAGAAAGAATCTTTTTTGAAAGATTACAAATTACAAATGACTGTTAAGTTACTCCTAGAAGAAAATATTTAAAGTTCAATCAAAATATTAAACTAACATTTGATGCTTCTCATTTTTATTTGCTTTCTCAGACTGAAAAATATAGAAATACCAGAGTACCATGGACACTATATCATAAAAAACACTCATGACACTTGAATGAAATAAAAATGTTTTATTGATAAATTAACTGGTAAGCACTGGTTTAAAAATTACAAGCTAACAATTAATCTGTAACTATCTTAATTATTAAGGAAATAGAACTATAAGATTAAAACTTCCTATTAAAAGTGACTACTTTAATAAGTGAATAGAAATAAATATTAACAACCAAATTGCTTATTTATTTCAAAATTTATTTACATATTACATAATCTGCATTTTTCTTCAAAAATAAAAATTAAATTTTAACAATAATGTTCTTTATATATATATACATAATGTGAATGAAGAAAATTGAAAACATTCAACTATAAATATTTAAATATGCAAAAGCAGAATTGTCAGTAACTAGCAATAACATTGAAAAAGTGATAAATTTCTTCAGCATCATATACTGCAACTTCAGTATTACAAACAGAACATTTAACAGGGTTGTATGTTTCATTTGAAGCATCAGATGAACTAGATTTCTTTCGAAATTTATTTTTCTTGCTAGGATATTTCAAAACTTCACCTTCCTCGATTCTACAATTGGTAACAAACATTGCACGATACTGACTTTTGTAAATTTCATGTCTTTGACAATCTAAACATAAGAGCGATAAGCAAGCGGGGCAGTTTAGAACAGCATCGCTATTAGGTAGTGGTTTTACTTTAGATTTTTCATCATCTTTTGATGGAAATATATATGAGCATCTTTTACTGTTAACCCATTTTTCATCTTCTTCATCCATGTTAGGATCATAGAACAGTTCGTCATTAATTTCATCTTGATTTTTAGCTGTTTCATTTTTAACAATTGTTGAATCCGCATCCATAGGATTTGATGGTGAAGGCATCGTTGAGTCTGATGATTCACATGATTGAAGATTTTGCATATAAACTGTCATTACTTTATCAACTTCAGCTTCAAAATCATCTTCTACATCCAATAAATTGTATTCTCTCTTTAAGAAAGTTTGGACATCATCATCTTCTGAACTAGATGATTGGTAATCATCTTCACTGAATTCTTCAACAATGTATTCGTCTTCCATTTTTCAAGCAATAGTATTCTAGTATTTTAATTTCGTATATTTAAATACAACGTAACTATCATAGTCAGTGATTGCCAGAACAAATCAAAATTTGATTTTCATACTTAAAAAAAATTATACTACACAATCATTGCAAAAATACAGAATCATTGTATATGACCGTTCATTATTTACAATAAATAAGAGCAAACGACCATGATATTGATCTCTGATAAAAACAAATAAGCAAGTCGCTCAAATTTTTTCTTTTTGTTGCCACCTCAAGCTTATTGTTTAAGATGAATAAATTTGGTTTTATTTGTCATAAGAAATAAATAATAACTTAATTTGTAAATTTTATAATTTAAATATAAAAAATATAAGTATTGTATGTGAATTTTATTTATTTTAATCAAAAACTTTGAATCACAAAACATAGAAAAATTTATTTTGTGTCACGTGAACAATGAGCCAGCAGGTTCAGCAATTTCGTCCTTGGTATATCCTTCTTGGTCTTCTGCTGTTTGTTGGTAAGGTTACACACACGTGTTTTGAATTTGCTCAGCCGCAAATAACTTAAAATTAAGAAAATATCCATTTGTTTAAAATGGCCGTAAGTATTTAAATTATTCTTGTATACAATTTTTTTTCATTTCGAGCATAGTTTAAAATAAAAATTAATGAGTGATCGGCTTTATTTAGTGTAGTTCCGGTTTTCATTTCTTGAGTTTTTTTTTTCATTTCCTTCTATCATTATTCATTTCCGTAACGTTAATATCAAATTTTTATGTATCAAAAATATTTCGGAGAGTGAAAAATATTTCCGAGATATGATTTTCGGAGAGTTAACTTTTGCAATTAGTAATTATATTCGTATGCTTGAGAAATGAACTTTCCATTTGTGCACTTTAATTTAAATTGAAGTGATTGCTTTGTGATATTATAAAATTGAGTCACATTTAATTAAAAAAAATTAATGTTTGCGTTTTTAGAAAGATCCAATTCGTGTCTTAGTTACTGGTGCTGCTGGGCAGATAGCTTATTCCCTCCTTTATTCTGTGTCAAAAGGAGATGTATTTGGAAGTGACCAAGTAAGTTTGATTTGATTCTATTAAATTTTAATCTTTTCATGAATTTAATAATTTGATTTCGTTTAATAAAAGGTATGATGAGTTACGACTATTTGTAGTTAGTGAAATTTAATTTGGTTAAATACTGAAATCAAAAGTTAAATCTAAGATTAAATACCTAAGATAAGATTTGTAATAGAAATAATCATTTCCTTAGTATCAAAAACAGTTAGAAAATATTTTGAAATATTTGAAGAAAATTAAAATTTCTAAAAAAGTTAGAAATTTCTTATTTTTCAGTTTATTAGTTACATTTATGGATTTAACTACTTTGAAATTAAGTTTCTAACTAGATAAGATTCTAACAGATATATAAGCTTACTAAATATATCTGTTAACTAGGTAGATTAATTAGATATTTTAAAAGTATATTTTAATGTTTTAGAATTTTTTTTTTTTTTTTTTTTTTTATATACTATCATGATTTTGACTAGAAATTTTACTATTAATATCATTTAGTTATTAATTATATTTAGAAATAGAATTTGTGATTTTTTTTTTTTGAAATATTTTAAACTACATAAAATATTTTGTTTCTGAAGATTATAAATGTAAATTAAATTAGTAATTTTTTGAATTAATTAGCAGCTGTTTATAATGAATTTAGAAGAAACATTATTTAATTGATATTATGTTTGATCTAATTTAAATATTTTTTTAGTTCTCATGTTTAAAAATCATGTTGTTGATTAGTCTTCAGGAAGATCTTATCAGTATAAAATTTCATCGATATCATTTTATAATATTTCAAAATTATTAAATTTTGTATGACTTGTTTAATTTTATAAATATTTCAATATTTGTACACATTTTAAAATTTTGTTCATATTATGCTATATAAAAATATTTTTATTGTAAAGTTATTACTGAAATAAGTCATGATTTCTTAGAAATATCATTATTATAAGCTTACTAAATATTTAAATTTAATTTTCGAACATGCATTGATTATAATTAGATAATTAGTTTAATATTATATATATTACTTTAAGAATTTTTTTTAAAAACTAATAATGATTTTTATTTTATATTCATTTAAATGCTTCTGTGCTAATATTTTTAAGAAAATGTAATTTTAAAATTGTATTTTATTTTCAGCCTATTTCTCTACATCTTCTTGATATTCCCATGATGATGGGTGTGTTGGAAGGTGTTGTAATGGAATTGAACGATTGTGCATTTCCATTATTAAGAGGTATTAGTTTAACTTAGTTATAACACGCTTTTACTAGATTTAATATAAATAAGAAAATTCTGGGTAAAATCCTTGGATTCTGTGCAGGTTTATGACAATTTTTGTGCCAAGCATTGAACAGTTATCTCGCTAACCTAAATTATATCACTTTCGGCAGTATCCAGCTGTACAATTTCCCGATTGTGTGCTGATACTTTAACTTTGAATATGATAATCTGAGTCTATCTTAAATTTCAATATCAAAATAATTACTTACTAGAGAAGTATTATAAGCTGCTACTAAATGGAAACAAATTTCACAAAAATATAATAATAAAAACAAATGTAAACAATCTAAATTGATTATATAAATAACATATTTTTACGATAACTCTGATTTTAATGAATGGGCAGTAGTACCTACCTTAAGAAAACTTCACTGTAGTACAATCTTGCCCCAAATTGAGTCAAGCAATAAAGCTAAAATAATGTTAGCGAAATGCTTTTTTATTAAAACTTCAATTTTCATTAACCTGCCAAGATAAACCTACCTGGTAATAAAGATAAATACATTTTTGTGGAAATTCAGAATTATAATAAACCAGGTAATGATGACCACCTTAAAATAAATTTATTGTAGTGTAATCTAAGCCCTGGATTGAACCAGGCAAAGAATCTAACTCTATAATGTAAATGAAATACATTTTTATAAAAATTTGGATTTTAACTAACCTTTCAGTGGTGTCCATCGGATTCAACATCAATTGTTGTCTTCACGATAAACCAAAATGTTTTTTGCTAAATAATAGCAGAATCAAAATTAACTCTACACATTAAAGTCTTTAATTTCAACAATAGATTGTCGTGTACAATTTACAAATAAACCAACTGTTATTAATTATTTATGAATTAATCAATCACAAAACAATTTTAATATCAGCTTGTAAAAATCTTAAAATATAGCTTGCCTATTAATGCAATAAATGTAGTAATTTTGTATTAAATAAATCTTACTGTAATATATAATAACTATTTTTTTTTAACTCTTCAACCTCATTTTCTAATTAAATTTATAATTTTTAGAAATCATACCAACAGCAGATGAAAAAACTGCTTTTACGGATATTGACGCTGCCTTTCTTGTTGGAGCTATGCCTCGCCGAGAAGGAATGGAACGTAAAGACCTTTTAGCAGCAAATGTAAAAATTTTCAAAAGTCAAGGAAAAGCATTAGACCAGTTTGCCAAGAAGGATGTTAAAGTAATTTTTTTATTAATTATATCTTGATTTTTAATCGTGCATTATGAAGAAAAATTGAAAAGCATTTTTTTTTTTTATGCAACAAAGGCAATTTTATTCATTTCATTTCTGACCATAAATTCTCATAACTTTTTATGAATTTATAGTTTTTTTTTTCCTAATTGATTTCTTTTTGTAGTTAATTATATTGGTGTAGAACTTTTTATTTTGTTTTTTCATAGTAATATGCGATGCTAAAAATTAAAAATTTTCTATCAATTATTTGTTATTGGTTTTGAAGTCGTTTTTATTTAAAATACTGTGTTTTGAACAATTTTACTTTTTCTGTCTTTCAAAGTAAAATATGAAAGCTCTAAATTCATTTAATTGTAATATATTTGACATATGATATTGTACTATTTTGATGGAATTACAAAATATACATAAAAATTTATAGTTAACCTGTGTGTAATTTCTTAAATGAAAATAATATAAGACTTTTACTTCACTTTCCTTTTGCATGATAAAATGCATTTTTTTTTTTTTTTTGTGCATCTATATTTAACGTCGCAATGAACTTTCATTTAACAAGTGAAAAGTTGAGTGGCCAATTGAAAGATCAACACTGTGGTCTTTGATTCAGTTGTTCATATCTTCAATTTTCATCCTAAATATTAATGTTTTGTAGTGGCTTTGTATCAACTTTAAACTGAAAGTATCTAATTTGTGTTTGTTTTCTAAAAATGACTATCAATTAACAAACAAACCAATTAAAAAAGTAATGTATTTAAATACTGTTTTATTTCCTAATAAATTATCTGAATGATAGTAACATTAGATTGATTTTTATAGATATCTTAGAAAATTTTATATTCATATTATTTTCTCCTAATACTTTTGCTTCAATTATTACTTCTACTTTTTCTCATTTTCAAACAAAAAAAAGGACGTCTTCAAAAGGCATGCTTGCATTTTATTCCTCATTAACATTTTAACACTTAAAGAAATATATTTGCTTTTTATTAATCATGAATAACTAAAATTGCTTATATTTAAAAGCTCATTAGAAAAAATTTGAAGTTTAATTTTTATTCACTCTGAAACTTTCTAAATTACTGGACAGTTAGACCTGTTTTTCTGTTTATTAATTTATGAATTTAATTTCCACTATGAGTATTGATTTATGTTGTGATTTGGAATTCATTTTAAATTAGCCCTGATTTCTTTAGATCTCGTGAGTAAAATAAATAAAGAAAATGTACCTTATAATGCACTCCAAACGTGAATCTGTCTGGTCCCAGATGACAGCTTAAGCATAGATTGATATTACAACATTAAGAATCCTCTCTAAGAATTTATTTTGGATGCTTCTTAGATATTACCTCTCATGGTTATCAACATCTCTTACTCTACTTCAAAAATTGCTCAAATTATGTGTAAAATTAATGTGTATTAAAGATTTTTCAACAAGTGCAAAGCATATAGTATCTTCTATATATTAACAGTTCTTATTAATGAGTTTCTATTCTGTAAATGGTAAAAGTTTGTTAATATTTTCTATGATGTGACTGGAAAAAAAGACTTTAATGAAATACTGAAAAATATTTTTACAACAATCTGCATAAGCTCAAAAGTGAAAAAAAAAGATAATAACTAAGTATTTTAACTTTTTCATTTATTTTAGCCAAAATAAATGAGTCCACATAATTTTCTTTTCATATTAAAAAAAATAATAATAATTGCAAAACAGTATAAAATTATAATAAAATCTTTTTCCCTTTTAAATATTGATATAGTTTGATTACATGCAATGGTTTTTTTACATCTTTTATATAGGTTTTAGTTGTTGGAAATCCAGCAAATACAAATGCATTAATTTGTAGCAAATATGCTCCATCAATCCCTAAGGAGAACTTCTCGGCTATGACTAGATTGGATCAAAACAGAGCCTCTTCACAAGTATGTCTCTTCATATATTTGCTCTTTAAAATAGATAAGTATACTCTTAATTTGTTTTAATATGAATTGATCATTTTTTATTTTGTGTATCAAAATCTGTTGTGTGTGTTAAAATATTATGAATTTAAATTGTGTCATGTAAAGTTATAAATATTAATACCTAGTTTTTTTATTTAAAATTTTGATGCAATCGGCAAGAGCAGTTAAAAATTTATCTTTTTTATATATTTATATGCTTCATTGTCATTATATACACTATCTATCTGACATACTTTGATATAATATCATATATGTTGTTAAATGAACATAGCTATACCACTATTCAAAGAAAGCAATATTGAAATTTATGTATCTAATTTATTATAAAAGCATGCAATGATGATTAATGTTGGAAAAATGATTAATTGATATGATTTTTGTAACTCAGCAGGATCTATTTTGTAAAAATGTATTTTGAAATTTGTTAATATTTTAAACAAGGTTGTATTTCAATCTTTAACAATTTTATATATAGAATTTTTATATAAAGACGCCAATTTTTATCTCTTATAGTAACTCGTGATTTTTTCCAATCTAAATTCAGCTATTATGATTATCAGAATTCATCAATTTTCTACTGACTGGTGCTAAACTGATATAAAGGGTTTACTATCTAGTCTTAAATATTTGAATACCTGAACTAGTTTTATACAATAGTTCATAGATTTAATTGTCATCTCTAGTTTGCAATTGCATGCTTTTTTTTTAATTTTAGGTCTTTATTCTATTGGTTCATGTGTTTAAAATGTGATTGCTGAAATGTAAAATAGGGAGTTCAAAACTTCTTTGGAACATTTCAGTATAATTAAAATACAAATGATTTATCATGTACAAAAGCTTAGTTTTTATATTTCAAAAATTTTCAACTAATATGAACCTCTAAAAGATGGTTTTTTTCAACTTCTTATCAAGTTATGAAGATTTTTTGTGTAAATATGTGCAAAATTTGGAGAATACCCTTTTATAAATGTTTTTGGAATTATCTGTTATATGGAAACTATGGTATCAGTAATTTTGATTAATTGTATGATTATGTACTGTTGTATTTGTATACTTCCCTATACTTAGCTCTAAGTCTGACTCTACTAGTTAAATGGAAGTAATTATATAGTGTAAAATATTGAAGTGTACTGTACATAAACACTTACCAGATAATTCTTGTTTTGTTCAACTCAATATTGTTGTAATCAATGATCAACTGTTAAATCATTATGGCTTAATCATCAAATAAACACCATCAGTTTGATAATATTACCTTTAATAAATTTGATGATCGACATTTACACTGTTTGCAGTATAGTAACATTGAAGTGAGAGAAATACATTATTAATCAGTGATATTGTAATTCCATGTATGAGATCTCATATTTTATAATATGTATAATAATGCAAGTTGAATGTCTTGTGTAATTCTTGTCTTGTATATGTATATTCGTTTTTTCTTTTTTTAAATTAAGATCTTGTTTAATTTTTTATTTCATAGATAGCTTCATTGTTGAAAATTAATGTAAGCAATGTGGCCAATGTTATCATTTGGGGTAATCACTCTTCAACTCAATATCCAGATGTTTCTCATGCTGTCGTTAATCTGAATGGCTCAATAACCAGTGTCCCTGATGCTGTTAAAGATGACACTTATTTGCATGGAGAATTTATAACTGTAAGGGTTTTTTTTTAATGAAATTTCTTTCTTGGAAAACATTTTAACAATCCTTCACATTATAGTTTCTTTCAAATAATATCAAAGGCTAGTAACAAAAACATTTAAGTGTTTATGTTACTTGCCTTAAGTTTAAATTGTCAATAATTATGGTTATAAAGCCTCTCTGCCTCTTTTGCATTAAAAGTTTAATTAAAATTATATAAGTTTTTACAGAATGAAAAACAATTTGCTTGTAAATAATTTCATGTAAAAATATGCAACTAATTTAAATAAATATATCAATATTGTAATTTCTTAATCCATAGTAATACATATATGCACATATGAGTATAATATCTGGATTAATAATTTATTTTAGTTTAGAATTTTTAAATATACTAGTTAAGGAATACAAATTTGCTGCAAAAGATCATGTTTTTATAAATTAAAATATCTACTAAATGAGCAATAAATGACGAAGTGAAAATGTATTTTCCTGTGTAACAAGCCTTTTTTAATAATTTTAATTGTTTTTATAGTTCTGACTTTTCATGAAAACTTTATTATAAAAACAAAATCGATATTTAATCATATATTTTTTATATATGTCTATGAATTATTTGCTTTGAAGAAATATATATTTTGTTCTGAAAGTGTCTTTTATAGTATTTAATAACATTTTTTAATATTCTTCAAAATTAGTTTTAATTAAAGCTATACATAATAAACAATTCATGGTTTACTTATCTAGTTCAAATAATTTAAATCATGATCCTACTTTTTAAGAAAATATTTTTATTTGAACTTCAATAGTATTCGTTATGTTTCCCTTAAAATATATCAAGAATAATTTTGTTGATACCTAATTATTTTTGTGGTGTATTGCAAATAAATAATTTAATGCAATATATTACTTAATTTTATTAATTATTACAATTTATTGATTTTAAATTGTGTTTGTGTATTTGGACTGTTTGTATTTTTAATTATCTTTGACAAAAATATTACAAGAAATAGAGAAACTAATTAAAATTTTATCAAATATGTTTTCAAAAAAAGTTCAATTAGAAGAAAATATCACAACTATTTTACTTTGAGTTTTCAAACTTGAAATACTTTGTACAAATTTTATTATACATGATGTAATATTCACATGATAGATTAATAGGGTTTTTTCTCCTGAAAATTAAATTAAGAACTTGCTTTGAAATGATGTTACTTTAACTAAAAATTGTTCTGAAAATGATGTATCTATTTTTAAAACATACTTTTGATAATAATGACTTACATTAGACAAAGCCAAATTTGCATAGAATAAATAGTCCTAATTTGCATAGATTAATAGTCCAAATTTGCATAGAATGCATAGAAAAAATAAAAATTGCTAGAAGAGTTGTTAGTTTCATGTTCTACAAAATCAGTGAATCAAAGTATTATTTAAAAAGTTTCTAAAATGTTAATATATTTTCAAAAGGTATATATCATGCAGTAATAAAATTGGAATAAAGGCAAAAACACATAATATAACCGATGTAGCATTTATGTAAAGGTGGCAAATTTTAAATTGAATTTGTAACACAAAAAAATGTATTAAATAAAAATTACAGTGCTTACTATTTGTAAAATATAGCTATGATTAATTTCTTAATTATAAAAATTTAGCTCATTTTTATTCTAACTAAACATTTAATTTGTTAAATAGATTGTTTCCAGATACCATTTTTTTAGATATAATTTTGTGTTATCAAACTGCAGTATTTTACACTTTTACCATTTACTTTATTTTTTGTTTTTGTAATATATAAACTACTAAAAGAAATTGTAAGTAAAATACTATGAAGAGAAAATTTGATTTCAAGTTAACTGTTATTTTTATTATCTCTTTGGAAAGTTATGTTGAAAAAATGCTTGTAATGTGATGTACTTATTATTAAATCATTATTATGTTAAAGTACTATCAGTGGGATGAAACTTGCTTAAAAAATTTGAGTGATATGTGGGACTCAAATAACATCCATTCCATATGTACTTATTTCATTTTTATCAATATTTTGTCATTCATTTGTTTTATTGGTTTTATTACCTGGAAAGTTAGTGTAGTTTTTATTAATATTATTGCAAACAAAATTCACATAGTACTCGTTATATTCATGAGATTTTGGTGCACTTTCTTGATTTTTGGTATATAGTTATTCAACGTAACTTTTTTTTTCCTACAAGAGAAAATGCTTCAACCATTATTTTTTTACCTTCAAATTTCTGATGCTTGGTGCAAATTGCTTGTTTGTTATAGGTTTTTTTTTCTTTAAACTGTTTTATTTCATGCTTCAAACTGTGGACATAAAGCCAATCACTCGCTTGTCACATTCAAATAGGAAGGCATTTATTGTGAATCACTCTATATAATTCTTGGTCTTGGATTGCAAGAAATAATTTTAATTGAATGACAGTTGATTAACATTCAAATATTTATATGTAGAATATAATCTACACTTTATTTATTAGTTTTTGTTATTTATATGATATAATTTATGTTTAAACTTGATAAATGAAGTGCATACTTTTCTTCCAACAAATGATGCTTGCAAATTTTGAATTTTATAACAATTTATAGCTATTTTAATACAAAGTCTAAATTTTCCCCAATTTCTGCTTATTTTTCTATTATAATAAGATAGTCAAATATATAAGTTTATATAGCACTATTTTTAATAAGTGAAATTTTTCAGAACAAAATTTTCTATGCTAAGCAGTTTGTTTGCATAGATTTCTTTAAATCGAGTCTTATTCACATTAATAGTTTTTAAATTTTGTATTTTTACAAGTTTCTTTTAAATTTTTTTGTTCTGTTATGCAGTTTTCTGTATTTTTAAAACTATGATTCTGATTTAGAATTTCAATTTGTTTAATATTTATTTTCTTTTTCTAAACATCCAAAGATATGGGTGTATATATATATATATATATAAGACTATCATATAAGATCTGTACATAATGATGAGTAACATTCAATATAACACAAAGGAAATGCTATTATGTCAGAACAGTAATTTTTTGATTGTATTTTCTCAATATAAAAATGGTTATCCGATACATAGTCCAAAGAAAATAACAGAATAATAAATACATAACACAAAATGCTTAAGAGTTATAATCATTGCTGTTTTAATTTTATTAAGCTTGTTCAAAATTAAATTTGTGCTTCATTTTTTTATTGTTACAAACTATCTTGTGTATATAAATATTTGAATGAAAATAACAATACAATTTTAGAAGGGTATATACTTTTGTTTTTAATTTTAATGCATGTATTAAAAATATTTTCAAGCATCATTATTATTATTTTTTTTACTTTTCATAAGCAGTTTTTTTTTTAAAAAAAATAACTGCTTGTTAAATAAATATTTTAAGTAGTTTTTCTAAACTTAAATATTTAAATTTTTTAGACTGTGCAAAAAAGAGGAGCTGCTGTGATTGCAGCAAGAAAACTTTCAAGTGCCATGTCTGCTGCTAAAGCTGCTTGTGATCATATGAGAGATTGGTTTTGTGGTACTCCTGAGGTATTAATTTAAATTATTTAAACTGTGTCTATCATGTGATTATTTATATGAAATGTAAATAAAAAATATTGTTCATAAATATAAATTGTGCTTTTAAAATATCAATTCAAAATATTTTAAAAAAAGAATTAAATGTTTTTTTTTGTTAGACTTCTTGTGTATTTTTATTGTACTTTTCTTATATATTCAGGTATATAAAGTAAACGTTCTTAAAAAGTTTTAAAAAAATTATTTTGGGAAATGATTGCAAATCAATTTACAATAGTTATTTTATATATTTATGAAAAATTATTATTCATAAAGCTGTACATAACATCTTAATCAATTAGATTACTATGCTTTTTTAATTAATTTTTTTCAATTTACAAGTGTTAAATAATTTACAGTTTAAATTTAATCCCTTTAAGTATTTTCAGCAGTTTAAATTTTGTCTGATCAAGTTCAAAACGATAACATTTTATCAAAAACAATATGATTTAAATATTCTTTAAGTTCATGTATTTCTTATGTGTAATTTATCTTTGTTAAATTAATCAAAATATGGTAGATGCTTGTTTTCATGAGCATGTAAGGACTGGTAAAATAGCACATAAAATAGAAAAATAACTTAAATCTTAAAACTATTTTCTACCACTGTTTTGTGTAAATAAAGTAATATTAAAAAAGTTTTTTTAATATACTTTATATAAATGAAAGCAAAATGAAATTAATAATTAAAAACAATTCTAATTTTTATTTTACTGGTGGAAAATCAGTTATCACCTTTTTCTAAATAAGAACTGCATTTTATAAAACACATTTTTTCTCTGTAAAAAAGAATTATGTTGTTTTCTTCAAAAAGTACTTTATTCTTATTAGCCATTCATCTATTTGTTTTGCAGATGATCTCACCATTAAATAATTTTTTCATGTTTTGTATCTGGAAATTCTTTTTTGTTCTCATTCATTATCTTCTCAATAATTTAATCACCTGATAATTCTTGTGTACAAATTAAATCTGAATCGCTATTCAAAGTCCTGAAATAATATATCGGAAAGCAATAGGTTTTTACTTGGAGCTCATGGGGGAACAATTTATCATCCTTCTAGTCACCAGATAAATTTGTTATTCTTTCATCAGTTATATAGTAGTTTGTTTGAAAACATATCCAGTCAAAATAATTTCAAGATCGTTTTTTATTTGTTTTGTTTTTGTAACATTCCAAACGTACATTTACTAGAGCATTTCTCCTAGAATGTCAGTTTTGTAAGACTCCAAAGCATGATTCAAGACTGAATGTATCTTACGATATTTTTATTTGAGCGTACTGATGCACAAGTGGTTTGTATTCCTAACTCCTGAACCCGGATTTGAATCCCTATTCAGGTATGGATGTTAATTTCTGTCTTCCTTTCCTCTGAGATTATATATGAATGGGCCTACCCTGTTAACGGATTTTTGGTGGTAGATTTTGATTTAAGATATGGTGGTTCCAAAAGAACCTAGCTCCACGACCATAGGTATATTGTACTATACCCCTCAGGAAGCCTTATTTGAAGAGGTCAGTGGCTGAAGCAAAATTCAGCTGACATTTTACAGAAATTTTCTACAACATCCAAGGTTCAATCAAGTGCTGACCCAAGTGTTCAAATCTATGTGAAGAAAAGGTCTCACATTCACATAAAATGTGTATTGAAGTTTCTTCCATATAATGACAACCTCTACAAGTGGGATCATCAGAAACTCCCATTATGGTGGGATGCCTTTTAAGGTGGCAGTGTCCTGTAAGCAGTTCCACTGCTTTCCTTAGACTGCTTCTATTGAGCTTTAATAATTCTTTTTTCCTTTTACTAGGGAACGTGCTATTCAATAGCCGTGCTTGTCTTTGATCATTGGCATTGTACCAGTTTATAAACTGTTTTCTGAAGAGATCAAAGACATTCTTTCTGATCAATTCTTTTGAAGTACCTAGCACTTGTTCAGAACCAAAAAAAAAAAAAAAAAAAAAATCAGTTGTTGATCTAGTCCTTTCCAGCTCATCTGCTAATTCATTGCCAGGAACACCAGAGTGCTCAGGCACCCTCATTAAAGTGATGGGGCTATTATTAGCCAATTTACGCAGAGTGAGATAACATTTCCAGACAAGAACAGAAGTTACAGTAGACTTCTGTGGAGCTAATAATGCAGCTTGACTGTGAGAGCAGATAATTATTCTTTTACGAGAATAGTTTCTGTCCAAGCATATTCCACTGCACATAAGAATTCTGGAATTCATTTTTGAGCCATTAGTATACCAATAAATACAGTTTTTACTGATGGCAGCATTATTCCAATCTTCTCTCAAGGGAAATTTAATTGTATAAGGCTTACACTTTTAGGTAAAAGCATACTTAACAATCATGTAATCAATAGGCATACTTATAAAAGGTTGAATAGTTATGCCAGCATTGAGATTTCCCTAAGATAAAATTCTAGAGTATTCCTTCCACTGACCTGTATTTTAAAGCCTCTTCTTGCTAAGTATTGCTTCTGCTTCAATACACATATAAAGAGGATGCATACCAAGCAGAAGCTCCAGTGTAGACGTGGGAGTTGTTCGAATACACCCAGAGATAGCTACACAAAGCATCCTTTGAAGTTTTGTTAATTCTGCTTTAGCAGTTTCATTTTTGATTTTAGGCCACCAGACCACTGAGCCATAGGTAATAATGGGACAAAGGATCATAGTGTAAATCCAATGAATAACTTTGGGATTTAAGCCCCAAGTTCTTCCAAATGTATTTCTACATGACCAGAAAGCTTTTCTTGCTCTTTCATTACAAAAGTTGAAATGCTTGTTCCAACTTAAATTTGTGTCAAAAATACTCCTAAGAATTTAACTTCTTTGGAGCAAGTTAATTCTTGACCAAAAGAGTTATCTTTTTCAGATTAAGATTCTTTTTCTTTGTGAAGTCTATCATAGTGGTTTTCTGAGGATTTACAGAAAGGCTTTTTTAACACCAAATCTCAACTTGTTTGAGGGTGTTGGAAATGATGCTAAAGATTTTTTCACCAAACTTACCTCTGACGATTATAACTACATCACCTGCATATCCAATGGGGGTTATGCCTGGTTTTTTTTAACACCTCTAAAAGAGAATCTACAACACAGCACCATAAGATGAATGAAAAAAAACCCTCCCTGTCGACAACCAGCTTTGGCTTGGATCATCATATTTTCACCTAAAAATGAGGCATTGACAAATCTGTTATTGAGCAGATTTTGTTTTATCCAAGAACAGATCGTGTTATTAACTCCCTTTCTAGCAAGAGAATAGGAATAAATTGAAACTAAATTATAATGAAAATGTATTCTAAAAGATCCTCACCACGTCTGTTGCAATCACTACTTCCCCACATAGTGTTGTGAGCATTTGCATCCCAATCCTGTGATGAGTTTCTTAGTCAAATTGTTATAATCTAGAAGACTGACAATTTGCACATTAAATATGTCTTTATTTTCGAAAGGAAGATATGAAGACATAAAGATGATTTCATCTTTGATTCCTTGCAATAAACAGGATACTTTTACAGCAACATTATCCCCATTTAGGTAATTGACCAGAATGAGGGCATCTAATTTGTTGCTTATAGCAATACATGCTCTTGGTCTCAAACAACATTTATCATAAAATATGTTAAAACCTTGAACATGTGGGCCCAAAACAGAACCATTGCAAGTCCATGGCTCTTGAAGTAAAACAATGTCAATCTCCCCTCATCTTTTTGCTAAGAATAGCTGAAGCTGATCAACTATGATGAAGGTTGATCTCTTCACAGGTGCCCGCTGGGTAACGACAAATGAGTTGTAGTTTCCGGTTTGTTATATTAAAAAGGTTAGCCATTATTTCAAAAAATTTTTTGAAGTTGTTGATTACACTCAAATGCATATAATGTTAAAAGTTAAAAAAGGCGAGAGAAATTCCAGGTTGCTTTAAAAAAATCGACGGTGAATGATACATAAGGCCAGCACATATTAATATTTCAAAATCTGCTGGTGTAAATCTCACTAGAATTAAGCCGAGCTGGCAGCCGAATGGTTATCGCTCTTGCCTTCAGGTCAACAGTTTGTGGAATCGAATCCCACCTTGGGCATGGATGTTTGTAGTGATTTAGAATCCACTTTAAAATGTAGGTCCCTGTCTAATTAGCCCTCATGTGCAAAAAATGACCGTTGAGCGACAAACAAGCCAAATTAAAAAAAGTATTTTAATTTTGATTTTACAATTGAAGCTACTTTTTATCCATGACATAATTAATATTTTTCCCAATGGTCGGGGTATATCGGGATGTATTGTTCCCTTATACCCAAGGAACTGGCCAGAAACTGCGACCTCTTTGCTGCCCTGGGTGCACCACAAGGGATGAGCCACCATTGCACCCTCACACATGCCATAGGGTAGGCACCATTCATTCCTCATTCACACACAAGGAAAGGACAAAGACAGAATAGAGAGAGAAAGTACATCCATGCCTGAACCGGGATTCGAACTCAAGATCTCCCTATCTGTAGTCTGTTACGCTGACCACTAGACAAGTTGGCCGGCACATAATTAATACTTAATGTTGCAATTCCACAGTTCAAAGATTCACTAAAGATGTTGATCCAAGTTTCTCAATCATAAAGTAAAAAAAGGAATTAAATGATAAAAATAAATACATATGAATTCATGAAAAAAGATTTTTCAAAACTTTTATTCATAAATGAGAATTAAACTTTTGTTGCAGTTGCACCTGCAATCTTTCCTGTACCTAGCCCTGAGTTGGGTTCTATCAGTTAGATAGATAGAAGCACCCTGGGAGAGTCTTTGTGATTTTGAAGCAGAGACCAAGCAAAAGACCCCCAATACTTGGCACCGAGCTGGTAGCTGAATGGTTAGCGCTCTTGTCTTCGGTTCAACAGTTTGTGGGTTCAAATCCTACCTTGGGCATGGATGTTTGCCCCTGTCTAATTAGCCCTCATGTGCAAAAAATGAGCGTTGAGCGACAAACCCAATACTTGGCCTTCTACCCATAGAGGTATCATTTCAATTAAAGGACATTGCGATTATGTCCAGTTTTAACGTGCCCCAGCTGCCATTAGTGAATACGATGGATCTTCGGTTAAGCCAGGATTCAAATTCCAATAATAAAATTGACATCCTAACAAACCAGACCACTGCAGTTCATTAAACTTGTGTATAGACCACCTTAATAGGAGCTGGTCAATATTTGGTAAAATCATGAGTCATAGTAAATTAAAGGTTCATAAAAACAAACATCTACTGCATTGGATATTATTCATGGAATTAGATAGGTAATTTTTGGTAAGTGAAAAATAAATCAAAATTGTTTAATTTTCAGTATAGGTTTTAATTATTAATTTCCAGAACAGTTGGGAATTTTTTAGTTTTAATGAAAAGTAGTGAAAATCATATTTATCAAATAATGCTTTTCTTTCTATTTTAAAATTCTGAGAATATGCTGGAAAAATGTTTACTTCTAATATCCAAAACTTCATTATTTTTTAGGGTAAATTTGTTTCTATGGGAGTATATTCAGATGGATCCTATGGTACACCACCTGGAGTGATTTATAGTTTTCCTGTAACTATAGCTAATCGCCAGTGGAAAATAGTTCAGGGTTTACAGCTGAATGACTTCTCCCAAGAAAAAATGAAAGTAACTGGCGATGAACTTCTTCAAGAACGTGAGGAAGCCCTCTCCGTATGTCAAGATTGACTTGCAGCTAAACCTACAGCCCGCTTGTAATTAAATTATCCTTTTTAGATTACCTTTTCATACACAGTAGCGTAGTATGAAGTGTTTTGTTTATTTTATCAAATAGTTAAAAACTATTAAGTCTATTATTAAATTAAGAAATAGTATTATCTATATAAATTAAAGACTTGCTTCATTTCAATCAATTTCAAATCTTTCACTTTTAAAAAAAAATAATAATTGTAGATTTTATATAAATTATTTTAAAGTTTTGTTTTCCTTTAAATTATAGGCTGTAGGTTTAGGTTTATCTTTTTAGTTGAACAGTTGTTTAGACTTTGTTATGAAAAATTCTGGAACTTGAATGGTTCATAGCTTTATTTTTAGCACTGTTGAACAAAGTATATTTATACACCCTGGATATCCTCAAGCATTCTATTGCTATTATTGTATTCAAAGTTTATAATCATTGGTGGGTCTTTGGCAGTTAACATGTGTAACAATGTTTGACACAAATTAAAAAATATTTTATTATACCTTATATACTCATAAATATGGAAATATATAACTTCTATTTAATCTTTTTTTTTAAAAAAAAAATTTGTTTTTCTCATTTGTTTGTTAAATTTGAAACATTGTTATGCTGGCATATAGATCCTGTTGTTAGGTGATCTGATGATCATCCCTTGTAATATGCATACATTTTTGTAGAAAATAAACTTTCACATTGTAATTTTTATACATACTATGTGTGTTATTTTATTTTTTATATTGTGAGAATTAAAACTAAATGGATAAATCAGCTTTATAAAACGTACTTCTTGTAAAGATTTTTATATATATATTCAGCAACATTCAATGATGTAATATTCATCAGTAAATAAAATATGCTTTTTATGGTATGTGATACCAATAATACTAATAATTAGCTATTGCAATTTAAGCAATTCTAATAACTTCAGTTATGCTAACTTTAATTTGGAAGTTTTGATTTATAATATTATATTTTTATAACTTTAAAATTCATAAACAATTTTTTTACTTAAAGATTTTTGCTTGTGCATTATTTATAGATAAAAAAAAATTGTTTACACGAATAAAATTTTAAAAATAAAATTTAATTTTGAATTTTTTTAAATAAAGTTTTATCACTACAATTTTATAAATATTTGAATAAAAATCATGTAATAGAGGACTATCATTTGAAACTAACCAATATTCAATATTATCTTAACTTAAGGAAAGTTACTAATGTATTTTTCCCTTAAAATGAATAAAATGCAAATCTGGATTAAAGAAATTTGAAAATATGGTAAGAATTTATTCTAGTTCTTAAATTAGATTGGAATTCATCTAACTAAAGGAATTTAAATGCAAATGAAGCGTGTATCATTTCAAAACCAAAAAAGGAATTTTTATTTTTTTCTGTTAATAAGGACTCTTTAAATTAAAAATATACTTCTGACTTATAGCGTTAAATCTGAAATTACACAAATACATAACTGTGCCATAAAAAGTACAAATTTGAAACTTTGCATGTGACAGTAAAGAACTAATTAATTTATATAAAGATGTATTGCTACCTTTCCATCAAATACTAAATTTTTAAATTGTTGGCAAATTTATTATGAGCTACAGAGATGGGAAAAACTTCTGTCACATGAATGATTCATGGTATAGTTAAATGTACGAGAAAATCTTATGACATTGAATAATGTTTTTCATTAAATACAAAAATATGCATAAAATTTAAGTAAAATATTAAAAATGGTATAAGTTTTTGATGACAAGAAAAATAAATTGAATGCTTATTTATGTTCTAAAAGAGAAAAATTTTCAATTACATTAATACATCTGAACAAAAGAAATGAAAATGCACTTAATATTTGTAAAATAAACTGCTTAATCGATATTTACACATGAGAAAACTTTGCAAGAAATTTTTCTGTGAAGAAAATCTTATGATTGTGGATAGGAATTCTGGAAAGATAGGAATAAATATATGGTTCACACAAATAAATTGCATAATTCTTTGAAGCTTTGCTGTTGGATTTTCATTAAAATAATTGGATACCATTTGTTTGTTAAATTGCAGACACTGAAATTCATTTAAATAACACGCTTTTGAACTTAAAAGAAAATTTATTTAATTTACTAAACCTATCAAAATAGATTTTTACAGATGCCTGCAAAAAATTTGATAATTTATGAGTTTTTATATTACTTAAAAAAAAAGTAGTGATATTTAAGAAAAAATTATTTAATATTTGGTATCACATTTAATTATAGTAAAATTTCTTCAGAATGAAAATCCTATTCTCTTATAATACATGCTAGATCAAAAGATTTTGTTTAAGTTTTTTTTTATAAAATTTAAGCTACATGAATTTTTACTATTGTAACGATAGTGTAAATGTTTAATTATTTAATATAAATGTTTATTTCAATTATAAAGAATGTTTTAGAAATTCTTTTAGGAGTATGGGGGTAGGTTTATTCATGTTGATGCAATTATATTTAATTTCTGATAAAAACTATTTACGAATAAAATTACTATACCATTCTCTCTCTAAAAACTTATTAGGAAACAGAGAATGGAGCAAAAAATTTACTTAAAGATAATTAATGTTGAATATATATATATATATATATATTCAAAATTTCTTAACTTTTAATGAAAGCTGTTATCACTCTATTTTAAAAACCATAAGTTGAGAAGGTCTCTTCTTTCAATATTATGGCTGTTACTATATATACAAATGACAGAATAAATATTGAATGCAGAAAACTGTGAAAGAGTTTTAGCACAATCCACTGTTATTTGCTAAATCAAAAATTTGAAGAACACGAGCACCATGGCTAATAAAAAAGAAACTTATTTAAATTTTTCTCTGCCTAAGGAAAATCATGTCGTTTTTCAATTGAATAGTTCAACTCTGCAATCCCTGATTCCGGATATTAATGTAAATTATCTGTGGACAGTAAAACACCAAATTTTGAATTTAAAGTTAAAATATTTAATTGCACAAAAGAAACTAGTTTTCCTCAAAGAAAATTATTGCAATATTTTATTTTAAAAATTACAAATTTTTACAGTACAAAATTTCATAAAACTATCAATAATTATTTAGCTTTAAAATTTTTAGTCTTGACAATACAAAAGTAGCTCTCCTGCATTTGCAGATAAGAACTATTTAATTTGAAACGATTTAAGTAAAGGTGTATTAAAACTATTGCTGTTTGTATATGGAATACTGAATTGTTTAATAGTTCTCAAATATTGATGTATTTGTTATTGTGCTTTGTTAAATATAAGATGAGCTTGAGTATGATGAAAATCTTATAACGCGCGTTGTTGGCATCTTGATTATTCGCATTATTTGATTTTCATGAGGCCGGACGAACTCCGACAATCCATGCAGTATCATGGAATAAAAAATAGAAATACTCGATGCAAAATTATTTAAACTAAATTTTGAAATTTCTGAACAAGTCAAAATTATTTAAATTTATTTTATGTCCAATCGATTACCAAAACTTCAGTATTTGATTTAAAAAAAAAAAAAAATATTACGTCTAATCCAACGTTCTGTTCGTTGATTTGTTAGAGCAAGATCTTTTTCTGTCAACATCGGAGATTACAGAAAACTTAATTCAGCTCACCAAATTATGTCGAACCATATTTGGAAGACAGGATTGCTGTGTCAATATTCAGAATGGGTACCATATGAATTAAATCGAAAAATTTTGATGATTAAGTCATCATATAAATGCTTTTTTCGGAACAAAATCGAGCCCTTCTTAATCGGGATGAAAAGTCGATTACCTACGAAAACGTCATAAAGCAAATCGTATATTGAAACGAAAACTAAGCCCTTAAAACTCTAAAACAAATTTGACTCTGAATAAGAGAATGTGTATATGAAGAGGGACATTGAACATTAAAATTAAAATTCAGAAAAGTATTGTCAGCAACTGTATAATACAAAGGAAGCAGTCCAAGAAAAGAGTTCGTCGAAAAATTACAGAACCAGGCTGAGAAATTCTGTCCCATACAACATATTCCCTGAACTTATCAACTTCCAACTATCTTTTTTCTTACAGAATTTATTAAAGAGAAAAAAAATTCAAAAATGAAGAAGCTGTCAATCAAGCTCTGTGTTTCCATTTTTCGCCTGTAAAACATTTTTCAAAAATGGGGTTTACAAATTGCCCTGACGCTGGCAAGAAGTCATTAATAATGATGGCACTTATATCATTTAATAAAGTTTATAGCCGTACTAAAATTTGCATTTTGCTTTATTCCACAAATAGACAACTTTCTTGTAGACCCGACATCTGGTAACAAACGCCGAGTTTATACTGCTTAAAAAATGCGGAATATACGCAGTAAGATGAGGTAGATTTTGCCCACAAAACCCGGGTCTGAAGTCTTCGAATAGGAAGCTTCTTTTATGCCTAAGATTCAATATGAGAATTGAATGACTTGCAAAAAATTTCGTTTCCAATAATGTTAATAATATTCATATAATTCCCTGCCATGTGTGTCATTAAATTACTTTTATTATTACAGGGCTCGGAGTTGTCCTGATATTCCTGAATTTCCAGATTTTTTAAAAAACGTCCTGAAATGTCCTTATTTTTCAAAATAAATCCTGGAATTCCTTATTTTTTATTACATTCTTTTGAAAGTTTAATTTTAATTAATAATTTTATTTATTTATTTTTTTTCAGTAGTAAACTTTTCTTCCAGTGGAATATATATTTTCTTTCAACTGCTTTCTATGCAAGAAGAAAGAGAAAAATTTCCCCCCATTTTTGTTCTCCTTCAAATTGGAAATAGGGTTGCCATACATTTGTCTCCGCCTCGTTTTCAGCCATTGCTCACGAATATCCGACGTCAAAAAATTTAGGTTTGGGTTTACCATTAAATTCTGTTTTCTGCCTTTACAGACAAAGATTTTGGTTTTAGTAGTGCTCAACTATTTACAATGATGGCGAAATTGTGAGAATTATTCGCCTACGTTTATGCGCATGCGTGAAATGCTTATCGCGCCATTTTGAAAGATTTTGATGGGTGTTTTGAAGAATGTTTATTAGCTAGCTCAGAATTTTATTTTTTGAAAACAATTTTCTTTTAGAAATGCCAAAGAAAACAAAATTTTTCGACAAACGGTTGGAACTGCAAATGGGAATAAATGCCTAATCAAGACCTGGTGCCGAAGTGTTGACGATGTTCATTCTGCAGAGTGCTTCGTATGCAAAAGCAAATTCAGTGTTTCAAATATGGGTTTTAGACAAGTGCTTGTTTATGCAGATAGATTAAGACACAAAAAAGCTGTGAACTGTTACAAGAATCAAACACTATTTACTGTTAAGTTATCTGAATCCTCGACATCGACTGTAGTAGTGAATAACAAATCATGGCTTCCCAAAATGATATCAGAGCTGAAAAGCTGAAACCATTCTAGTTTTGGTGGCAATAAAAAATAATTATTCTCTTTCATCTTTGAATGATTTAGCTGACATTTACGGAGAAATTTTTGACGATTCCTCCATAGCAAAAAATCTCAAATTATCTAAAAAAAAAAGTCAGGTATATGATTAATTTTAGATTAGTTCTATATTTAAAAACTCTTTTGTTTCGGGATATCGACACTTCATATTTTGTTTTACTTTTCGATGAAACTACTACAAAACAAATAAAGAAACAGTTGGATATTTACATCTCATACTGGTCTGATAAAAGGTAAAAATGTCATTTGCTACCTCGAATCACATTTTTTAGGGCATGCTGAAGCCAATAAAATTTTAAAAAATTTATTAAGTTTTATTCAAAATAATGGTTTGAATTTAGAAAAATTAATGCAGTTGTCAATGGATGGACCAAGAGTTAATTTAGCTGTTTTAAAGCAAATAGTGAACTGAGTAAGCAAAGTTTACCAGTACTAATTAATTTGGGTACATGTTACATGCACATAATCCATGGAGCACTACGTAATGGTATTGATAAAATTGATTGTAATATTGATGGATTTGCTGTAGATATTCATCAATTTTTCGAACTATCTCCTGCAAGAAGGGAAGATTATCATTCCTTACAGTTAGAAATACTGGGAGAAACTTTAGTTAGACATAGTTTCCTTCGTCATGTTGAGAGCCGTTGGTTAACTTTGGGCTCAGTTTGTGAGAGAATTGTTGAGCAATATGATGTTCTAAAGGAATATTTTATTGTTAAAGTACCTAAAGAGTCGAAATATCCTCTTTCTGATAGACATCTTCGGATTATAAAATATTTGAAAGACCCTAAGATTCTGGCATATCTGCATTTTGTTTAATTTTTTTGTAAAACTTTTGAACCATATTTACTTCTAATGCAAAAAGTCAAACCTTTAGTACATATGATATACAGTAAGTTAAATGAACTCGTTCGCAGTATTATGTTTAAATTTTTAAACCCAAAAGAAATATGTGAAAAAAATGGAGTAAAGTTGCTACAAATTAATGTTGATTCAGGAAAAAATTGGTTAAATTTAAACAAGATTGAAATAGGTCATGGTGCAACAGCAATACTGGAAGAGCTTACTGATAAAACAACATTTCTACAAAGTGTCAGAAGCTGCTACATAGCAACTTCAAAGCATTTGCTTCAAAAACTTTCTATAACAAATCCTTCACTCAAAGATCTCCAGTGTTTGTCTCCTTATAATAGAAAAAAGGAAGAATCTAGGAGTTCATTTAGCAGATTAATTCAACATATTCCTCATGTGAATAAAACTTCTTCAGATATTGATAAGATGAATGAAGAGTGGATTCTTTACATGTGTGAAGATGTGAAATTGATTGTGAATGATAATGATTATAATCAAAATATCTGTAAAAATTGGAATGCATTTTTCAATATAAAAGATGCTGGCGGTTATATAAAATATCCTACTCTTTCTAGAGTGGTTAAAGCATGTCTGCGTCGTTATTGAATGTAAATTCCCAACCAGAAAGAAGTTTTTCAACTAACAATTCTGTTGTGACAAAGGAGAGAGCTTCTTTATCGGAATTAACAGTTCAAAGTTTACGGATTTGTCATGATGTTATTTGAATGCATGGCAATTCTGTTTCCTCCATTCCATATACCAAAGAAATGCTGCATTATATTCAGAAATCTCGTGCATGATATGCATCATATATGGAAAAATCAAAAAATGTAACACAATTAGAGAAGAAAAGAAAGGATGAGGAAGATGTAGAAGCTACTTGTGAAAAAAAGTTTAAACAATCGCACCTATTAGAAAAAATTAATGAACTTGAGAAAGAAAAGAAAAAATTGCTTGACAATCAGTGTGTAGCTCAAAAACTTTTGGAGGATGCAACTAAAAAATATGTGCTGTCAGTGATGATAATATGAGTGATGTGAAAGATAGACAAATTATGCTGTCTGCTGCTAATGCAGATTGCATCTGTGAATGATATGTTAAAAAAGTGCAGTATTAAATTATCGGAATTAAATGCTAATGCATCCAGTTCAAAATGAACATTATTCAATTATACATAAATTAATTGTTAATTTAAAGCATTTATCATGTAACTTATTAATTTTCAAAAAATGTTCAATTCAGTATAGTTTAAATTTCTGTATCATTTTTCATATTGTTGTATTAAAAATTAAAAAACTCAGAATTTATTGAATAGTTTATTCCTTTCTAAAATGTGTTTAATGCATAAAACAGAAATTAATATGTAAAAGTAACATTGGTTTTGTTTAATTATTAAAATATGTCCTGAAAAATGTCCTGATATTTCTTGAAAATAGTGTCCTGAAAAAAATTTTTCTGTACTCCTACCCCTGTTATTATTATTATTGTTAAAAAATTATAAATTACTTCATCCTTTTTATTTATTGCAAAAATCTATCTAATAAAAAAATTGATATAGGTTTTTAAATATTCTAAATTAGAAAGAATGAAACTAAAGAATGGGAAAAAATTCTAATTATTTTGACTTAATTTTTTTCATTTATATATACATTGTCAGTAATGAATAAATCAATTACATATTGTGGGTGTATATATATATATACCGGGTGAGCCAAAAGTTCGTTACAATTTAAAAAAATTCATAAAAAAAGAAGAAAGTAAGATAAAGAAGTGCGGTTTGCAAGAAAGGGCTCACAGGGTAGTCGGATTTTTTTTAGCAGCAAAAAAGTTTTAGTTAAAAAAATCACCTATAGATGACGCTGACATCGAGAGATTCAGCAGAATTATGCAAATTAATCTTGCGATAAAAGGCCGTGATACTCGAGAATTTCTCATTCGCTTTCAGAATGTTATCATTACCCGATCGAGCATTGTTGGTAAAGTTGTTCTATTTGAACGGAGAGTCAGCAACTATTGCGTTGCGAAAATTTCGCACGACGAAAGGACTGAAGACGAAGAAAGGCCCCGTATCGTGTCCTGGAATAGTCAAGTTTGTCAAGAGGTTCGAGGAACTGGCTCTTTGGAGGATCGGCCACGCAGTGGAAGACAATCGTTTGCGGAGAGCCGAATTAATGCGGTGGAAACCACAATGAATGATTTAGCGGCGGAATCGTCCATTGGGAGTAGCAGTGCTCGTGAAGCTTGGAAGAATATTGGATGTGCCTCAATCATCGATTCGACGTATACTCCACGGGATATTGCATCTCTATCCCTACAAACTGCAGTCACTGCAGGAGTTACAACCGGGAGACACAGCTATGCGGGAATCATTTGCCGAGTGGGCTATGGCAAGAATCGAAAACGACCCTCAGTGGTTGTTCAACGTTTTCTGGACGGATGAGGCGCACTTCACACTACACGGGCATGTCAACACCCATAACACTCGTATATAGGCAACATTTAATTCTCGTGAATACACGACGAAATCTCTGCATCCAGCCAAGTTGACAGTCTGGTGTGGCTTCACCTCATCTTTCATTGTCGGACATTTCTTCTTTGAAGAACCGTGTCCCAGATTGGGCTGGAAAACGTGCACAGTAACTGCTAAGCGTTACCTCACTCTTTTGCGTGACAAAGTCGTGCCCGCATTAAATCAAAGAGGTGTGTTATCTGTAATAAACTTTATGCAGGATGGCGCACCGCCACATTATGCCAATCCAGTAAAACGATTCCTTTTGAGTACCTTTGGTGAAGAGAGACTGATCAGTCGAGGTTGCAAGATCGCATGGCCTCCACGATCACCCGACCTCACTCCGGTCGACTTCTGGTTGTGGGGTTATTTGAAATCACGTGTGTACCGTTCATCTCCTTCAACATTGGCCGAACTCAAAGATTCCATCTGTCGTGAGGTTTCTGCAATTCATTCAGACATATTGCATTCAGCTGTAACTGGCGTTGTGAGTCGCCTTAGTTGTGTCGTACAATGTACTGGAGGTCATATTGAACAACTGTTATTATCAGAATAAATGAATGGAGCGTACTGTTGTCTTTTTCATTGTGTTTCGGACACCATCTATAGGTGACTTTTTTAACTAAAACTTTTTTTGCTGCTAAAAAAATCCGACTACTTTGTGAGCCCTTTCTTGCAAACCGCACTTCTTTATCTTACTTTCTTCTTTTTTTATGAATTTTTAAAATTGTAACGAACTTTTGGCTTACCCGGTATATATATATATATATATATATATATATATATATATATATATATATATATATATATATATATATATATGTATGTATGTATGTATATGAGATTGAAAGCGCCACAAGAAGGCCATTCTCATGAAATTCGCCGCCGGACATATAGAGCGGAAGAGAGAGAACGACGAGGTCTGCCGAGAAGACGTGAAGACGTACAAACTGATTTTGGACAATGAATTTTGAATTATCCACTAAAATGATGTTAGATTATTATTTGATATTCATTTGTAAATATTTAAATATAGTATTTTCTTGTTATTTCAAAATCATTATTAAATAATTTAAACTTTATCTGTCATTATTTCTGATAATGAAGCAACAGAACCCACATATATACAAATGAACATCCAAATAACATGTATTATGGATGTATTAGTTACATTCTATTACAGATCTGAATGTTAATACTACGAAACTCATTCATCGTGAATGTCAATCCGATGTTCACATGTAGTCGACAGAAGACCATCCAGTTCACATCTTATCATGGATGTCTTTATGACATCCAAAAGTTTTCCACGACGTCTTTTGGACTCTGTGAATGTTAAAAAGACGTCTAATACACGTGTGTGGTTGTATGGGTACTGAATAAATAAATTACATACAGGTACTTTACCTGAAGAGACAGTAGCAAAATAAGTACCCTATAAAAATGTAAGAGATGGAAAGTATTAAAACTGCAATTTATACTTAGAAACATAAATATTTGTTTACATTTACAGTTTTTAAAGATATATATTAATGTGTTGGTAATATTTAAAAAATCATTCTTCATCTTAACATCAAAATACTCTATAAAGATATTTTAATTTTTTCTTGGAAAAATTCTATATATATAAGTGAAATTACCATAAAATTTATTATTCCTAGAATCAAGAATGATTCTTAAATTTTCATTTTAGACTTTCTTTAGCTGAAATTTATAATAGTTTAAACTTATATAATTTTATTCATAGGCAAGGCTTTGAGCTAAAATTTTCCTTTGGCCGAAATATTTGAGTCCAACCCTAAGCTGATTCTCGACGAATGGTATTTGAAAGATGCACATCTTATGTATCTTTAAAACGCTTTTATTAAAATAAAAAATAAATACAATTAAATATACTTTTAAGTATTGAACCAAAATCTTGAAATAAAAATATATAAATTTGAATATTTATCTTGTTCTTCTCTATTGAATGCAATAGCTTTAAGTGAACGGTGCCTATAGTGTTATTGAAAATTGCACCATGTGCCAAAGATTGTTGTAATATCTGTATAACATCATATTCCTCTTGAAATATTCCCACACAAGAAACATCCAGAATTCATTTGGCAAATATATCGTAAAAGAATGATAATGCCAACACTATAAAGATAAGTATTATCATCCAATGACAGGACGTTAAAATCTATAACTTTGAGGGAATGAGGGAAAAAAAAAACTGTAGGAATTTTTACCTTAGCAACTCCCGTAGACTTAACATTAGGTGACGTCACAGCTAAAAATTTAAACAACTCGTTCTATTCGTCCAATGAATGCTTGAGATTTCATTCAGGTTTGCTGTAAAAAAAATAACAGTTTTATTAGATTTAATAATAGATCCTTTTTCTGGCTAACATTTTTAAGGTTGTCATATTTTACGGAGAAAGTGTGCACATTTCATAATGAATTTTTATTTGGGAATTTAGTTTGTAGTCAAATTTTATTTACTATACGCCATCTTTCGTTTTGAAAATATGTTCCTAAATTTTGAAATATTTTCATAAGGAAATCTCAAAATAGATGAAAAATTAAACTAAACAAAAATATAAATAATTTTGAAAAATGCACATATATAGAAATTAACGCATGGAATGTTTAACTGATACAATAAAATTGTATGACACTAAATATAGTTGGGGTAAAAAAAAAAAAAAAAAAAAATTGATTTTAATAAGATTTGCTTGCCTCTAATTCTTTACAAGCATTAAAAATTATATAAAATTTAATGTTCATTTTGAATTAAACTATAGAACAAAAGTACTAAAAACATTAACGACATGGAATTATGAAAACGATCATATATTAGAAAAATAAATATTGCTGCTTACTTAAGACAAATTTAGATAACAATATTGTACAATAACACATTAAATTTTTTATATATGAATTACTTAACTAATATAAAAAACTATTTACCTTGGAATTTTTGAAAACTATTTTGCTAAAAATTTTTATAACGTTATCAATGCCTAAAACAAAACTGTTATTTTGAAAAATTATATTTATTATAAATCATTTTAATAAAATTTAGACCATTCATAAATGACCTCGTGTAAACAAATCTATAGAATTTTGATATTTTATTTTTAATTCTGAAGATATTTCGTCATACGTTCTCTGCTTTAATTTAATTAGTTTATAATTTGAATTGGAAATATCCTTGATATGAGGCTTTAGCTTTATCAGTTCTATAAAATCAGTTTTCATATCTTTCGACCAGTTTATATAGACATTAGCCATTTTAAAATAGAATACAATAATTAAAACCAATCACTTATTTTCATGTTATTACTTCCACTTGGCGAAAAAAAGACAAAACTTAATCTGTGTTTAAAAACATTGGCGAAATGTATTGCTCGAGTTGCTGCTGCATGCACAAAAAAGTTGATGATTTTCGGCAACTTATAACGTCAATAACTTTCATTTGGCACGAAACTTGGCAAAAACGAAATGAGATTTACAAATTTCAACTGCGCAGATGTGAAAAAAATCTGTAATATTATTGGAACAGAACGAATTGCTCAAATTTTTAGGTGTGACGTCACGTAATGTTAAGTCCCGTAGACTTAATATTACGTAACGTCACAGCTAAAAATTTGAGCAACTCATTCTATTCGCCCAATGAATGCTTGAGATTTCTTTCTGGTTTTCTGTAAGAAAATAACAGTTTTACTAGATTTAATAATAGATCCCTTTTCTGGTTAACATTTTTAAGGTTGCCATATTTTACTCAGAAGGTGTCCACATTTCATGGTGAATTCTTATTTGAAAATTTAGTTTGTTGCCAAATTTTATTTACTATACGCCATCTTGCTTAGTATGACCCTTCACTTTTAAAATGGGGCAAGATAATCTTTGCCGACGTGAAAACGAAAGTACCTGGTTGCTTCATGTTTGGTTATTAATAGACGCATTTAAAAAAAAGAAAAGAGTTTGGAGTAGACAATGGTCCCATTGGATTTAGGATAATAAATTCTGCCATGTTTCCCCCCCCCCCCCATGAAGTAGAGAGTTTATCAACGAGATAAATATTGTATCAAGTTTCATAAAACATCTATAAAAATGTTGTATCATTTTATCAAAATTCGTTTGCTGATGTTATGTTCTTCAATCTAAGCTAAAAGCATTCTAACATAGAACTCCAAAAGCGTACTTTGCAATAAAAAAATAAAATTAAAATTAAAAAAAGAAATTATTGCGTGAATATTATCCTGTCTATTATTATTTATATGAATACACTCTTTCTACCTAGATATTTATGGATTATTCCATTATTTTCAATAAAAATGTATCATTAAATAATTCAGTTTAATGCCAAAAGTCTTTGCTTCATTTTAAGTAATCCTGTTTAAGAAAATAAAAGAGCAAAACTTTTGGTGCACTTTAAAGTAAAGAGAAGCTGTTTATAAAATCTAAAAAATGTATGTGTTATAGTTTAATTATATTTATAGACGTTATTAAAGAGCACTTATTTTTAATTTTATTACCATACTTAAATCATTGTATCATAAAATTTCAGATGTTTAATTTTCCTTTTCCTAATATGTTTTCTGAAATTTATACTGATCTACGATATTATTTTTATGATTAGAAAATATTCAGCTTTCTTGACTTCCAACAGCACCATTAATATAATATACAATCCAGTCACATAAATGTGACCACAGCGTACGTTCGACGTAGATGTTAAATAACCAATCACAGAATTAATTACAGAAGAATAACCAATCATAGACGTCATAGAATCGTAAATAACCAATCACGCTAGGATTGTGAACTGTTCACGTGCCGTCGTGGTAACAGTATGCCGTAAACATATGCAAGAACTCCCAGCAGAGTTTAACTAAACTGCTTAAACCCTAACAGAGTTTAACCAGTTTAGGTGGGGTTCACTGGAGAGGAAAAAAAAAGTACCACCGTTGAAGGAGTGCCACCGCAGCTAAGCAGCTCCAAACTTCCAACACAACAGTTCAACATATGGTTCCAGGGCAGCCACAGAGCTGTGTCTCTGTCCTTATCCCCTTCAGACAAGTTTATTAAATGAACTTAAGCAACATAATTAAATAATAATGCAATTAACATAATTATACAAGGGATTGGTTATTTTATGTCGACTTTGCGAAATATGGAAAAAAAGTAAAATGGTTGTTTAGTATATTACACATGAAAAAACAATAAACTTGGTGATATAAGTCAAGAGATGAACTTAAAATCATCAATAAGGCAGATATAAAATGGTGAACTATAGAATTGAGTATATTGCAGTAAAAAAATACCGAACACAACCTACACAGAGAGGGAAGCACAATGGGGAAACAGGAGAATTGTGTGCAGAAGACAGTTGAAAACACTATGGAACTTACAAAAATGAAAATAGAACGATGACTTGAAAAAATATAGAGAAATTAAAAAATGAGTGAATGAAGTGTTAACCATCGTATTTTCAATAATGTGAATAAAAAGTGAGAAAGGGTGATAGGTGGAACATGGACATGTATAACTCCAAATGCCAAGTGAATATAAAAAGACTGTGAGGAAATTAAGGTATGCAAAATAAACAGATTACACTCATAAACATACAAAATAAAAAGAGTACATGTAAAACTAAAATAGACATAATGTTGTTAGAGTTACTAAATTATAAAAATATACCATGCATGGCAAAATAGGACGTTTTTGGTGGTGGAAAAATATAATATTAAAAACATAACAAAATTAATGTACAAACTCTGTAATTCACACAGATATAAATAAAATGTTAAACACTTCGGACAAGATACCATGTAATAACATGTTAATTGTAAACTTAATTGCATTTTACATAATCTTTTCCAGTAATTAAAAAATATTAATTTATCTTAAGAATAGTGATATTTCTTTTTAACATATAAGTTTCTTTATCAAAATAAGCTAACCCAGACTGTGCCAAAAGGGCGATTTGCAAGGAAAACTAGCAAATCGTAAGCATCATAAAATCGTCTCGATTATTAATGATTTAACTGGTACCCTTTTCACTATTTAATGACTCACAAAATAATCTTAAGGCTTATGTCCAACATTTGGTAACAAAAAATTCTGAAAAATTTGCTTTAAATTCCTTTATTTCTCAAGGCAAATGGCAAAAAACTCCTTTACTACATTACGGTCGCCAAGATTTGGACAGCGGAAATCTCATGCATCAGTCTGGGTATTTAAGAGGCTCTAGGTATACCATCAAATACATTGAGGAAAGATACTACGGGGGATACAATATGATCTTTAGTGGTGAAATAATCGGAACCGCAGGGAAACTGTGACGTTGAATAAATCGAACATGATCTTTAGTGTCGAGGTTCATTCTAACAAGGTTAAAACCTTTTAGACCCTTTTATGAACTCCATGATTCATTTGATTCGGCACAGATGATATATAATCCAGGATGCCAAATTCTGAGTTTGGCGATTTTTCGGCAGATTTTTTTTATGTATCTGGCAACTAGTTTTCATTACATCATAGATTTGAAGACTTATAACAATTATGCAGAAAATTCTTCTTTGGTAACCCTAGTATTTATGTCACGTACTCCGCGATACACTATCTAGACAACATTTCTTCCTCGCCAAAAAAATTCAAAATTTGGCATCCTGGATTATAGAGCAACTGTGCCTCCAATTCTATTAGAGGGATATAATTTCTGTAGATCTGCAAATAGTTCTCCTTTTAAAGTTAATAAAAAATGTTTAACTTACTGTAGTTCTGACAAGATTTATTTCTGCTAGTTGCCATCGCTAAACATAATTACTAACATCTTTATTTTAAACTATCATCAAGTGACGAGGTTGATATCTGAGATCTCACTTTCTTTTTAATAAAGAATATTAAATTCAACAAATATCTCACATATATAGGCTCTTTGTATACGTTGCTTTTTAATTGAATCGAGGGAAAACTTCCCGCATTCGTCTATTAAATCTATTGACATTATAATTTTATTCGAATTAGAATTTTACATCATTTTATTAGAATTTTATATGAGAACACTATAATTTATTAGCCTTTAATTTTAACAAATAACCGTCAAATTTAAACTGAAAGTAAATCTTGGTGTTAGTTTACCTGAATTTCATTGAAAAAATATTCTGGATTGCGTCCCAGGAGGTTAATCCTAAGATTTCTTGCTAGATATTGACTTTCTGACCGTCAACAATTTATTGGAACTGATCTGACAAATGCCAGATTTTTAAAGAGGATAAGCCATAACAACAACATCAACTTTACTTGAATACTTCTCCGGAATAATTTTTTCTCATCATTTGGTATGTTGCAATTATGAATAAATATTTTTCTGTATGTATTTACGATATTAATAATAGTTTATGTTTTTTATTTTATTTCTACTGCTTTTATGTTTTTAACAATCTTTAAGAAACAATCGAACACCCAAAGCTCAGTTATACTCAATCTGTAACTCGGATGGCAAAATGATTAATTTTTATTGTTGATAGTTTTTTTCGCATCCTTTTCACACAGCTTGTGTGCCAAACCATAGCATTTATTTTTAACACGTGACGGTGCTGTGATTTAAGAAGAACGAGATATTCTCTTCTTTTGTGATGCAGAAAGAAAATATTCTTCATCTTTCATTGGTTGGATTAACGATGGAAGTGTTTGTTTATTGAAATAGCTTGTAAAGAAAAGTCATATTGTTGGTGATGGATGTAAGTAAATATGATTGATTTTCGATTTTTTTTTCTGTATTTCTTTTCTTTTAGATTTTATTTCCTTCTTTTACTTTAAGAAAACACCTCATCTAAGAAAATTAGTCCATTTATTTTCTTTTAACTAATATTAATTATCTCTACTGTGTGTGTGTATTGTATATGTGTGTACATACAACCGAATAAAATCTTATATTGTAGTAAATAATTTTTATTTATGTCGTATAGAGCTACATTTGTTTTATTAAAATAAATACACTTAATACTTTCCCATTAGCCAATCGCTAAAGTTATTCATTTTAAGTGATTTTATCGTTATTTTTCCATTATCTGCAATATTATAATTTTCGTTTTGGATACCATAATAAGGAGTATAATAATAATAATAATAAAGAAATCGTTATAAATAAAAGCAAATAAACTATAATAATAAATAAAATAAAAGTGGACGCCGAGAGAAAATGAGATAGAATGGCTAAATAAAATATTGCATACACATAAAAGAAAAATACCTTTTTGTTTATGAATTGAAAAAAATGATTATTATAACAAGATTATTATACAAATAAAGCAAATACGGCCTATTTGAGTACATTTTACTTCGCAAAGCATAGAAATCGCAATTTTTCTAAAAATAGTTTACAATTCAAACATTTTGCTTCATATTTTAACCTATTTTAAAGAGTCCATTTTTCGTCGAACTTGAAAGAAAAACTATTCAAATTTCTCAAGTCGATTAAATTAGTTTTCGTGTTATTTACTCGGCTGATAGATTAATAAATATGATAAATGGGGGATTTAAGCTTACTCCTTGACGAAAATTGACATATTTTGCTGTTAAAAGAGTTCGGTGAAACAAAATGGTGACAAAAACACCAATCAATGATTCACACATAATTAATTTTTATCATTATATTCAACATCATACAATCGGCACCAAATTGGATAAAAACCAAGGGCTACTCTAAAGTACAGGCGACCCTGATTAATGACAATATTTTGTTATTTATCTTGTGTCTAATTAAGAAATTAATAGAAGAATAAGAATGATTTTTTGGTAAAATCCTAGAAAAACCCACACCCTTGACGAAAAACTGAAAAAAAAAGTGCCAAACCAGAACGGCAGAAAAAAAAAAACGCCAAAACAGCAATTCCAAAAATAGTTCAGTTTGCCATACCTAATGATCGAAGTTGGGTTATCAATATTGGCGTAAGCAACAATTATTGCCAACCAAAATCATTCGGGCCAAGAATCTGGGCTCTGCTCGGATCAAACCTGAGTTTTTATGACTTTCATTTCGCTTTGGTTTCTATCAAACGAACAGAATCATTTTTTTAAGAAACCAAAACAAACACAAGTTAGAAATAGAAAAATTGCTAAAAAAATGTATAAAGCTAAATCTATTACGTTTCATCTATTTCCTAGTTTTTTAATGTATTTTGTAGTTTCCTACACAGAATTTGTATTGAACAATCAAATGAGCAAGTCTTTATTAGTTTCTCAAGTAGTTTGAGGTTTAAATTGCTTAATGATAATTTCTGCACAAAAACGTATGTGCGTGTTCTAAAATTTTTATAAACTCATATACTTTGATTTCCCATACGTCAGTCCTATTGATTGAATTTTCTTACAACGACAACAAAGTTCACCCTCTTAAAACGATAGCTTTACAAAATCATTTTGGCGTAATGTTATATCTTGGTGACAAAGTGAAGCTTAATTTTTAAACTATGGGAAACCATTGAATTTTCTTCGTGTATATAAAGCTTGATTAATAAAATCCATATTGATTTAATGTATAATGACAAGAATTATAAGTCATCTATAATCAATGATAAAGAATTTGAGATAATATCTCGTTTATATATTTCCAAACAGATAAAGTGGGAGGTTTAAATTCTATTTACAATATATATATATATATATATATATATATATATATATATATATATATATATATATATATATATATATATATATATATAAAATTTATCACCCAGCGAAATTTAACTAAATTACATTTTTGCTTCCCCAAATTTACATCAACACTTTTACTGAAGATATTTTCCGGTAATACGAGAAAAAAATATCGACGTTAAGTGCAAATTTTATCTTAGAAGCCCAAAAATTCTATAAGTTCCCAGAATTAAGCTAACTGATGAGAAAAAATAATCATTCTTGCGAAACACTGCACATATTTCCTGACATGCATAATTATAAATATAAACAAGATAATGGAAGAATCTAATTACACAAATCATGAAATTGAAATTTTTCTATTTATCCAATACATTAAACTAGGAAATAAATAATGATTTAAATAAGTGGCACTATTAATTTCGATGAGCTAAATTAATTTTTGGACTAGTTGATTGTTTTCGAGCTTAGAGGAAAGTACTCATTTTTTTTGCATGATATTTATTTTTCTTTAATGGACAGCAAAAATCAATTTTATAAAAATGATATTTTAAAATATTTGTTATAATAGATGAAAATGATCTCATGAGGACATGTTGGGTGTCTATTCAACTATTTCAAAAGAAGAAAATTGGAAATCTGAGATATAAATTCAGCATTGATTTATTAAAAAAACATGAAAATGAAAAATAGTAAAATACTATAAATAAAGAAAAAATAAAACTGCTGAAAATATCATCAAACTATAATGATGATTATTCACAGAAATCACAAAAGATTAAGTAATAAGAATAAAAATTGGCAAAAGAAAAATACTCTGCTACTCTCAGAATACAACACCCAAAAGGAAATATAAAAATCATGTGAAATTTACAAAATGAATTCGAAGTAATAAGATTTGCAAATTATCAAAGAAATCTGCGATTATGTTGGAAAAAAACAAAGTAAGTGTGATGGCAAACTGACTAGAGCGATCACACTGATCTATTGCACTGCAGTATGCGATGACGGGGATATTGTACACGTGGCAAAGATGGCTAGATCAGCCACATCACAAACACCATAACACAACAGATTCGATCTATTATTCATTAGTCGGCATCAGCTCGAGAAGTTCAATATTCCTTTGCAGCTTAATGAAATGCCCGTAAGGCGTCTATTGTTTCGCTTAACCTTGACTCAAAACTACAGGTATTTATTTGTGAGGCTAATGATACAACGAATGGCGAGCATAGATGAAGAATGTAAAGACGTTGTCTTCACTGGTGAATCCCGCTTCTGCTTGCAACACCGACATGCTCTGATTCGAGATGAAATTATCATGGTGAGAAAGAGTTGAATTATTGCGTTAATCATCGCCATTCTAGTCATTCACCTGGCATCATAATTTGGGGGTGGCGTTGTCATATATTCCAAAAGGATAATACGTGGCCACATGTAGTTCACTAGTTCTTTATTCCTTAGATTGGATTTCTTCCTAGACCTGATTGTTCCTGCTATCCATCGTCAATCCAAAACACGTAGTTCATGTTTGCATAACAGCTGGTCAAGAGATACTCCCCTTCCACGGATATCAACTTTGGCAATAAGTGGATACTGCATGGATTGCGCCATACCTGAAGATAAATTCAAAGTCATTTTGATTGTATGCCGAAGCGTGTAGTAGGACTTTAGTAAAAAAATTGTCGCCTACATTAACTACTGCTTTTGTCACCATTCAAATTTTGTAGAAGGTACACATATACACTTGATCTCTAAATCTAAGCCTATAGGTACTCATTTCACTGAAGACGTCTAAGTTTCGTATTTGCAAACCTGTAATTTAAAAACATTCCCGATTTTACGAACAAGGGGTTATTTTCTAATATAGTACCGAGAACATGATCATGATTTTCATTTCCATTTAAGAACTAAATGTTTGAAAAACTATTTTTTACAAACTCGATTTCAAAAATTTTTCATCTGCATTTATTCTTGAATACCTGGTTCATTATTCATTTTTATGATATGGTTGCGAAACTTTGATCGAAGTTTTTATTGGAGAATCGTAAATCTTTTGAATTATAGATAATTATCTGTGCTGTTGAAGTTAAAATCCTGGATTTTTCAAGCAATTAGCGTAGAATTTTTCTGTTTTATAATCTATGCATGTAATTAATACCATCTCTCTATATGATATAAATTAGAAATTAATACTATCTAATTTATATCTTCAAGTGCAAATATCGTAGAACTCTTTTGCAAGGAGTGAGCATATCTTGGAATTACCTTTTAAAATTGATATTCCTGTGGTTGTTGTTAATAATCTCAGATGGTCCAATTCCAATACTAGACCAATTCCACAAGTCTATAAACAGCTAAAAAATCCAAAAACATAAGGGGCTTTGAAAAAGCCTCTTCCAAGTCAAAATTCAAGCTGCTAAAGTGATGCCTGTTCAGCTTTACATTTTGTGCACAGACTAAAAGTCTTTTGACCCTGAACACATTTGAGGCCTCTTAGGTGACAACTGCTAAAACGAAAAATAAGTCTGTTGGCCTCTAGTTCCCTCAAAAAGCAAGGCGCCAGCAGGGCGTTTTCTATGATACCAATTATGAGTAGGTGGAACCCTCCAGACATCCATAAGCGTTTTTTTACTCTTAGTAACTTTCAGGTGTAGTGACGTAAGAAAATGGAAGTTGAAACAAACATTTATCACTATATTACACATATTTAAGAATTGTTACAAAAAGAAAATAATTAATAAATATAAAATTATAAACAAGGTTACATAGTACCTGTACGGTACAAAGTATAAACAAAGTTATTTAGGAATCGGGTGGTCCGACTTCCATTCCTCACATCTCTATTCTAATCTTCTCTAATTGGATATTGTAAGTTGTAAATCTACTGGGCAGTAACGCCATCTATTGTCAATAGTGTTAATATGGATCTGTTATACAGGGATATTCTTGGTGCAATTCAAATGTCAATGTATACTTGGAATGATGTTATAGAAAAACGATATCTAGATCATTTTGACGGATGATCTTTTTTAAATAAACTGTTGTAAATGTAGGAAAAAAAGAAAATTTAGGTGATGACTTGAGAGAAGATAAGTAACTCATCCATAAACTTCGACTAAGAAATCTTCAACTGCCCAAAATTTCACTTTAAGGCTTTTTGAACCTGATTTCAGATGTAATTTGTTCGTAAAAAGTATTGGATCATTAAATGGTAAGGAACAAAATGAATTAGATTAGAACAGATTTTCAAGTATCAAATAAGAAAACGGCTTAGTACTGCGACTGTCTATAGTTAATAAATGGTGTACAAGATTGAGGTACTTTTTGAGAAAGAAAATAGTGAAGCTCTTCCTTACATAAAAATGTGTGTTTTTAAAAATTTAATTTTGAAATATAAACAAAAAAAATTTTTGCCCGATTTTTCAGAAATAGATAGTAAAAATATTGTGCATACTAAGTATTTTTAATAGTAACTCATTTATAAAGAAAGAAGTTTGGTTAAAAAAATTAAGATGAACAGTTATTTTTCCAATGTATGAATTTTCAATTTTAACAAATTTTACCAGTTTCTACAAGTTTGTAAAGACCAAATTTTACTGTATTTGCCAAGTATAAAACCAAAAGCGTTTACTGTATTTGCCAAGTAAACTTATCTGTGATATCACTCGTCTTTCTTGATGCGTTTTGTGGTAGCCAGTAATGTAGCACAATATTGACATTTTAAACTACGATAAGCTGCATTTGCGCAGATAATATAGGTTTCAAATATTTCTTTTTACTTTACTAATATTAAGCTACCTTTTTTAAATTTTTAGCGTAATTTTCTATTTTTTTAGAATGTGATATTTCTAATCAAACCATTTTGTATCGATTTATTCTAGTCACAGCAAAAATACGTGAGCTTGACATTACAGTTTTGGCAAACAAGGAAAACATTTTGCTGATACAGATTTTAAGACAACTCAGTTAAAATGGAATACTAATTTAAATTTCGTTAAACTTTCCATGATTTATAGCTAAATATGAGGTATAAAATAGCAAACTCTTCAGTCATATTTTAAAATTTTTCTCAGTGATTTCAGTTTATCAACTAAAAAAAAAATTTGTCTAGCTTTCTTAATTTCACTTTATTAAAAAGAAGTAATCAAGCTTAAATACAATATATTCAAATAAAAAGAAATAAGATAAAATTTCGTAATATTAAAGTTCCCAAATTTATTGTTTCATCATATTCGATATTTATAATTTAAAAATCAAATGAAATATTCAACAATGTCTTTACAAATTGCTTAAATGAAAAGAAATATTTGAGTTGTTTTAAAAATAATCATTAAACAGCTTAATTATTAGTATAATTGTCGATTTTTTTTGTCGTTGCCAACAAAACTTGGCTTATCTAATATTCACAGGTACCCATTTAATGAACGAGAAGACAGCAAAGAGTAAGCATGAAATCCAAAAAGTATTTCCTCAAAAAAAAAAAGATTTTTAAAAATGTATGCATCATAGAATGAACATAAATTTGAAATATCGACGCAAAGATTGAAAAATAAGGGAATAAATGTAAAATCCGAACAATATTTCCTCACATAAAAAAAAATATACTGAAGTAAGTAAACTATATTGAAGTATTTATATGTAATAAGCACAATCTTTCTCGAAATAGTTGGTAAAAGTTTACAAACGGGTGCCCCTTTGATTCTTTGGCGATTTTTTGGCGCTAAGATGGTTTTCAAGACTAACACACAGGGTAAATAATAATAATAATATATAATGTATATAATTGATAAATAATAATAATAATAATAAAATAATAAATAAAAAGACTGAAAATAACGGGATTGCCAGAAATTGAATTTTATCACCAAATTCTCGTCAAACTAGGTGCACCCGATTCTACACTGAACCCAATTAGTTAATCATTTTTAACAACAATTGTTTCAGAAGGAACCATTACGAGTGTTAGTAACAGGAGCAGCTGGACAAGTTGCTTATTCTCTTATAACAATATTATCGAATGGAGATGTGTTTGGGAAAGATCAAGTAAGAATTAACTTAATATTCTTTTGAAATTTTATAAAGTCTATTAAAGTGAATAGATTTTAATAAAATTTTATTGTTGTGCTACTCTCACTTTAATTTTCTATTTATTTTAAGAAATTTTTCTTTAGTTTAGAGAACATTAGTATCAGATAATATTCTTTGCATCGAATTATTTTTTTAATTTATACTTTGTTCTATAAATTTTAGATAGCTTTTATTTTAGATTGTTTTTATTCTCATTTTATGAATCGGTCATCATTTCTCGTTGGACAAACATCTTCAAAATAGTAGTGAACTACGTTTCCTATTACAAATAGAATAATACAGCAGTTATTCAAAGAGGAATCATTAAATATCGTTAATATTTTATGATTAAATGTATCAGGATTATTGGTTTTTTTTTTTTTTTTTTTTCAGCGAAAAATTCTTTGTATACCTGCCAATTTATTAAGATCTGATATTATATTGTTTAAGTGTGTGTGTTCACAGTTAAGTATATATATTATATTCTTTTTCAAATAAAAATGGATAGGAAAAAAAAATTAAATTTATTAAACAATGAAAATGTAAAATACAACCTAAGTGAATAAAAACAAGTTTTAGAAACTCACAAAGAATATATGTTAGTAATATTAAGAATATTTATACAGTTCGGTTTTCCTTTTCATACATTTTATGGGCGAGAATATTATTTTAACGAAATCTACTCCATAAGAATTAATAACATCTATACGACATAATTTTTTTTTCATTGCAGTCATCAATAAAAACGTTTTCTTTTAGATTAGTTTTAGAATTTCATCCAAAAGTATCAATTTATAAATTGGGATGATGACATATATATGTGTGTGAGTGTGGGTGTGAGTAGTAGAACTGTGACAGGTTTTTGTCTTAACAGATAAAATATAAATATCATACATCTGTAAATTTAATATATATTGGCTAAATATGCGAGACGCTCAAAGGAACATAGAAAATTCTTTCCTACAAAAATATTTACATTTGGAATAGAAAAATGGTGGTCTATAGAAATTATAAACATGGAATCCATAAATAATTGGAACGAATAAGAATAAAATTTATAAACAGAAAAATATGAAACAGGAAATCATAAAAAAAAAAATTCATAATTCTGTGGGGAAAAAAAAAAAATCCCGGATTTAAATGCGTTTAAACAAGAAAAAGCGTTAGAGACATTCAAAACAGGTTTGGGCAAAAATGCTTGAAAGGGATATTCATGTTTCAATCAAAGATTTTTTATGATGATATTAACTGAATTTTCAGCTGGTAAACCTGTTTTACGAAAATGAAAAAAAGTAACTCTGCTGTGTCTTGTAAATTTCGGTGCTCAATTCGCTTATGCCAAGAGTCGTTAATAAAGTAAGTTTGAAAAATATTGGGAAATATAGGAATTTTAACTTGGTTAAAGTTATAACTTACCGTAGTGGCGGTACTTAATCAAAGTTGCATAAGTATACTTGAAGACTGATATACAAGTCTTATTTCGCAGTCAACGTTATTCGACACTATAGACAGTTCAGACTCTGTACATTTTAAGACATGCATTCCACTGAATAATTTCTGCACTATCTTTAAAGATATACTGCTTTTCATCCCCGTTTAAGATTCCCAACACTCAGCAGAAAACTGACCACAGTGGCCTGATTTAGTTAATTCAAGAAAATAGTTAATTTTAATCCCGAATTAACAGAATGTCCTTAATGTTCTCTAAAGGCGGAGGTGGTGCTTTAAAAATATTCTGATCAAGATGCCCTCCAAGTGGAATTGTACCTCTGGGGGTATCACGTCACGTATTGGTGTATCTTCTGCTCTGCCTCTTAATGTGCAGTATCTCACCCAGCAGTTTCGATCAAATTGGCGGTGCTCAACTCTGGGTTAATCCAGGAAAAGTTGCTAGTACTCATCCACATTTAACAGGTATACTTGATTAGAACAACCCTTATTGGTTTGCATTCGAAATTTTTCTTTTCATTCTCTGACCTGTTCTAGAGAATGAATTTAGAGAATCAAGAAACGAAAGTCATTTAACTTCAGGAAACAATTAATAAACAGATTTGTCACGATTCAATTACAGTTTTTAAAATTGACTGTATGTTGTGAGCTTGTATCTGCATTTGTTTTTGGATCATAATTTTTTATCAAATAAGAAACTCTGATTGGCGTGAATAAATCTCTAATTTGATGCAAATGAATTTTCTTAAATTTACACAAGTTTGTCATCCCAAACTAATTAGGCTCAAGAATTTTAGGAAGGCAATGCTATTTTCTCTTTATACAGGGTGCAGAGAGCTATCTTCCTTATTTCGAATTGCAATAACATAAAAAAATAGTAAAAATAATGAAGTTAGAGTGGTCTTGTTTCAGAGAGAACATCATCAATTTTGTGATACTGTTTATCGCCATCATTCGTTAGAGTAATGAACACCTTGCGTTTGTCGAAGAGGCCTATTTTTCCGGGTGTCTCATTTCAATAAGAAATGATTTGGAGTAATCAGTGCTTTCTCTCTATTTAGTCATATGCAATTCCTTTTTGTGGGGCTATTTAAATTTATGGGCCTGAACTGACCACCTACAAATTTTGGAAAATCTGAAAAGAAACATTCAAACAAAAACGACGAATATACTGCCATTTCGCTCTAGAGAGTGATGAGAACAGAAGCATTCGGTTCACCCAGTATATTGCCAAGGGCGGGCGTCACTTGTCCAAAATGATATTTAAAATAATGTAAACTAAAATTGTAAATATGTAACTTTTGTATGCAAAAATAAATAAAAATAAATCTTTAATACTTTTTGTGTTATTGCAATACGAAATAAGGAAATTATTTTGCCGCACCCTGTATAAAACACAAACTTGCAATCACAACTTTTATTAAAAGTTTAAATTATCAATATCATAGCTTTTATTCATTCATTAAAAACACGTGTCTTTCATCTGATTTCAAGAAATAGATTGGTTTTAACAACATTCTCAATTGACTATTACTGCGATGAATTAGGAAAGTCAGATTTTCCCTAATCTAATTAAACATTATCCATAGCCGAACATAGGAACGTTCGTAAAATTCAACTCTCAATGGTACAAAATCTGGTGAAAAGAGTCTCTTTATTATATTATGATTAATATTATTATTTTGCACGATTAGTTTATAAGTGATATAAAAAAAAGAGTCCCAAAAGGGTTAAATTAATTATGATGATTTTTTATTTCTACAATTGGCTACTGAATACTTTTGGCTTTTATATTATTTCACTAAATGACAGAATATTTCATTTTCAATCTCTAATTTTAAAGCACTTTATTATGTAAGGAATTATTTTTACATAAAAAATAGGAAATCTAAAGGAAAAGTATAATTTTTGTAGCCTTTTAGTAGAAATTCTTATTATTTTACGTATTTGAAAGAGAACTAAAAGTGTTGCATTTTTGCATGAAAATATTTCAGAATTGGAAAAAATAATATAAAAAATTTGATAGGTTTATCACATTTTTAAATCACATAAATTGAAATGACATTTTTGCTTATTGAAACTAAAAAAAAAAAGCACATACATTTTATTTCATAATAGCAATATAATTTAAAAATAGAAATTAATTTTTCCGATTTGGTTTCTTCCAGTAGAAATGATAATAAAATTAGAAGCGTAATATAAATAAACATTATAATTTTGCAAATATAAGAACTAAGCAAATATAATTTATTTTACTCACTTGCTTTTCATGCTAGTATTTGACTCTACTCAATTTCATACTAGTAAAATGAGAAACTTCATACAAATTACAATTAGTGTTTCATTAAACTAGTAATTTTAACAAAAACTAGTCCATTGCAATTAAAAAAAATTATTACTATTGTGTTCATCATAGAATTTATCATTGTGTTCATCGAATACTAATTAATACAAATTTTGTAGTAATTTTTTGTAATTAAAATTTTGTCAGTGTCTAAAACAAGATATGTTCTAATGTTTCCTTTTAAAAAAAAAAAAAAAAAAAAAGTTGAATTTCAACTATTACAACTCAGTTTTCTTAGTTATATTATTATTTCCAAAATACTACAGTAATACTAAGCATGTGTTTTGAAATAATTGTTATAATTTTGGCACAGATGCCGCAAAATTCAGGGTCCAAATTCTGAGTTTGGAGATTTTTTAGCGGATTTTCTTATGTATCTAGCATTCTGGTTTTTATTACATCATAGATATGGAGACCAATCAGCATTATGCAGAAAATTCTATTCTGGCAACCCTAGTAATTACGTCATCGCGCACGTAACAATACATCATCTTGGCAACATTTCTTCGTCGCCAAAAAAAAAAAAACTTCAGAATTTGGAATCCTGGATTATACGTCATCTGTGTCATAATTTTATATACCTCTCCATTATTTTAGTAAGCATATGTCAGAATTTATAGAAATAATTTTAGTCATTTATAGAAATAATGTATGCGTAAATGTGAGTGATTTATATTTTCAGCCAATTGCTCTCCATCTTCTCGATATTCCCGAAGCGATGGGAATGCTGGAGGGTGTTGTAATGGAATTGATTGATTGTGCATTTCCTTGGCTAAAAGGTACTTCTTCATAATTATAACATTTTTAACCATATGGCTTTCCTTATTTGTATTAGAGATTAGCATCTATAAGCATTTAAACGTACTTATTATCCTGATATATTATACAGACCTTTTTATATATTTTATTTAAATAACTGTAGTTATATAGTTCCAATTAAAAAGATACCAAGTAAAAGTAATTTGCTGAAAGTTTTTAAACGTTTTATGAACAATTACTATCCTGATTGCTATTAAATTTTAACACATTTTTCCTGCATAACAATCCTTGTCAATCAGATGTCATGTAGTAATATAACAGTTTTGATGCTACTGTTTATGAACTGTTTTACATGTCCCTATGGGTTCATAAACAGTCGTTTTTATGAACCTATAAGGACTTATAAAACAGTTCGCAAAGTAGAAAAATGAGTATTGGATAATTAATATTCTTTTTTCACTCAATTGCTCTTTCTTTATAAAAAAATACTATTAGAAAAAATTATTTAGTATCCACTATGTATGAAAAGCATGAAAAATGAAAGTAGGCATTGCTTTTTAAGTATCTCAAAAACAATGCTTACTTTTATTCTATTGATAAAAATATCAGGTTTTTCCAGAGTTCATCTATGAGGGACTTACCATCCATCAAGTCATCCAGTAAATTACCTTGGCTTTCTTAAGTTATGGTGGTTCTTTTAATAAAGAGCCTTCCATATTGAAAAATATACTCGATATTGTTTTTCTTTCAACATCAGTACAATGGCAAATGCATTTCTCTTAAAAAATCAATTCATTAATGTCACTAATCACTCTTTACGGAAACTAATTATATTTGTATCAACCTTACAATATTTGCAGATGAAGTTGTTAATTTTAGCTCATAAATGGGCTGTGAGAAAGCAGTTAGATTGGGCGAGAGAAACTACATATGAATGGATTCAAAATCCGAAACTTCAATTTAAGCATGGCCGTTAACCACAATTAGGAAAAGTTTATAATTCTCCTATTCTATAAAAAAATAAATAAATAAATAAATAAAAAATAAAAATAAAAATAAAAAAAACGTCGATTTAAGTCTCTAGCTAATCTTGTTGTTGTTGCTGTTGCATACCCTCTTTGGCCATCATCGCTAGACCATGTCCATAACGTTAAATACCTCCAAAAAATCAAGCACTATCAAAGGATAGTCATATAAATCATGCTTAGATAACCCCGGGCGCTCGAAAATGTGTTATGGCATTGCTTGTTCAGCGAAACTGTTGGTACAGGTCTCGAAAATTTTGGTGCCCGTAGAAAATTTAAATGATCTGGAATAACCACTTCGAAAGAGGGCGAGAATAGTTTGTTCCTGTTCTTTTAAAGCCGTGAATCCAGTATTTATTAATGTTAATGTTAGCATGATATGCAGCACGGGTTATTTTTGAATATTTTTTAAGCTTTAATTACTTTCCTATGAAAAGCAGATGGAAACTTTTTAGTTTGAATCAGGTTGGTTGGGTTGGGTGTAATTGTGTCAGGTTGTAATGGGAGTAGAAATCTTCGCCTCGATTTTCTACCCCCATCAAAATGATCAACTTTGATTCTAAGGTTTCTTTTGAATAAGATTTTGAAAAGCAAACCTATCTCCCCCGCATTGAAAACATCCTTTGTGTCATATTCATGAAGTAGTGATTCAATGTTCTTTCCTTCCATTCAATTTCCAAAATTTTATTCACAGCTATACTTTCAATGCACAATTTCCTAAGACTTAAATTGTTTGGAGGCCAAAAGTATGAAGCTTTAAAATCCTTTATGCTCAGCTTCATAAAACAGCAGTCAAATTTCTCTTTAACGTCATTCTCTCAATAGGAACTTTAATTTTTCTCAGCCAAGCAGCAAAATAAATAAATAAAAAATTCCAGCTTAGCGTATAATGTTTTCGAGAAGAAGGTACTATTGTTTGTTCTATTTCCATTTCCAACGATTTTTTCAGAGTTATTAAAATTGTCGAGAGGCTGTTTTTTTGAAAATCCATGTGATTTGCAATTTTTAACCTTAATTGTTGTCTACTTTTTATAATTTTCCTTTTTTTACTTCAAATGATAAATGTTGGTTTCTTAAATTGCGATGCAACCGAAATTCCTCAACAGAACTGATCCTCGTCTTCTCCTCGATTTACGAAACTTCATAAATTAAGTTGTTCATATTAAACGAAACCAAATACATAATAACAGAACTCAATCTTTGAGAGAGCTTTTATCCCTTTCTATGTTCTTGCATACTTCCCATACGAGAGAAATCGAATTCAACACAACATTTCTTCTCCATCACATGTCTGATATCCAAGTATATACGACGTTTCTTCAACAATGTCTAAAATTCTTTACACATGTCGTTTTGTTGTTTAAAAATGAAACAAGTTATCTAATGTTATATGAAAAGAAATCAAATAAAAAGAATTTGAATAAAATATCAGATTATAAGAAAGAAAAAAAAACGAAAGCTATTTGTTAAAAATTAAGTTTGTAAAAAAGAGATATTTCAAAATTTTAGTTCATAAAGGTAATTTAAATTGCATTGAATGTGTCATCTCAATGGTTAACTACTATCTTGTAAATTATGAGTTTTCGTGAATCAGAGTTTCGTATAAACGAGCGTCTACTGTATAATAATTTGCATAGTTTGTAATCAATAACATTCCTGGGAAAATATATAATTTATCAATAGCTGTTCTTATATATTTTTAATATATTGTCGTAATTACAGATGAAATTTGCAATGTATAGTTATGTATGCATTTTAAAGAAAGTCTCTCGCTCTCTCTCTCAAAGAACTTTAAAAAACGTGCTATTACTATATAAAAATAATTTTGCATGATATAACAATTTAATTTTAATTCAAGCGTGTTTCAATAAAAATATTTATTTTTTAAATTTAGGGATATAATGTATACTAAAAAATGTCCATCCTCGCAATATTTGAATCTTGACGGCCAAGAGTTTTAAAGATATTGAATTAATATATGATTATCATTTTGAATATAAATAAATAATACGGAATTATGAAAAATATTAAGAATATAAATTAATATAATTAGAAAAAATAATTCTTAACATCGAGCAGTTTCCATTATTTTAAGGAAAATAGAATTTTGGAATGGCTCTATAACTTTTTAAGAATTTCAACTATCCTTAATAATTTGAATAAATAAAGCCTTAATTTTACACGTATGATTCATGCCATGAATAGTTTATTTATTTTATTAATTCTAACAATCTGTTTTTGCATTCATACGTCAAAAAAAGACGTACCATCGTAATTAAACGAAACAATTTTGTGTTTATTCTAAATGAAACACTAGAAAGCATACAAATTTATTTTAAAATATTATGATTTACAATATGAAAATGTAGTTTTTTTATGGTAAATTTGACAGCTAGAACAGTTTTTAAAATGAATTTAGCAACAAACTGAGTCTTTAAAATTATAGGCAAGCTTCGTTTTTTTGTTATATAAAATTTGAATTAAATAACTATTTTGGAGAATTTCGATAACGAAAATCCGATGAAAAATTTTAGACAGAAGGGCCTAAAATTCAAATTCTTTGAATTTTGAACCGATATGTAACAATAAAACTGAGGTTAACGAAGAGAATTATTTGGATAAGAACACATAATCAAAGTTTTCCACATTTTAAATGTTGTTGTTGGCTTATCCTCTTTAAAGATCTGACATTTGTCAGATCAATTCCATAAAATTGTTGATAGTTAGAAAGTCAATGACTAGCAGGGTATCTGAGTATAACCCTCCCGGGAAAGTCCGACGCAACCCAGAATATATTTCGATGAGGCTGAATGGTCTCAGCATTTTTTTACAAGTGGGATAAATATTTGTACTACAATAAACATTTCAAATGTCCACATGAGAATCTGGCCAAGGTAGTTTGAAATCACATTTTTATTTCCAGAAGAGTTCCAGAGAACCATTGGTGTTTTGGTGGAATTTGCCAGATTGAATATGAAGTCTAGATTTTTCATTAGAGTAAAATTCCTGATATGTAAGTGATGAACCAGTGGGCGTATCTTCCTCACTGCCCTCTTTGGCCTGTAATTCTGCGGTCTCATTGCCACTCATATTTACATGGGATAGAATGCATAAGAGATGTACACCATGGTCTTGAGATTATTAAATGATTAGAAATAAACAGAAAAATTTTGAAATATTATAGTTTATATAATAGGTTAAAGAAAAGTAAAACATTTATTGGCGAAGCTTAGCTATTATATTAGAATGGAAATATTGTAATATTGCATACTTTAACATTATTCATCAAGAATTCCATCTTATAGAAATCATACCAACCGCGGATGAGAAAACAGCATTTACTGATATCGACGCTGCTTTTCTTGTGGGGTCTGCGCCAAGCAAGATTTCTGAGCAACGCAGAAGTCTTTTAAAACACAATGTAAATATTTTCAAAAGTCAAGGCAAAGCTTTGGACCAGTTTGCTAAAAAGGATGTCAAGGTACATATTTTTGTTCCCATTCTTAATACAAGCGAAATTTATTGAGTGTAAATGTTTTTGCAAAACAAGATTTTTAATTTAAAAGTATTATCCTTAAAATATGGAAAAAGTTGCTTGTATAAAGATGCAAGCATATTTTCCTACATAGTTGAAACGATTATTTTTTTTTATTATTGTAAAACATAAATAAAAATTTGGAAATAAAAGAAAATTATTTTTGATTTTAAGATTCTTTTAGTCCAGAAAGCAATGATTCTTAGAAAATTTTCAACTAATTGCTTACTTCTTGCATCAAATTCATGCAACTCACAACAGAAGTTACATAAAAAACAATCGCGTTTATTTTGAGATATACATCTTGAAAGTACAAACCCATTGAGCGTCATCACCTTTATTTAATATTTAAATAATTTCAGCCTAAAAAGATGCGTTATTAACCACTAAATCATAATTATCTTAAATGTAATTTGTTTTGGTTTCCTTTACACTAAAGTTAGAAAAATATGCATATTTCTTGTGCATATATTGACAAATTATCTAAAAAAATTTATGTTTATTTATCATCTTTTTGGATTTTTTAATATTTTGTATTCGAACAAATTAAAATTTAACATTTGCTGTAAATTTGTCACTAATTAATTTAATTAAAAACGTTAGAGTTAGACAATTTAAATAAAAAACGTTAAGTTAAATAAAAACGTTAGAGAATTTACCACATAAATAGGAAAAAAAAAATCAAGATTCTTCACCACCAAATTGCATTTAAATCAAATTTGCATACACCAACATGTGTTAATCAGCTTTGTTATCCTCACATTTTGTAATTTATGTTACCCATAATATTCTTCGCTTAATTGCATTATTTGTAGCTTAAAAAATTGAAATTTGGAATTACCAATCAAAAGCAATCAGTTTTCTACGTGTGTGCTTGATATTCTAATTCCCATAAAACTAAACAAAGATTTATACAAGAATATATATCGATACAAATTGTATGTTACTGGTGAGAGAAAGTGTTATCTTTCTTATTAAATATATTTATAACAAATATAACATTCATACTTAAAAAAATATTAATTATAAAACTATCTAAAACCCTTATTACAAACTATTGAAAATTAAAATTTTATAAAACTGATACTTTCAGATCAATTAAAAATTTTTTCGAAAATGAAATAAATACATGCATTAATACAGATTATTCATTATGGGGGGTACCAATATTAATAAGATTTATACTTATATTTATAATAAAAAATTGTATTAATATTCGCCTTTCATTTTAACAGTACATAAGACATGTCAATAAAAATAACTTTTATGGATAGATCTACTCTATATTCAGCCTTTGCTTACGAGGAAATGTTTAGCTAAGAATTGTATTTATGCTAATATTCATATTCGATATTCTCATATAAAATAAATTATTGGAATAGTGTTACTATATCTTATTATTACTTTAGTAATTTAATTTTACACAGTTATATGATAAGACTCGCAATTATATGATAAGGAAACTTATATAAACTTAAATAAGTAGAACTATGTTTCAATTGGCAAGAATTAAAAGGCTAGACACATAGACATTGTCCATGCAATAGAATACAGTAGTTGTTCGTTTTTATGAACTAGTGTACAGTAAAATAATTCTTAAAATAGAAAGTTCGTAAAATCTACTCCTAACTTTATAAATAAAGAACTCGAAAAAAGTATTTATTATGCACTTCATAAGCAACACTTAAAAATTAAAATATGTTCTTAAAAACCATTTTAACCTTATTTTATAGATAAAATGTCAGTAAAGTCATTGTCGTGTTTTCTTGCTTCAAAATTGCATTATTAAAAACACATTTTGTTTTTTTATCTTTTTTGTTGAAGGAAAACATTTTACTGTTGTTTTTCTCACAAAAAATGTCTCAGCTATAAGGTTTCAGCTCTTGTTTTGTAGATGAGCGTTGCACTACTTCATTTTCTTCTTGCTTGATAACTGAAAATCCTTTTCTATTCTTATTCATTTATAACTTCATCTGATACATCTTCTATACAAATTACAAATATGATCACATTCTAAACCTCCTGCAAAGAAATCTTGTTTCCCTATTAAGACTATGTTTTTTTTTTAAACCATAAAATGGTTGTTCCTTTCGTTACAGTTGGGATCCTGAGTTTTATTACGATTCTCGTTGGTTTAAAATATCCATGACGTCAGATAACGTATTGAGCTATACATGTCGTATTGAGATGGCGCTGTAAATCCGACTTGTTGACGAATTTGCTATCTGCTATGAGTTATATTCTTCGAGCGGCAGCAAACAATGCGAAATTCACCATTGAATGTCTGAGAATATTGTCTAAATTCATTATGTTAACATAACGATTTCTTACATAAGGAGCAAAACATCGGTTTGAGATTCCGTTTCTCATTGATTCAAATTATTAACATATGGATACTAGAACACTAAAAAAAGCAAGATGAAAAAGACATGACAAAACATCCACTTTTTGGTTAGTTTAAATCGACAAGGATAATTTAAATGCTTAAAGATTTCATTACTTAATGAAATTCTAAATTAGTAATTGTGCAATATTTGTTAACAATCTCTTTTGAATCGTAAAACTATTGCCTTACTTACGACAACATTTTGTTTAAATTTTTTTGTCAGAGTTCATGTATGAGTTACTAATAATCACTCAAGTCCTTAGGTAACTAATTATGCTTTGCACTTTTCAGTTAGAGTGCCATCTTTAATCAAGTTTGTACATTGTCACTCTCTTGCTATATCATTTATTGCTTAATATCATTCCAAGTATAAATTTACAAGTGCTTTGCGGCTAGAATGCCAATTTCATAAAGGAACGTCCACAGTGGTCGCTCTTTGCAAAAGTAGTCTACGATATTTGAGTAAGAGCTGTTAATAATACTTTGATTTATGGAATATAAAATAGTAGTTTGATAAAGGAAAAGAATTTTCCCAACAATTGTTTCAAAGTCCCAAGCTTACAAAGTGTATAATGTAACTATACATAAAGAGGAGAATTTAACAATTCTCCACGAAAAATCAAATCCCTTTTTTAGCGGTTTATATAAAATAAAAATAATAAAAAAATAAGAGTATAAAGGAAAAACCAAACGAAAGATGTATAAAAGTGAGTTCCCAAAAAGTTATTTCTGAAAGTTTTAGATTAAGAATTAAAGCTATCGTTGTATATATGGGACGGTGTTAAGGATCACCCATAAGTTTGTAAAATTGTAAGTGTGCGTAAATTAGAGGTTCGAAAAAACGAGTGCTTACTGTTTAATCAATAACTTTAAATCAAACATCGCGTAAAGTGCTTTAGTAAAAAGTGATCATTGCTATAAATCGCCTAATGAAATTGACGTTCTAAGTTCAATCTAGTCTTTGAAGGATGTTGAACAAAAACCAATACCTAGATCAATTTGACATGCAGAATTTTTTGCCTTTGTAACTGAAGAAAACTGAGAACATTTACTTAATAACTTTGAAGGCTCGAAATTTTATTTCAGATGTAATTTGTATGAAAGAACTATCAGATGATTAAATAATTGAAAATATTAGTGAAGGAAATTTAAAAAGAGAGAACGTTTTCTCCGATTCCATAAAAAAATATCGTAGTGCTTCGACAGTATATAAAACAAGCAAATGAATAGCAAACATAATAAAAGTATTTAAAAAATAATATATATAATCGTTAATTTATAAATAGAAAAATTTTTTAACAAATATTTCCTTAAAGATCGAACACTTATTTTTCCACTCTATGAATTTTAATTTTATGAACTATTTTATCTGCCCTTACGAGTTTGCAAAAATGAGTATCTGCTGTATTTCTATTGATATGCTTTATGTAAGTGGAGATAAAAAGCGATTATCTATGCAGATCGTTTATTGATATAATCACAAATCTTAATAATGGTATAAAAACGAATAATTTGTATTAATATCATAATTTTATGTATGTGAACAATTTTTACTGTGATTTATGGGTAAATAAAACATTATTTTATTAATCAATAGAGGAATAAAAACTGTTGAATTTGTGTTTAATAGCAGTGTTTCTCAACCTTTTAGTATTCACGGCCCAATTTTCGATCATAATTTTCGTCGCGCTCCCTCCATACCCCATACAATAAAATATATACAATAATAATGGATTTTGAGAGTTTGGGCGCTAAACCTACACTGAAACCTTAATTTTTAAATTTTACAAATTACCAAGAATACGGAAATTTATTAACATTTTTCAACACCGATCCTCAGCATTGAAAAAACAAAAATCATATGCCTTTTTATTGCTCTTGCGTACCTCCATGTCGGGCATTCTGACGGTTTGGCGAGAAGTTTAGATTTTTCTGGAATTAGTCTGGTCAGCTTAAAAGTTAAGTCAGAAACTTGCGCAGATGTGAGCAAATGTTTCCTCATAGGGAGAAGAAGAAAGTTCTATGACACCAATTTCAATTCCAGACAATCTCATGTGTGATAGTCTACACTTTATACTTTTCTTCTGCATATTAGATCCTCCATCTTCTAAGTAGTTATTGTATATTTAATGACAGCGTACTCCTGATATGTTAACAAGATGACTATTTGTCGATAATCAAAAGAAGGAAATTTTGAATTAGGTTTATATATATATATATATTCACTTTGATGTGGGCAAATGGAAATCTGTTGAATTCACAAATCTATTGGTACTTAACTTACTGCAGCATTTAACTTAAAGCAATGTTACTGGAATTTTAGAAAAATTAAACAATACGGGGTTCACTCTGAAATTTTTGAGATACAACTAGGTTTTTAAAATTATACTTACAAAATTTTAGGTGTGTTCAAAGTAGTTTCCTCCAGCATCAATGCACTTTGGTAGACGAATTTTCCACAGATTAAATGCCTCAAGCCATTCATTTCTTGGAATAGGTGAAAAAAATGGATACAAGTTCAGTATCCCCATATATGATTTCTCGCCAAATCTGGCGCCCTTTGTTTACTTCGTAGTGTTGCCGATTTCAGCTTTTGTTTTTATTGTAGTGTTGCCGATTTCAGCTTTTGTTTTTATTGTAGTGTTGCCAAATTCAGTTTTAGTTACTATTTCTTTTTTCTTTTTTTTCTTTTTCTTTTCTTTTCTTTTTTTCTTTTTTTTTTTTTTTTTTTTTTTTTTTTCCACTATTCATTTTTTTTGTAGTTTTACATAAATTTTACAGCTATTTAAATTTTACTTCGACTTTCATTGTTCTAGAACATTCTTTATTCCACGTTTCTATTGGAATTGGAAGGGATTTTCCCTCAGTTGGGCTTCGTTGTCACCAGCGTCTACTCATCGTAAATTCTTCTTTTTTACAATTTCTTTTACATTATTTCATTTTATTTGGTTTTTATTTATTATATATATTTATTATATATATCTTATTAATTTAATTTATCATCTTTTACATTTTTGTTAAATACAATAAATAATTACAGATTTTAAATTTTATCTTGCAATGTATATGTTTCATAAAGCTTGCATAGCTGCAAATGAAAATTGTTTTAATAAATTTGTTGAAATCATTTCGGGAATTAATTGGGATGAGTACCAAATTTCGCAGAAGGTGTAATTATTTTATTCAAATTCTGAATGTATATTTTTTTATTGTATTAGTGTTTTATCTTTATTTACTTTAAAAGTGTATATATTTAAAAAAAATATTTTTTGCATGCTTATTTTAAAATTTATAAAGTGTATATATTAAAAAAATATTTTTTGAATGCTTTTTTTTCAATTTTATAAAGTAATTTATATATAAAATAATATTTTTGCATTCCTTTTTTTTTTTTTTGCTTTTTTTAAATTTTATAAAGTGTAAATATTAAGAAAAATATTTTTTGCATGCCTTTAAAAAAAAAAAAAAAAACCTGAAATGTGACACTGGTGACAACGAAAAAAATGTCGAAATAAACATACCAATCGGCATATCAGATAAACTTCATATCAAGTAAGTCCATCATTTATATTTATTTGCCTTTTTTAATTTTCTAAAATGCTTATTTTTTGATCGAACTTAGGGAAATTTCCCGTGTTAGCTTGGCGCGCTTACTTTGGTGACGAAAAAAATTCGCCGCGTTCGTCAATATATGGGGATACTGAACTAGTTCCAAAAAATGCATTTATAGCCACATCAATCTCTTCTTCTGAATGAAAACGACGTCCACGTAAGTTCTTTTTTAGATTAAAGAATAACCAAAAGTCGCACATACCTAGATCAGGTGAATACGGCGTATGTTCCATCACTTTAATTTGTTTTTGTTTAAGAAATTCAACTGTTAATCCGGCATTGAAGATGCAATGTCATTGTGAAGTATTAGTCCCCTAGCATTCAATTCTTGTAGAATTTCTGGAAGACATTGAGTGGTATACCAGCTTGCTGTTACTGTCTTCTGTCCTTCCAACTTGATGGCTTTGACCAATCCCGTACTTCTGAAGAAAACGGTATGCATCACTTTTTTCAGTGCGCGTTGTTTTTTCACCATTGTCAGCGTGGGATCACCTTCAAAGACCCATACTTTGTTTTCTTGACGTGTTGGAACGTCAAAAAACGGTATGTACGTTTCATCAGTTGTTACAATTTTAGAAATGATGCGGTGGCCACCATCATTTAGCAATTTAAGAGTTTCTTTACTGATTCTGACACGCTCCTCTTTTTGGTTCTCAGATTATGGGGAACCCAACGTCAAACTACTTTTTTCATTTGTGATTCTTCATGAATGATTTTGTGTATGGCTGCGAATCCAATGTTAAGTTCCTTCTGTATCATTTGATAGGTACAGCAATTATCATCCATTAACATTTTTCGTATGGCAGACACATTATCCGGGATTACTGCCGACGGCGGCCTTCCCGTCTGCTCTTCATCCTGAAGAAAATTGCGGCCGCTTCTAAATTCTCTAAACCATCTGAATACAGTAGCACGAGCTGGAGATTCATCACCAAATGCTAATTGCAATCGTTGAACGCATTCTTCTTGATTTAATCCTGCTTTAAAATCGTAGAGAATCCTAGCGCGAAAATGTTTCACGCGTCAACTCCATTTTCTCTTCTGTTTAAAATTTATTCTACGCTAAACAAGTTGAAGTAAGTCAGTAAAATATCGTTTTCTGTGTTAAAATACTTTGTATTTTAAAATTAAACCACTATTTTTATTTTGAAAATTCTCGTCTGCACGTATCTGAAAAATTTCAGAGTAACCTTCGTAACACATTGATAATTAATGAAAAATATCGATATAATCAAGTTGCATAATCTTTCCACAATGAACTGCGACTGCTCATGTTATCTTTATTATAACCAGTCTATGATGAATGTCATCTTATTCTTCCAATAAGTGGCAGTTTCATTTGCAAAAAACGCAGAGCACAAGACCACATACACAAAATTTAGATCATACTGGATTATTTCCACTATAAACAAGTTATTACGAAAAATAATAAGTATATTTTTTAGAAAACCAAAAATTAGAATGATCTATTTTGCTGCTCTGAATGAAGTTTCTTAGAGAATTATTAGTTTTATCGCAGATTTCCTTAATGAACCCATGCTTCAGATAACTGAAGGCAGGAGACACAACCACACTGCAACTCAAAAGCATCTGACATTTCCCTTCATTTGTGAAGATATTTCTCTCCTGTGAGATTGATACTTTCAATATTTTATCACTTTACTTAATTTCGTACTTTATGAGATTTATTATAGTAATGTAGTCATGATAATCAATAGACATTTTATGTTAACACTCGAGAGTTACCTTAATTCAGGAAAAGTTTAATATATAACTTACTGCAAGACAATTTACACAGTTGCAATCCTTATGCATTTTTTTCTTGAAATACGATTTGGCACAGATGCCTTATAATCCAGAATTCCATATTCTGAATTTTTTTTGGGGGTATGAAAAAATGTTGCCAAGATGGCGTGAAGTGCGTGATGTCTTAAATACTGGGAATGCCAAAATAGAATTTTCTTCATACTTTTTATAAGTCTCTATATTTATGACGTAATAAAAACAGGGTTGCCAGATACTTAAGAAAATCCACCAAAAAATTACCAAACTCAAAATTTGACATCTTGGATTATACGACATCTGTGCCTACGATTTTATTTTAGCTTAATTTTTCACCCCATTTCTTTTTATTATGGCAGTATGTACTATGAAATTTACTAATAAATCCTGCTATAAAAATGAATACTTAAAAAGTTGAATATAAAAACTAATTTGTTAACTACTTTCAGTATTATTAGTTTGTTTCCATCACACAATATATAATTATTTTAATTAAATTGAATTATATATATATATATATATATATATATATATATATATATATATATATATATATATATATATATATATATATATATATATATATATATATATATATAAGTGTGTGCACGCGCGTGTGCTACATTAAATAAAATCAAGAAACACAAATTATTAGCGGATAATTACGGATATTTTCAAACAAAAAATATGATTTTTTGAATTTCCTATTTTATTCATATAGGTTTTAATTGTGGCAAATCCCGTTAACACAAATGCATTTATCTGCAGTAAATATGCTCCTTCAATACCAAAAGAAAATTTCTCAGCTATGATTCGATTGGATCAAAACAGAGCTGTTTCTCAAGTACGCCTTTCATGTCTGTTTTCCAAAACATTCATTTTAATAAGTGTGTTAATAATATTCTGTCTCATTAACCATAAATTTAATTTTGAAATTTCTATTATTAAACTTTAAATTTCAATATTATATTTATCATTACTAATTTTTAAATGATGTATGCTCTGAATATACAGTAGAGAATCTTTACGAACTAGTAGGGATCGTTAAAACACTTCGTAAAATAGTACAATAATGTATTAGATTACTGGGATATGAATTTTTTTATTTATAAATAAAATACTATTATACAGAAATCCGTAAAATGCACTTAAAAAACACATGAAAAATTAGATTCCTACTTAAAACATTTACTTTCATTTAATTGATTGCACTTCATCACACAATTTACTAAAACTCACACCATGTCTGTCTTTGAATTTTTGAAGCCAACCGACTAATACTTGAAAAATTTTGAGCGATTCAAAGTATTATACGATTTGAAAGTGATTTGAGCAGAATGCAGTGAAGCGAGTCTATTTATCTACACTCGTGACCATAAATAAAGGATAATGCAAGTTCAGGCAAAGAAAGGCAGAAGCAAAACAAATGTGACTTATTTGTAAAGTCCATTTATTAAACAATAGGTAAAGAGCAAAAACGATGCTATATGTTTGACATCATTAATAAAAGTTGTAATTTTTACTCTCTGGAGCAAATTTCAAAAAGAACCTATTTACAAAAACCTATATAATATGGTTGGTATGATGGTTAATACATGGTATGTCCCCCAGACGATGCAATACAGGCCGAGCAACGCCTGGGCATGCTGAGTATGAAATTATCGATCTGATTTTGAGGAATATTACACTCATCAAGCAATGCTCTCTGAAGTTCCGGTAGACATATGAGAAGGGATTGATGGGCTGCAATTCATCGGCCAAGCATGTCCCACACATGCTTTATTGGATTCAAGTCCGGTGAATATGTTGGCCAGTCCATACGGGTGATATCCTCCGATTGAAGGCATTCGTCTACAATGTTTTCACGGTGAGGACGGTCGTTGTCATCCATAAACAGAAATTTTGTACCCATGATGCCCCGAAACAAACGTACATGTTGTTCCAGAATGACATCCCGATAGATGAGGCCTGTCATGGTTACATTCTGAACATGAAAATTAGTTTTGGAACCCAGAATAATTCCTCCCCAAACGAGCAATCTTACACCACCGTAACGGTGTCGTTTAATGGTGTTCTCTTGGTGGTAACGGATACCTGGCCCTCTCCATTTGAAAGTCCGGCGAAAATCAGACTGAAGCTAAACCTGGGATCGTCGGAAAACATCACTTAAGAGCACTGTTGCTGTGTCCATAATGCACGCTGTCTACTCCAGGATAACCGCAGGTAACAGTGAGTTACGGTAAGTGGAAAACATCTGAAAGGCCTTCGAACATACAGACCAATATTCCTTGAGCGTCTGTACACGGTCTGCCTTAAAACTGTCCTTTTCTGCTCAAGGAATTGAAAATCTGGATCAGCATTCAATTGAACCTCGGTTGCTGCAGGATATCCCTAATGAATGTCTGCTGAATTTTGCTTCAGCTGCTGATTTCTTTTTGAATAAGGACATTTTTTAAGGTTATAGTACAATAGATCTTTGGTAGCAGTGCTAGGTTCTTTTAGAGCCATCCTACCCTAAAATATTAATGTTTAATAATCTTTTACAGTTTGAAGCATATTCCGTTCTCTTAAGATTCTATATTCCTGTTTCACACAGATAGCTTCACGTTTGAATATTAATGTAAGCAATGTGGCCAATGTTATCATTTGGGGTAATCATTCTCCAACTGCGTATCCAGATGTTTCTCACGCTGTTGTTAATCTGCATGGCTCCAAGACAGGTGTTTATGAAGCAGTAAAAGATGATGCATTTTTACAAGGAGAATTTTTAACAGTAAGCTTTTTATACACACATATTTGACAGCTGAATTATTTCATGATGCTTCAGTATTTATTTGTCACGATTTTACATTTTTAAAACTAACATTAACAGTTTGTTTTTACGTTGTGTTTTATAATTTCATTTTGAAAAATTGCAGCAGCATATGCGCCAACATGTAATGAATTTTACGAGAATTTTTTAAATCATTGCTATGAAAATACTTACTTATTGGAATCATTTTCAATGAAAACAAAGAATTAATCGATAAATATATTCTGCAAGTTAAAGAAAAATAAGTATTACGAATAATGAAAATGCTCAGTAAAAATATTTATTATTGTAAATCTATTTCGAAAGCATTCTGAATAAATAAAAAAATTCAAGGATTTTTAGTTCCATCGAATTGGAATGATTTATTTTATTATTATCATTATTATTATTTTTGTGGAATGCATAAAACAAAAAATTAAAAAATTATCCTCAGAAATTTGTTTTGAAATTTTTAACTATGATAATTTTAGTTAAAAGTTTCATATTGCTTTTCCACGTTACTTTATTAAAAAAAATTTTTTTTGGCATAGATCTATTTTTTTAAATATATTTCTAAGAAAGTTTTCTCAAAACTAATTATTCTTTTTTAAAATCTCATTAATTGGAATGTTGAAAAAAGCATGTTATAATTTAATATGAAAAAAATATTTGCAAAAAAAAAAACAAAACTGTTTTTGTGTGTGAATCGGAACTTCAGTAATACAATCAAAAATATATATATATATATTTTAAAATAAATTTATTATTGTTATTTATATTCCTTAATCATTTATTCAAAAATTAGTTACGTATAAAACTTTTACATATAATTTTAGAAAGGATTAATTGCCTTTTCACTCAACAGCAAGTTTCCTCCACGAGCTAAATTAGACCTTGATCTGCAATTTGAAATAGAGTCTGAACAATTAGAAACATTCAAATCTTAGGTAGGAATTGATCCTGCAAATTAATAAACCAATATATATATATATAAGTAGGACATTAGCTTCTTTTTTTTTCAAATAAGAGAAAAACTTTGAACATTTACACAATCTTTTCATTACAGCCCTTTAAAAAACTTATTTGCAATCAGATAACTATATATATGTAACACGAAATAAAAAACTATATACTTGTGATTATTATAATTAAAATTTAATTTCATTTACATCATAGTGTGTGAAAAAAGTATAAGGACAGTTCTAAATAATGAATTTAAAAGTCTTGTTAATAAGAAATTTTTCTGTCATTTGCTTTAACAACTTCAAAGACTATCTGCCATTGAATCATATAAGTCTTAAATTTCAGTTTGACAAAAATTGTGCGAAACACAATTAAAAATTTTTTGAAGTTCGATCACAACGATTCATATTGTTCGCTCTGGCGCAAACACGCCTAACAATTACTGCTCATACATTTTAAACAATATTGAGGTCTGTATTTTTAGTAGGCCACGGCAATACCCGAACATTATTTGTTTCAAATCAATTTTAAACGCCATTGGCCTAGTGAATTGATGCTCCATATTGATGAAATAACCAATTTTCGCCTCCTAGCTCAGCGCCATAGGGAAAAGGCTCGGAATTTAAAATTTGAATGTAATCTGTAGGATTATGTCTGTATGATTCAGAAACACTAGATTGGTCTTTTTAATATACCCAACTGATAACCAAACTATTAAATTGCCTCCTCCTATATGTCAGGTAAAATATGTTTCTTCTTGTGTGCCCAGACAATGCCAATAATATTGACAACCATCTGGGAAATCTAAATTGAATTTTCTTCATCGGAAAAAATAACTGAAGTCCATTTCGAGTTCCAAGATATGTGTTCTTTGATCCACTGTAGCCGAGGCTCAGTGTGTCTTTGTTCCATTCAGGTTGGTATTTTCTCTGATCTTGAATATGAACGTATCCGATCTATTTATGTAGCTGTATTCTTCTGGTTATATGTTTGAACCCAGATGGGTCTTGTGCTTTTTCAATGCTTCCTAGCATATTTTCAAGTTCCTTAAAATTTTTCCTTGGATACATAGAGTCAATTTTTTAAGTCTGCAAAAATCTTTGCTTTCCTCTGACTCTTTAGATTTTGCAAGAAGTTAGAAACGGCGTTTGGACTGATGTGTAGGTGCTTTGAAATTTCTCTTAGACACTTGTGCCCACATCTTTATTTCAGATTACTTTATTCCACGTTTTATTTTACATTCAGCTATTTTGAAATTCGCTCAAGGGTTTCCCCCTATGCATTTTAACTGTACAAAAATTGAGGATTTTTTCAACAAAATATATTTTTTGAAAGAAAGGCAGTTTAGAAAACAATATTTTAAACATATTAAACTGCTTCAGATTCCATAATGAGAAAAATTTTTAAAGTGTCTTTTTACCTTTTTCACAGGAAAAAATCGTTAAATACTTTTTTATATTATTTCCTTAGAAAATAAAAGAAAAATTAATTGAATAAAATAAAAAAATAAAAATTATATAAATTTCGCTAAAATTTAAAGTATAATTTATAAAATATGACTGTCTTTTTCTACTTTTTCCAGCAGTATATATATATATATATATATATATATATACAGTATTCGAATTTAGTTAAACGTTTCAGTGCTAATTAATAAGGCTAATTACACAAAACCATATACAGTAATAACCATTAATCAACATTACTTTCTGAGAGAGGTGAAGAGTCTTGTGTTGGTGGCGGAGGAGAGGCTCTAACGTCACTCGTAGAAGCCTATGGCTCATTTGGAGACTCTTTTGCTGGAAGCCTTAACGGTAGAGCCGGGGCCTTTACCTTGGAGAGAAACATGGTGATGGGTAGTTGTTGTCTTTATGTTATCTTTTCCTTCAAAACTCTCCTGTACAGGGACATAACAACGTCAACGCGATTACTGATAGTTGGACCCATATTGTCCATGCCTTGTGCAAATTGTGCATCGCTCTTACCATGTTGCACAATTGTTGCAGATTCTCTGGGGTAGGACCATCTTTTTCAGTTTCTTCATCTTTTTCTTCGTTTTCTTCCTCACTTGCAGACTTGGTCATCTCAAGGGGGTTTTCATCGGACTGACAATAGATAAGGGAGCTGATGTCTTCATTTGTCATGTCGACAAAACCTTCAGTCCTTATGTTGTGAGCCAGCCTCACCGCTTTCTCCAACGCTGAGTGATAAACTTCTTCAGGAACGAAGCTTGGAGTGTCGTGCACCACGTTTGGCCATAATATCTTCCAGCTAGAATTTATGGTCTCTTTTCTTGCCTTTTAATTTTTGCTGAATATTAGACAAACATGAGACAATGTCGTAACACTGTGCCAGTATGCTTTCAAGGTGAATTCGCCATTATCATCGTTAACTGCCGAAATGCCCTTCCCCCATCGTGGAGCGAGTGTTGAGTGATTTACAGGCACGAATGACAACTTGATCTATCGGCTGAATTGGAGATGTAGTGTTCGGGGGCAGAAACTCTATCTACCCACCTTCATATTGCAGGTTCGTTGCATGGCCTCCTGCACAATCAGTCAGGAGAAGGACCTTAAAGAGGAGGCATTTTTCAGTCAAATACAGCTTCACCTTGATAATGAAGCAATGTAGGAACCATTCAAGGGTCAGAGCTTTCGTTATCCAGACTTTGGAGTTATGTATCCAGAACATGGGCAACATATTTGTTTTTTAATGCCCGTGGGTTTTTGGCTTTATAAATAAGGCCTGGCTTAAGCATCATGGCTGGCCATGGCAGCATGGCCAGCCATGATAACGGTCACATGGTCCCCGCTAGTCTTCACTTTGTCCTTGAAGAGGAATGTACGCGAAAGGAATCCTCCTCAAAAAAGGCAAGTTTCATCCATGTTGAAAACTTATTCAGGGAGGTAACCTCATTTACTGATGAGATAAGGAAACTTTTTCTCCGCGTAACGACAAGCAGCATCTTTGTCAGCAGAGGAAATCTCACTATGCAGGAACACGTTTCTGAGGCTGTTTCTTTTTTGAAAATTTTAGAAAAAGCCTTTGCTGCCTAAAAAGTCTCGTCTTCAAGGAGGCGAATCGCTCTTGGCAGCGCTATTACTGTTTTGAGGTTCGTCAACTCCTTCTTCAGCCTCTTCATTGTCGTCATCGGGAAAGATTTGGTCATAGAGAGCTTTGTCCTGATCATATCAATGTCCAAACTCACTGTCTTTTTTCTTGCAGTCAGTAATCCCCAATGCCAGAACAGCTCCAATTTTCACAATTCTGTTATTACGCGGAGTTACCACACGTTTCGCTTCTTTATTGAAGGTTATTGAAACAGTTTTTCGAATGGTTGCTACCTCTTTCTTGATGTACCACACTGTAGATTCATTCACCCCGTAATGGCATGACACAGATGCATAACTTCTGCGCTCTTTGATCATATCTAAAAGTTTCACTTTTTCACTGATGATCATCTTCTTCTTGCTCTTGGACTTCCCAGAGGAAGGATTTTGCAGGGGCACAACGCTTAGGCGGTATTATAAGGGCTTAATTAATAAAAAAGGTTATCGCTTACACAAAATATGCTAAAAAAAATAAGACGCCAAGACAACACTAAAATACAGTATGCGAGACATTCAACATCATGGACGAGACTGGCAAAAGAAGATGATAGGTGAGCCTGCGATGATGCGCAGACAATAAATTCACAGGTATAAATCCATTCTTATTCTCATTGGTCGATGGCATCATTGGCATCGAAAACCTATCACGCGGCTTTATGAGAGTCTGTGGTATATGTACTCTGAGTCATCTAATCTCTTTGTCTGACATGCAGATATTCTCTCTCGAGCATCAAAATGAAACAACGCTCCTTTCCGCAATGGGGCTGGCAATATGTGGTTGTATTTTTTTTTCATTTTTATTTTTTGAGTCCTGGATTATGGTACCTGGATGGTTAGCACTCTGACCTTGGCTCAACAGTTCGTGAATTCGAATCCTCCTCCGGGCATGGATGTTTGTAGTGGTTCGAAATCCCCTTTAAAAATGTAGATCTTAATCTAATCAGACTTCGTGTTCGAAAGAAAGAACCAACACTAACAAAACCAATGCTTCAATTGTAGTTGAATTCTTATTCAAGAGCATTGAATATACCAAAAAATACAATTACTTTCAAAAGATCAACCTAATTTTTAAAAGTAAAGTATATAATAAATAATTCTCTCTTTCTTATAATTAAGATATATATATATATATATATATATATATATATATATATATATATACATATATATATATATATATATATATATATATATATATATATATATATATATATATATATATATATATATATATATATATATATATATATACATATATATATATATATTATTCTTTTTTCTTTTATGTAATTTTATAACTTGGAAATAACTGCTTTATATTTCACAAATTAACTAATGAAATTAATAATGGCCATAAAGCGTTTGTGAAAATTAAACAAGCTATAATTTCTTGAAATTTTAAATATTTGAGAAACAAATATGTACGTAAACTTTAAAAATGGGAATTTTAAAAATTTTAATTAAAAATTATAAAAGCAATCAGCTTTAATTTTTTTTTCCACTGAGCTTCTTTTAACAAATATTGCAGTATCTGAAGCATTTCAACTATCTCTCTAACAAGAAAAAACAACTAAGATTTGGCTCATCTCAGTTTCTAGATAAAAGAACATAAATTTGTAGTAATGATTTTAATTGCCTCTTTCTATTAATATTCTCAAACATTCAATTCTGCTTTAGATTATCATTCTCATAAATTTCAGATTTTAAATTTATTATGGCAATTTTTTCAGAAACCAATGGAATGCAGTTTCTTGGCTGCATTTCTGTCAATAACCGGACACACATTTATAACAATTAAGGCCACAATTTCCAAGTTAACTTTATTATATAGTTATTGAATTGTGTAGTTTTTGTTAATACATTTATTTCGTTTACCGAGAGAAGGAAGACCAAGTTCAATTTTGCTATCTTGATCTTCTTCCCAAGCTTTGTAAGTGAAGAATATTTCAAGTCGCAGTACCGCTTGATGCTCTTTACAAATGTCATTAGTGGAATTGTGCAACAAACATGTAATTACATTATTTTACTGTACAAAAAAGTTTTTAATATTTAAGCTTCGAGAAACACTTTTTGTTATCATTATCAACCATTTTCGTTTTGTTTTTTTTTCAACGTATTCAATATGATTATATGAAAACTACATATGGAAAATAAAAATATAAATTTTACGAACGTTTCTCTCTCAACAAAAATGGAAAATTTTTTTAGGCATACTCAAAATAATTAGCTTAATAATGTTTTTAAAATCATTGTTTTAACAGAAACTACATCTAAAAGTAATATGTGAAAGAAAAATTAATGAAACAATTCATAGAGCCGAGTTCATACTTACTATTTTTCGTACATTGTGAGAAGGAAACATTATCCATAATTAATTCTTGTGTAAAATATCCCATTCTTGGTAACATGTGTTAAACAAATTATATACCTATAACCAATTTTGATACTTTATTTGTTGTAGATATTAACAACCAAACGATTTTTTATAAGTATTATAATTTTTTGGAATTTTTTTAAAAAATAATACTATTTAATAAAATTTCAGTTCGTTTTATTGAATTTTGTAAGAAATAAAAACGTTTTTTGTAAGTAAGAATTACTTTTTTGCCGATCCAGATAGTCCGAGAGAGAGCTTTTGCTGTGAGCAAGGCCAGAAATAGAACAAGTGGCATGTCTGCTGCTAAAGCTTCTTGTGATCAGATGAGAGATTGGTTTTGCGGCACTCCACAAGTAACATTTGATTTTATTTCCAAATTTAAAGAGAATAATTAAAATTATTTCTCCGGTGTCTTAATTAAAAATTATATTTGGCGAAATCTTGATTAAAAACCACAAGCTTATAAATCATAACAAATTAGGAAAGTAAAAATCATTTTAGCGAATCTTCAAAGTTTATAGGCATGTAATATACAATTAAAGATTATCACAAATGTTTTAACTTGTCATGTCGAAAAGAAATAAAAAAATAAAAGTTGTAAGTCATTTTCTGAAAAATTTTCTTTAACTTTATATTTGAGTAAATATAAAATTTATTTATTCACTTAATCCTTAACTTTTACTTCATTTTACTTTTTTCTCAATAATCAGATAGGATAGAAATCGTTAAACGAGAAAACCATTTTGAAAGATAAATATTTTCAGTATATAAACAGGCAAGCTATCCTCAACAAGAATTTTACAACCATGAAATTTATTTGAATGGTATAAAAAATATGATGGTATATGGTAGCTTATGTAAAGGGATATTGATTATTATCCCATGATTGCTCTTGTACAAAAGCAATAAAATTTCTATACAGATGGAAATTATAATTCTTAAATGTGATCCAAATTCATTACACCATATTGCTCTTGATACCTTGAGTACATTATAGATGTACTTAGTTTTTGCACAAACGACAATTATATTACAAATAACGACATTGGTTATTTCATACAGAACTGTTTGCTGAACACATTAAAACTATAACAATACTTCGCTATTCTTTAAAATCTAATTCCTTTTCCAGAATTTTCCAGTAAAATGCCAAATGTGAAAATGAATGAATGCATACCTCACTCACTATACTTAACTTGTGTAAGAAAATAATTGTAAATTGAATGATCGTGTATAATCAATAATCATCATCAGCAGCAGCAACATTGGCACGACACCCTTTTCTGGGCCTTCTTCAGAAGTCTCAGCCATTCTGACCCGTTTCCAGAAATCGACTTCCAGTTTTTGCCTTGAAGTATGGCAAAGTCTTGCTCCAGGCAGTCCTCCCATCTCTTCTATGGTTTTCCTTTCATTCTTTTACAGAAAGGCAAGAAATAAAGAAGTATTCTTTCTGCACTCATTCTCAGAAGGTGTCCTGCCCATCTCATTCTAGGCAGTTTTGTTGATTTAATAATGTCCTCCTCTCTATGGATTTTCTATAGCTCAAATTTATACCTTTCTCGCCAGGTGTTATCTTACAGAACAGCACCAAAAATAGCTCACAGGATCTTTCTCTCAAAAATATATAATCAATAAAGCAATAATTATTCGAACGTTTCCAAATAAATTATTATTCGAAGGAATTTTAGCTTTTTAATACTTAATAATTTTACTGAATCGCCAAATTATTTTCATAAATTAAAGTATTAATAATAAATATTAACCTCCCTTGTTCGCTGAGAACATCAGACTACAACAGTATTTTAAACTAATTTAACTACTTATAATCATATAAAAAAATATTCCATCTCATGAATATATATTGCTTTACAGGATAAATTTGTTTCAATGGCAGTCTATTCGGATGGATCCTACGGTACGCCCCCTGGTCTTTTTTACAGTTTTCCCGTCACGATTGCCGACCGTAAATGGAAAATAGTCCAAGGTTTGGGGTTGAGTGAGTTCTCTCAAAAGCAAATAAAAACCACCGGGGAGGAGCTTCTCAGTGAGCGCCAGGAAGCTCTTTCCGTTTGTACAGACTGAGTGAAAGTTTAACAAACCATAAGCATAAAATAATTAGTTTATATTATTTAATACATTTATTTCAGAAAACTGTATTATAAATTTCAATAAAATATTAGCCTTTCTTTAATTTAGTGTGTATGCTTAAAGTATTAATATTTTCATATAATCGCATAATATTTCTTCATTTTATAAGACATATATTCACAAAAACATTTAAACAAAAGCAATTTGACATAATTAAAATACAATTTTCTTACCATACGTTACAATATCGTGTAAGTAGTAATTATATTGTGATAATATTTTTATTTTCTTTTGAATAAAAAAATTATATATATTGTAATTACATATCTGAAAGACTCCCTTAAAAATTTTTTTTTTTTTTTTTTTTTTTTTTAAATTTGCATTAATGGATTTTGTATGCAACTAATAGTTTGACTGTGTTTACAAATAAATATTGATAAAAATAAAATATTCCTAATTTTTAGATAGATGCATAATGGGAGCAATTTCATAAATCCGCATAATATTACTCGTACATTTTTAAGCCCATTCTTGAATCTTTCTTTCAACGGAAACTTTGAACAACTGCCATGCAATGATAATTCTAGACTAAACAAACTTCATAGCAGATCGGATGTCCAACATTCGCTTTTTGCATAGCATTAGTAATATTTATTAAGAACATTCGTCTTTTATATGGTAATTCCTTTTTGTAGCACCTGCTTCTCAATCACCCCAAAGTAAGATTAATATTAATTTTAATAAAATTTAAATAAACTTTTTATTTTATTTCATTCACAATTCAAGTTGTATTACTTTTGATAATGTGAAATCTGCTTAGTAAGAAAATAACATTTCAAAATTAAGTTAAACTTTAACAATTTGTTTTACAACTTGTAAATATAACAAAGAATTGTTTAAAATATAAATTCATTTAAGTAATTTAATTTCATTGCTGAAAGTGAATTCATTTATTTTATAGTTAATTTTTTCATTATTATTAAATAAATTTCAATTTCTTCACCAATGAAATAAATAACAATCATATATATAATTTACAATTGAGAAGTGAGCAAAAATCCAATTGCAGTGTATTTTGATAGTCATGATATTATGTAAAAAAATATTGAGATTTCAGTTATTGTTCATATGTTTTTAATGGTTCTACACATACATAATATGCTGTTGGTATTAGAGTGATAAGAAATCTTGAAATTCAAAGAATCTTAAAGGATTTGAAAATATCAATGCACAAGGACTTAATTACTAGCTTTTTTTATGAATCCGAACTAAATTCTAATCAATACATATAAAGATAAATTCTAAATGTGATCGAAAGAATCACATGAATTTATGTATGATTTTAACCCAATTTTGAAACATATAAAAATTAGGTGCTAATTATTAAATTCTATCTATTTGATAAACATATCTCATGTCATTCTATAATGTAAAAAGTTTTGATTTAATAAAATAGATTAAAGTATCTATTTCTCCATCTAGTGGACTTAAATATAACTACAAAAGTAAGGATAACAAAGGCTTTCTTACTTTTTAAGGGAACTCAGGCCATAATACGATGAATTTAACTAGCTTTGCATATATAAAATAACAAATTAACAAGATCAATTTATAAATTAAGTAAATCAATCTCTATCCTAATTAAAAATGATAGGAATTTCTTACAAAATTTTCCTCTTCAATGCATTGGAAAGTTCAATCAATCTGAGCAATATGTGTGTTTGTTGCCGCACGTTTAATGATAAATTAATAAAATCAGAAAAAAAAAGTTCTTAAAATCGACCAGTTTCTATTATTTAAAGGAAAATAGAACTTTGGAATGACTCGATAACTTTTTAAGAATTTCAATAACCTCTTAATAATTTTAATAAATAACGTTTATAGGTAACCTTATTTTAACACGTTATAATACATGTTATGATATAGTTTATTCCTTTTATCAACTCTGACTGCCTGTTTTTGCACTCATGCGTCGAAAAAGACGTGTATCATAGTTATAAGAAACTATGTTGTTTATTCTAAATGAATCACTAGAAAGCATCCAAATTTATTTTAAAATATTGTTCACGCATGTGCGCACATCACGTGATATTGCTTAGAACAAAACAGATGAAGTTTCTAAATTGAGGAGAATGGATATGTTCTCGAATGGGAATTAATCCCGATATCCTTTTAAGAATTTATCTTTCGTTACGCATGTTTGTATCGGTAATAAATAATTTAAAAAGACACTTGTCCGTCTTATGAGTTAATATTTACTATATATAATCTACATATCTCTTAATCAATAACAATGCTTAATCAAAATAATTGCTCTCAAAAAAAATTTTTTTTATTTGAAGGTAACATGAATATAAACAAGGTTGTTTCAAAATCAACACATATAATTTCTTATAAATGTAGAGCAATGTATACCTGGCAAAATATTTTCAAAAATTTCATTCCTAGTCGATAATTACTTCCTGTGTAGCATAATGATTCGACATGGTAAACATTGCCTAGTTTATCAAGATCAGTGCTTCAGAGCTTAGCGTTATAATCGTCATAATACGTCATTAAATCGTCATTGGACCGATAGAGCATAATATTTGAGTAGAGATAAAAGTTGGATTTTCGAGTATGACATTTCACGAGCGTACCATGAATATAGATTAAAACCATCAAAACTCACACAGTGTTGCTGCCGAAAAAAATGTTTTGAAAGAATGGAATCACTGATGACTAATGAGAGTTTTTACGAGACATATACGTGCAGTACTTTCTCTCAAATTGCTGTAGTATTTAATGCTGGAGCATCGACCATTGTCAGATATTTAGTGAAATTTGTCGATAATTATTTATGGAATCATGACTGGCTGATTTCTTGGAGCTAAAAGCTGGTATCATCTTTCATAAGACGTAAAATTTTGTGTCGTGCAAAAAAAAAAACTTTATGGCAGTGCCCATCTAATATGGCCATTAGATTGTCAATGGCAATGATTGTTCAATCTGAGAGTCTCAATGCTATTGTATAAGGCAGACAGAGCATTCGGATATCTTCTTTAATTTACAGACGTATTTGCTGTGAAGGTAAATAACTCTTGATACGTTGAAAAAGATGAGATATATACTGGTGTTTTAAGTTAAGAGAATTTGCATATTTTGTAGAATTTCTTGAAAGAGAAACTGAATGAAATGTATAACCACTACTTTGAAACAAAGATGAAAATTATGTCATAAGTACGCATGGAACCAGTAGAGAAATAGGCTTTATAAACAAGTATTGTGAAACACGCTTTTCGTACACTAGCTCAGCTCTCCACATTTCTTGGTGTATTTGTGCAGCAACGATTGAATATAAATTATAATAACAATGAGTAATCACCAACATTTGGATGATGAAATGAAATGGCGAATTGTAAGGAGGTTCGAAATAAACCAGTTTCAAGTTTAGATTTATAGAAAATTCAATTGTCCACCGTCGTGTGTATCTTATGGAAATAATTTCAGGAGACTGCATCTATAAGAGAAAGCATGGGCAGAAAATAATCGCCATCTGTCTGTTCTAATAAGATTTATCAGGAATGCTACAGCTTCTCAGCAATTCTCGAGATTTGCATATGGCCACAGGAACTCAAGTTAAAAGGGTAACTATTTCAATAAGACTTCATAAGAGGGTTGCTTACACGAAGACCTGAAAATTGTTTCTTTTTCATTTCCACGCACAGGACAGCCAATTTAGCATTGGGAAAAGATATTGAAGTATGGATCTTTGAGCTGCAAATCTTTTCACTGGTTGGTTTAACATAACCATACATTCCCACGTTACGTTCATATGGAAAGAAACAGGGACACTTAACCTGCTTTCCATATCCGTGAAATCAACCATTATGGCCGCGGAGATGCAATAGTGGGGTTAAGCATAATGTTAAATAGCCACACTTCACTCCTTGTCTTTCACAAAGGCAATGATACTGTTCCGAGGTATAGGGTTGGTAGGCTGGCTTTCATGGAACAAGATCCAAATAGGACTGGCTGTGCCCTGAGGTATAAGAATGAAGTCTTGGAGCCATATATTCGCTTTTTCAAGGACGCAGTTGGTGCTGAGTTCATTTCAATGGAGGATAACACGAAGCCACATAGAGCTCTGGTTGATGAATTTCTAAAAAGTGGGGATATTCGCCGGATGTATTGGTCCAGCAGATCTCCAACTCAATGGAGTATGTTAAAAACGATCTGGAGAGAGCAAATGCAAATCGCAACCCTGTTGTATTACCTGGCTGGATATTTTTTGTAAATTAACTAGATTGCTCTTTTCTTCCCTGTCTGGAAGACCCTAGCGCAGGACTTGTGGAAAGCTGGTTCCAGAGAGAGGCGAGGGGACAAGATTGAAGTCAGATGGGGCTTAGAGATAGCAAAAAGAAACCACACATATATATATATATATATATATATATATATATATATATATATATATATATATATATATATATATACATACAGGGTGTCCACTAAAGTCCCTTGCCACCCTCTTAATTTCGGAACGGCTTCTGCTATATTCATAAAAGTGGTATCTAGGTATAGTAAAGCAGCCCTGCGCTACTGAATAAAATAGATTATAGCGCCACCTGGTGGAAAACAGCGGAGTTAGCATTCTTATCTTGGAAACGGAATGAGATAGAGAGAAAAAGAGATTTACAAAGTTATAGAGCATCCTCGATTTAGTACGAAAAGATACATTGTAGGCATTAATGTGAAGATATACAACGGTTAAAGCACGCATTTATTGTTTCGTACTGTGACGTCACAAAACGATCTAAGAAAGAAAAAAAAGGAAATAATTATAACAATATACTTTATTTAAGATGTTCAAACTTCTCACCATCAGCTGCAATGGATATTTGGATCCTCGCTTGAAGATTACGTTGCACATGTTGGAGCATACAGCGTGACACGTTGGAACACGCGACCGTAATGCGTGGTTTAAGGTCCTGCAAATTTTGAAGAGGGGTCGCAAACACCTGCTGTTTCAAGTATCCCTACAGGAAAAAGTCCAGTAGAGTCAGCTCAGGAGAACGTGGAGGCCACTCTTCGAAACCGCCATACCCTAGTATTTGGTTGCCAAATTCCTTAACGAAGTACTGCTTCACCGGAGATGTCTTGTGAGCAGGCGTGCCTTCCTGTTGAAGCCATAGATTTTTAAGATTAAACAACGTCAGGTTCTCCACAAAATCGGGTAATACATTCCGTAGCAATCGTAAATATTGTGCATCCGTTAGTGTGCCATTGAAGAATATTGGGCTTATTAGCTTGTTATTGAAAATTGCACACCAAACGTTAATAGCATACCGCATTTGATGTTGAACGTCGGTGAAACATTTAGGATTTTCCAGGGCCCAGCAATGAGTGTTTTGTGTATTGTACATACCATTCCGTGAAAAGCATGCCTCATCCGTCCACATTATATCTGCCAAGAATGTTGGCTGGACATGTATCTGATTCATGACGAAGTTGCACCATGCATAGCGTCGCTCGGCATTCCCGTCCATTAAAACCTGTTCAGGCGTTGGTCGGTATGGATGAGCACCTGATTCGCATAGGATTTTCCAAACCTGACTTTTGGAGAGACCACAGTGTTGACTGATCGCTCTTACGCTGCATTTCGGATATGCGAGTGCATATGCCAATACATCATCCGGTTAAAGTTGACGTCCTACCTTAGCTGATCTGCTAGATCGAGGCTGACTAGTAATGCAACCTGTCTCCCTTAAACGTTATACAACAGTTAGGATGGTTTGATGAGAACGATGCGGGCCTGCAGGGAAACGTTGGTTGTGAAACCTTGCTGCTGATCGTGCCATGCGTCGACATTCACCGTACTGTAAAACCATCTCACAATACTCAACTTTGGAATACTCAGCCATGACCATGGGCATCAACACACTAAAACCCCAAGAAGATGACTCTTTTATAGCTGTCTCACGTGAAAAGGCGTGACGTTTCTTACGTATTTGCATACTGCAATTAAAATGTTGGAATTATTTTTAATGCTTCCATTCTTCCCATTTCGAAATAAAAGTGAAAAATTTAAGTACGAAAACGATTTTTTGTTTTTTTTAATTATGAACACGTACGATGTGCTACATCACAGCATGGAACAACAAATGCGCGTTTTAACCGTTGTATTCTTCATATTCATGCCTGCAAGGTATCATTTCCCACTAAATCGAGGATGCTCTACAACTTTGTAAATCACTTTTTCTGTCTATCTCGCTCCGTTTCTGAGATGGTGGCGCTGTAGTCTGTTTTATTCAGTAGCGCATGGCTGCTTTACTATACTTAGACACCTTTTATATGAATATGGCAGCAGCCGTTCAAAAGTTAAGAGGGTGGTATAGGGACTTTAGTGGACACCCTGTATATATATATATATATATATATATATATATATATATATATATATATATATATATATATATATATATATATATATATTCCAGTGAGATCCACGCCGCAAGAAAAGACCCTGTTCATTATTTGAAGTCTGACGTTCTACCGAATCCTAGAGACTGCAAAACACAAAGTTGAAGTTATCAAATCCTAGGAGATCTCAGACTTGAGAAGATTATTATTATAATCGAGTCCACACACTCACAGATCGTGAAAGTCAGTTAAAAGGAAAGAATTAACGTTTTCTCGAAGTCCTCAAAATAGGCCGTGCTAGTAATTCGACTTTCATCTGTAAGTCGTTTTTTTAATATAAATTATTTTTCTAGACAGGAAGTGTTTTTACGGCAATTTCCACTCATTTGATTATTTTAATTAGTTAGTGTAAATTATGAATACCGCGAGGGTACTTAACCATGCTGTTTGTAATGTTTGGAATAATATATGTAAAATAAATTTGTATGAATGAGAATGGATTGCTAATTTTATGATTAAAATAAAAGCAATTTTTAATTGCAAAAACAAAGACAGTTTATGTTTCTATTTTCGGGTTTAAATCTGGGAAGGAAAAAAAAAACTCAATGTTAACAGAATGATAAATTATATAAATTCAAAGCATTATTTGATGATAACGGTATTTATAATACAAGGTTGCTGAACTAATTGGCCCAATGTTCATAAAAATCAAACTGTGTTATTTCAAGCATGAGTTCACGCTACGAGGCCAGTAATATCTGCATAAGGAGAAACTAATTTATGTAGGGAAATTGTCAAATGTAATATCATTTTCAGACAGAATAAAATTAAATGCAAATGACAGCAAATAATCATTTATCTTATAAGTTGAAGTGTCTATTAATAATTTAAGAGGAAAACATAGATTGCATACTGAAGCATTAAGGTAACAGAATCAATAAAAATGTTGTATATCATCCCTCTCATTACATCCAATGAACACCCTCTACTGTTCTGCAGTAAGTGCCAAGACTTAGTGAGCTTTGGCAGCTAATGCCTTATCTCTCCAAATATTACAGTTTGCTTAAAAATTATTTTGTGTTGTGTGTGTGTGTGTTATGGGTAATTTAAAAATAAAAATATTTCTCCCTAAACCTTTTAAGGGCTGTATTTCTAAAACATTTAGCTAGCATCTGTTACAGTTGTTTATTGATAACAAAAATGAAATTATGAGTACCATAATGATAATACAAGAATAGTGTGATTTAAATCAATGTGATAAAAACTGGTAACTGAAGCCATTCAACTCTTTTTACAAAGTCTTTTTTAAATACTAACTTTAATTGCTATATTTGAGATCCACTTAAAAAATACATTGCCAAAATTCATTTTAAAAGCATTTTATACGTAAGAATTAGGAGCAACACATTCCTTAACTTAAAAAAAGTAATATGATTATAAGAAAAATAATTTTAATTATACTGCGTGGCAATTAAAATGCAAAACCAAGAAAGAGTAACTAGAAAATTAAGCAAATTTCAGGGTAGGCGCATCTTCCTGTGTTATGCGAATGATGTGAAATGCGCAGCTCGCCAGCGCATGTAGGACAAGATATAAGGTGAAGACCCGCAGAGTGTGCAATATTCGCACTGTTATTGTTGCTTGGAAAAATAACCGTTGAAAGTTTTTTCTTATCGCAAAGAAAGCCTGTAATTGCAGATAATACCAGGCCATCGTCAACGCAGCTAGTTACAACAGACAAGACAATAAGAGGGGCATGGTGATTGGACAGAGGGCAGGTTGAAACTAACGGTAAATCACAGCTAACATACACCTGGACGCGTTCACAGGGCACAGGTTGTGGCGAAGATGGTTAGAACTATGGAACGTCTTCAGGGTACCGGTGCAACGAGAGTAACGTCAGTACTAGTGGATTGTCGCGTCCGACGGGAGGCGGCCCCACAAAGCACAGATACCGAAATTCCGCAACATATGCAAGACAACAACTTGGATGCTCCCAAATCGAGCAGAACAATTTTGGCATCGAATTATTGCTAGCGGCCTGCACTCATTGCATACGTTAAGACTACCTTTGACCACAACTTAGACGCCAACGTCTGGAATAGTGCCGAATTAGAGCGATGTGGACGACGGAGTAGCACAGGATCGGCTTTTCAAATCAATCACGCTATTGCGTTATTTATTGGTTGCGTGTTATCTGCATTCATTAATAAGTCCTGTTGCCTTCAATATTTTATTTTAACAATAACAACTTAACAAATAACAATTTTCATGATTACATTCCATAGAAATAAGTTCCACACCATAATACATTGGTGCCAATACGGTCTTCATACGACCGCATCCAAATAGCATCTGGGCTAGATTCTTCATCGGATAGGGAAGATGCGCTTCTCTTTTACTTTAGGGATTTACTGTGGCTGAGTTGCCACACACGTTTCTGTTTCTTTAATGATAGTAGCAGCGTAGATTGTGGTGCCGACGTATTGACAAATTCAATCTTCCAGCAATTATGTAACGCCACAACGTGCGACAAAGCGGTGGTTTGGAGCGCCATTGCGTACGATTCCAGGTCACTTCTAGTTCGTTTTTACGGCACTATGACAGTCAAACGTTTCATGGATAATGTGCTGCGGCCGGTAACATTCCTCTACCTTCAAATGGTGCCCAGTGCCTTTTATCAGCAGGATAACACCCACCCGTACATTATTTGCATCAGCCGAAATGCTTTGCAAGGTACACAGATGCTTCCCTGGCAATCATGCTTGCCAGATCTGTCACCTATCGAACACGTTTGGAATATGATTGGATACCATTTTCAGACCCTGCCACTGCTTCAGAAGACGCAGTTTGAAAAATGGTTGGATGGCGAGATTCCTCAAGACACCATCCATACTATCATTAACTCTGTGCCTAGACATGTTGCTCCGAGTATCGCCGTCTATGGTTATACTACAGCCTACTGACCCGACCCTATTCTTACTCTGTATTATGCATATCATTCCAAAATACAGATCAGTTATTGTTCGTTGCTGTCATTCTCTGTTTGCCATTTCGTCACTTTCTGGTAACTTCTTGATGTTGTATTTTCAATGTCGGGCAGAGTATTTACATGAGATCTTGTACAATCCATGTAATCAAGGTCTTGGAAAACAAAATAATTTTATGAATATGTGCTTTAATAATTTTTTTATTTAGCTTGATAGGAAATTAGCTTGATAGGAAATTATAAAGTAACTAATAAGATCATTTATATTCCGCACAACCAGTTGGGGACTAATTGTATAGGTCACTAAATAAGAGCATAAAATTTTTTTAATAATAAAATGCTTTTATAAATAATCAAATAATTTTTCTCTTTAAATGTAAAAACAAAATAATTAAAATATATAACAAATACTACGACAAATATATATTTTATATTAGATGAAGTTTTGGCTGTTTCATTTAAATATCCATTTGAAATCAAGTAAAAATAATGAAGAGAAAGTTTCAAGATTATATTAATTTTATTATTATTATTTTTATTCAAGATGGAAAGTGAATATCAAAACAGCAAACAATTTTGTAATATTTATTCAACAGAGAATCTGCTTTAAATTTCTTGGACTAACTATTTAAATAAAAAGATTCATTAAATATCTTATTAACTTAGCAAATTGGTAACCTTTTAGTAAAATACCACAGTTATATAATTAAAAATATATACATGAGCTCATATTTTTAGTGATCATCAGTTTGAGACAAAAAAGTTGTGGGGTGGGGTTTAACATCTCTTAAGTTAAATGTTTCTATAAGTACAAACAAAAAGTTATAACGAAAACTTGAAATAAAAATATTTTTATTATAATTTAATGTACAGAATACAAAAATAATTCCTCATCGTTTCTTTCTTCTATACCTGGAAAAAAAATTTAATGATTTAAATAATCATATATGCAAGATATTTTAACATAATTAGTAACCAACAGAAAAATAAGTTAGATAGAATAATATCTTTTGCTCCATTTAACAAATGAAACAGATATTTGGGAGCATGAAATTAAAATTATACAGAAAAGTATTTATGCATTGTTTCATCTCGTAATACAGATTATGAAATGAAAATTATTAAAACTGAAATTATTTTTTTTAATGTAAATAAAAACGATATTAAATTACTGTGACTCAACAGTACTATGGAAAGATACAAACTCAGTAAATTTAACAACTTTACAAGTTCATAATCAGTTAATATTCTGGATAAATATTCTTGGCTTAATACACAAATTATTTAAAAAAACTTCAATGTTAAACATTTTTTTACAAAAATATATATTTAAATTTTTATAATAATAAATAGATGTTTGTTTATGTGAAGGAGTATTTTGC